>JXTB01000550.1:3011-97866 GCA_002914805.1 Parasponia andersonii | reverse complement strand
GGCCAGCTACAAGTTAAATAAAAAAAGGGGGGTCAGTGTTTAGCAAGGATGCTAACAAATATAGAAGCAACCGAATGGACCAAACCTGTGTGAAGGTACGTTTGGTGACCAGTTTGACATTCACAAAAGAGAGTGCCTCTAGCTCCGACCTTCTTCTCCTTAGAAGGGTCAGCGTGGCCCTATCGTCATCACTGTCAGACGAGGGGGCAACCCTGCCCCTCTTCTCTGCCCGGCCCTCTTCTTCGTTAGATTAGCCGACCTCGTGTCGCTGCTTTATTGGGACTGGGGGAAGGGAAGATAGCCGGGACTTCAACCTCAGAACCCCCCTACTGAGCTCTGTGATCCCCTCACCGAGACAAATAGCACCCGATTTCGAACCGGAGTTAGGGGTGGTCGAGGTTGGTGTAGCAGTCTCTCCAGCTAGACTCAGCGGCGCCTCCTCGTCTCTACCTGTGTCGGAGCAGGGGATTGCAGGCACTTTATCTCCTGAAAGCTCCATGAGATGCCAGCCAGCGGGTGCCGTGGGGTGAGCCTTATGACCCGCGGCTCCTCCCTTGACAGGGGAGGGGTCAGCCGATGGGCCTGTCTCAGAACATGCAAAGAACATGCAGCATGTTTAGGTCACGGCCATAATCTGACCCACGAAGCTCAAGAATGCGAAAATGAACCCAACCCTAGCCCTCTTGGGGGCGGGGACTTCCTCCCTGCGGAGCCTGACGCACTCCTCGACCACTAACCTTACAGCTTCCTCGAGCTCGTGGCTAGACGGCACTACCAGATTGTTGGAGCCTGCCAATTGGCTCGAAGCCGTGACCTACCAACCCATCATGGCTATCTGATCATGCTCGTCCTGGCGAAATCAGTTCAGGGCAGATGCGTCAAGTCGGCTCCGCAGATGCTTCGTGATGACCCATGTGTCCAGGAAGAAAGGAAGGTATGAAACCATCCTAGGCATCATATTTATCACCAAGGGGTTGAGGTTGGCCTGGATGTGCCAGCAGTCCCTGGGAGATCCGAAGATAATAATCCCCTCCAGGCCTTTGAGCCGCCCCGCTGGCAAATGCGGCTCGAACCTACTCTCTTCTGTCGAGGCTGCACAAGACAAAATAACGTGACCAATAACAAACAAGGAGGTCACAGACCCAAAAATCACCACCAAGCACTTACTCTGCAGGAAAGCTGAGGGAACTTGGAAGTACTCTCCATTCACCCAGGGGGAGTACCACGCCCCTCCAATGGCGTATAGCCTAGCGTGGGAGTCCCATTGCTTGTCTGACCTTGGCAAGCCCCAGAAGATATGACGTCCCAGTAGCAGTTGGAGGTAAAAGGTGGGGTAGGAACCTTTCTTGGGGATGAGGGTGAGTTTATAAGCATAAAAGACCACTGCCAGGTAGATATGCCGGGCTACTACAGTATAGAGGTGATCACGATAATCTTGACCCGTGACCTTTAGGAAACACTTTGAGGAAAAAGGAACTCAGTCCTGAGATTGAGACCTAGATGGTTCACAATCTCAGAACTACATATATATGATCCATGCATTCCCGAGAGGGGCATGTACGCTTACAAAAAGAAGTGTATAAAAAAAAGCTTATGAGTAAGAAACAAACATATACTAATATAGAACTAATTCTTTCCTACCCTAAATCAAAGATTGACTACTGACTTAAGCATCAGAGAGCCTTTGCAGGTGGCCACCCCCGCCTCTCCGACCCTGCCTGGAGTTCAGAGCACTTTGGGAAAGCGAGTACACGTGGACAGTTGGAGAATACAGCATCAGCGGTTCAGATACACGTGGACAGCTGGTGAGAAACCGCTCCAATATCTAGTCTTTCCATAAAAAAAGAAACAAAAACATAGGAATAAAATTTTGGGACTCTTTATGTTTTTTGGTTCGTTTGCTCAAGGCATGGAAGATTTTTCGTTAGACGTTATAATCTACAAGGGGTCATTTGATTAAAACCCAAACATATTATATGTACAAAAAGTTGATAATGATTTCTTTCCCTATTAATATATTATAAGGGACTTTAATATTTGAATAACAAAAGAGATGAGAACCAGTTAACCTAACAAGAACAAATGCTAAAAACCAGGATTTCATAAGCAAAATCCAGGAGGATAAATTCTAAATTCCATTTCGGAAACAAAAAATTAGATCGAATAAGCATAAAAAATAAAACTAAAAGCATTACCTCATAATAGTAAAAATCATTGATAAAATCAAAATCTTCAATATTTATTGTTTTCCATTTAGCTTATAAATTGAATGGTATAAGATTTTGATCTCTAGTATTTAATTATAGTATAAACTTGTAAAGTGTATTAACGGGTGTGCTAAGAAATGGAGTTATATTGTATAATGCTTATAAGGATATTTATTTCAATTTACTTAAGGTTATTTTGGTACATAATCAATTAATTAGAAGGGGTGTGGGAAGAGAAAAAATAAGGGTAGCAATAGAAACACCCTTTAAAAAATTGTATTTTTCTAAAAATAGTGGTACAGAAATTAAAAATAAAACTGACTCACAGTATTTTTGTAAGTATTTTTGGTTTTTATAGTAAAAGTGTTAGAAATCCTTTCTTCTGAATTCTTCTTAATTTTTTGTGATCCAGTATCAAATGGCCAAATTATGGCCACTTAAAAAAATTACCCGTTTATTTTTCGAACTTTTATTAGGATTATGATTAAATTCAGTTGACAGCCCAGTGTAAAAAACGGCTCATAGAAAAGTGGCTAAAATTTTTGTCCATTTTAAATAAATGTTCATTTTTCAAATACCATGGTCGATATGCCAAGACTATAAATAATAATAAAAGAAAAAAAAATTCATTTATCAAAACAAAGTATAAAAAGAGAGGCACCTACTCTAATTTCTCGTGTAAAAATTAACTTACAATAAAAAACATTTTTTCTTAGCATATAAACTATGTGTAGAATATCTTTGATGTAGAGAAGGTAAAAATCTAATTTACTCTTGATAGAAATTGGTACACTTAACATATAAACATAAAAAACTGATATACTTATTTACCTATATAAAATTAAGGGCAGGTCTTTACTAAAACGAAAATCTATAAAAGAATATAAAATGCAATCGCAAGCTTAACTTAATTGGTAACCAGAGTTACTTCTAATATTGAAACACTTACTTCTAATATTGAAGCCTAAAAATCAATTTATCACACCCCAATATCAAAAAAATAAAGGAACATTAAATATAATTACTTCATATATTTTGAGAAATTTTGCAATCATTATACATATATGTCTATAAATTGATGAGTTATACGAAGAAAAACAAAGGCAAAAGGGAGAAATGAAATTCTTCTTTATTTGTAATTTGGGGGTTGGAATACAAGTACAACAACAAAATGAAAAACTTTTGACGCGGACAAACACATCGTCCTAGGTATATATAGAGTTAAATAAACTGATCTTTCAACGCAGCACGTACGTAGATCGTATACTAGGAAAACAAAGAAAACGACATAAAAAAATCTTGCTTATTTTTAACTCTCACTATATAATCCCAAATCAGAAATCAAAACACTGTATTTTGCAAGTGATGAGCATACTTTCCCCCAGCAAGCGCGGACGTTCTATTGCACACAATCATTGACAACATGTATAAGGATCCAATTTAATTATTGTGAGGCCATGGCACGGCGAAGAACTTCATGTGACCATCGTCGCAGTGGTAGCCATCGTCCCCGTAACTAGCAAAGTAATAAGGCCTCCACCGGCTTAGCGAAACCTCGAAGCCGTCGCCCACTCCCTGCGTGGAGTTTGCCAAAAGCTCAGCACTGGTGAAGTTGCAACTTAAGTAGCTACCGAGGTTTTCCAGCAAGTAAACTCCGTAAGCAAAGGAAGAGTTGCTTGGAGGATCGTACTTGAACACTGCAAGAATAATGACACAAAATCATTATATATAAGCACAAAAGCTTAGTTAGTAAGTACATTTTGCGATCATCACTTCAAATTAAGTGTCGCATCTCAACTGTTATTTATTGATCGCATATTTACTATAAAACTACTTAAAATTAAATACGTAAGTACTAGAAATGTGGCAGTATACATGGGACAAAATTTTAGTTATAGAGCTAGAGATTTAAAAGAAAAAAAAGTATATATAATACGGACCGAGTTTGTCGTTGATGTAAAAGGGTGTGTTTTGGATAGCCCAATCAGTGTAGTTGAAGCCGAAACGCCAGCCCTCGGAGCCTCCAACAACGATGGTCTTGGCCTGGCCAACTGCTAATAGAGAGGCAGTTACTACTACTAGGAGTAGGGACCCTTTTGCAGCATGATTCAAAGCCATGATCTTAGCAAGTGAAACAACGCTAATCCCGAAAAGACGTAAATTAACGAGTGAAATGAGAGTTTCGTGGTATGAGACAACAAACTTTAGCTAGTGGGTTTATATAGGGAAATATTTTGGCTCATGTTTCAATTCCTCTTTGGGCTTGTATATGTATAATATATTTTTATATGAGGCCTAATTAAATTAAAATCAAAAGTTTCATACGGTTGGGCGAGACTTCCACCACGCTGTTTTCTTTGATCCCTTTCTCATTAGCCAATCACTTTTTCTTTTCTTTTTTTTTTTTTTAAATGTAACAACTCGTCGTGCAATAACTTGATTGCCCATATTTGAATTTTTTACATGCAAAATGTGTTGTTATTTGTATCTGGTCGTTGCTCATTAGGACGGTATAAATCCTTTTCTAGATATTAAGTTGGAATTCGTTGATCAGTTGACAATGGCTTTGGTCAATTTTTTTCCGGTGATTCTCCATTTCCACAAAGAATTTGATGGTTATAATAATGATTACAAGGCAATAAGGTCATCAATAACAACTTTTATTTGGGTTAGTTGTAAAATAAAAATCTCAGAACGGGTGTGACGGTCAAGGGGTAAGGTATTTCTTTGTAATAGACTAATAGAAGGGTGACTGTGAAGTCGACCTACCAGCTACTGTGACAAATTTTAGGATAAAGTTCATATATACTTATTTTTAAAACCATATTTATTTCATAAATATCTGTTTTTTTTTTTATTTTTATTTCATAAATACCTATTTTTATACTCTTTTTAGAGAAATATAGACTACCACTATTTCATGCATGAAATGTATACCGTGGTCTATATTTTATGAATAAAAATTACACTAAAAGTTGACACATATTTTAAAATATATNATAAAATTTACATTATAAATATAGACCGCTCATATTTTATATATGAAATGTGGGCCATAAAAATGGGATTTTTGAAAGAAAAATTAAAAATAGATATTTATCAAATAAGTTTTAAAAAATAGGTATTAGGCATAAATTTTGCAAAATTTTAGCCCATTCAGAATTTTCCAAAATTTTAAGACTTTGGACTTATAATTTTGTAAGAAGCTCAAAACCCAAGAAAGCCTACAAATCAAGGTCTCCCCGGTTCACTCGAAGCATTAACTTCTTTGGAAAATTACTGTCCCTTTTTTACATTTTATTATAAATATTCAATTTTCTCTTTTTATAACTAAATGGACAAGTACATGTATTTCTACACTTGGTATATTTACTTATATATCAGCTTTAATTTATGCATCGTGTATATTAATTTTTATATTGAGTACGTTATATTTTATACTTTATATATACAATGATATAACATTTTGCTAATGTATTTGAAAAATATATATTAACTTAAAATGGGCTCAAAATTCTATAATTTTGCTATAAGACCTTAAGAGTTTTGCAAGAAATTTGATGTCGTAAAGCGTGAGAATTCGTGGCCCTTAGAGACCATTATAAATCTCAAAAGGCCTAAGTTCATTTTTTTTACAATCTAATACAGTTAAAGAAAATGGACTTGCCTAATAGTAATTTAGACTCAAATGACTTTTTTAAGAGTATTTTAGAACATGATATTTCTAGTAGTGTTACAATGCGACAGGGATCACACAATTTGTGACCATAAATTTATAATCATAAAATTGTGATGTTTCTAGTAGTGCCATAGTTTTTAAAATTATGTGTATTATATGACCATAAAATAAAGATTAATCGATGATCAGAAATTGTGTGATCCTCTGTTATACAAGGTCTCAAAAAAAGGCATTTTGCAAAATATTTCTAAAAAAGTTAGTCCAAATTACTACTATTTATGTTAATTTTCCTATAATCAGTGGTCTTGAATTAGGAAAAAGACCACACTAGGACAAATTTACATTCAATTCAACTTTCTTTTAGTGACATTTGTAAAACTAAAATTTTTTGACAATTTTTTAGTGACATTTATCATTTTTTACAGAAAGTGATAAATTGTCGAAGGCTAAAGCTGAGTTTCGAGGAATGGCTAAGGATCTTTGTGAATTTCTTTAGCTTAGAAGATTACTATTAGAGATTGGTTTTACTCCCAACTTAGAAATCAATTTGTATTGTGATAATAAGACTGTAATTGAAATGTCTCGTAACCCAGTTCAGCTTGATCATACCAAGCATATTAAAGTAGATCGACTTTCATTAAACAAAATTTTGAAGGAATGGTTTATTTTACCTTTGTTAGATTAAAGGATCAACTTACTAATATACTTACAAAAGTGGTCTCCTGCGAAACGTCTATAGCTCACTTGAAAATTTGGAAATTGAAGACATCTTTATACCAACTTGAGAGAAAGTATTGTATTGAGCTATATCCCACATCTTTAAGAGAAAATACAGGAAAATTTAGTGGTTTTATATTTAAAAAAGAGAATCTCTTGTACTCGTAGTTTCCTATTACAGTGCTCTTTTTTAAGAACCTAGGCAGTATTATATTTTCGGCTTCCTATGTAAATATTCATATGGAAAAGTATATGAAAATGATCCTCTAAATCATAGCTATATGCTCTCACATAATGTACAAATAATTATTGAAAAGGAAAAGGCCGTTGTTATTTGCAATGTTACAGCATTATTGGAATATTTGACCTGATATTTTTGAACCTTTTTGTCCGAATTTTACAGTTATTATATGATTTAATATCTATTCAATTAGTTATATTTTAATCAGAAATATTAATGATTAGTGTTTGTCTTGTAGGAAAATTATATTCACATATTTCTTTATTATTTAGGTTTATTTTATTTAGGATTGATTATTGTGTGATTGCTAATATTAAT
Source organism: Parasponia andersonii (assembly GCA_002914805.1). Classification (NCBI taxonomy): domain Eukaryota; kingdom Viridiplantae; phylum Streptophyta; class Magnoliopsida; order Rosales; family Cannabaceae; genus Trema; species Trema andersonii. Next base: position 90,704 of record JXTB01000550.1, on the reverse strand, counting down.
TGTTTAATATTTCTAAAAATAATCAATCTTGATTTTAATCAATCGGATTTTATTTATTAGGCTAATTCTATCTGATTGTTTTGGCAACTTACATTTTTATGCAAACTACTTATAATATGAAAGTATAAATGCTTATCTCTTGAGTTGTCATTTCCTGATTTATTCAAGTAACAAATCAATATTTATTTTAGAGAGTTATAAATCTGGTTATTTTAGATAGGGCCGATATTGTAACATCTCTGTTCAGAATCATCAATAATTTCAGATCAACCTTGATTGCGAAAATCTTATTTTTGACTGATCTAATTGGCTTCTAGTCAGCATTTATGATGAATAGAACGTATCTTGCAGATTGCTAAGGATTGGAAGACCTCAAGCACTATAAATAGGAGTCTAAGTTAGAGTCTTAAGTGTGCCTTGTATGTTTGAGATTGCCATTAGTGTAATACTATGTTAAATCTATCTATACTTTGTATTGTGAGACTAGAAGGGATTCTTAGTCGTAAGAGTACTTCCGGAGAAGTACGAACACTTCGGAAAAAGTGCATCAAGTCTTCGGGAGAAGAAAGGTTTCGTGAAATCTGAAGGAAGTTCAGACAAAAAAAATCAAATCAAGTCGATGAGAACTCACTAGATAGATTAATAAAGGAGTATTAGTATGTTGCAATATTTAAGAGAATGAGTCTTTTAAATTTATTGGTATTTGTGCTCATATTATTCTTTACTAATAAGTTTATTTCTCTGGGTGTGGCCCCTTAAATGTAGACTATCGGAAGATAGTTGAACCAAATAAAAATATTGTGTGTCAAATTTTTTACTTTTCAGTGTTACAATATTCATATCATAATTTTTTGCATATTCATCTTTCATAATTAATCGAACAATTAATTATATTTGGTAAAAATATAAGAAATTGTCGTAACAATTAATTTCATGGCCCTCCTACTTTTAGTTCATATTCTACTCGCAAAAAAACTTACTATGACTCATATCACATAATGCACAAATAATTAATTTCTTGCCCCTCCTACTTTTAGTTCATATTCTACTCGCAAAAAAACTTACTATGATTCGCTTCGTGTGAAATGGGACCAAGGTGGACAAATTTGGACAAGTCAAAGGAGTCAGAAATATCCTGAAATAGATAGAACTAGTAAGTTATTTTTTTTTTGTTTAAATAAGTATCAACTATTCTTTTCGGAAAAAAAATTATACAAATTAGCTTCACTCAGAAAAACATCTACTTAAATTATTGTCAAGAACTACTTATTCTTTTTATTTAAAGATTCATTCAAAGCTTTGGTTTTCGGTTTTTTTTTTTTTTCGGAAGGAGGTTTACATTAATTTCCTATTGTTAAAAATAGATTAAGGTCAAAATAAGCAAAAAATATTGGCACTAATCTTTTTAACTTTTATCAGCATGGCATTTTGGAATTTAAAGAAGAGACTGGGGAGGGAGAAGAACATTACGCAGAAGAACCAAGACCTTATTTTATATACACAAAGATATAGATATAAAAGGACATAAATGTCTACATAAAAGGAGATAGACGGCCATTTTTCCTTTTTCTAAGTTCTTTGATACCATGTATATATATATATATATATACATATATATATAAATTAAAAAACATTTAATTTTTAATGCATTTGATGTACAAGAATGATTCTTTCACAAATAAGTAATATGCGACTTTCTTAACTAAGACGCGAAGAATACCATGGCTATAGACTCGATAAGGAGGAATACGTTGGCGCGAAATTTTTGATAGAGACTTTCACACGAAGATGAGCACTTTCCTCTCAAAATCAAAAGGCTCTAAGTACCTTTTCTTTGCTAAGTTGTGGGTTTCTCTCCCCTTTACTAAGATAATAATGATCATAGTAATAATAATTAAAATAATCGAATTTATACATTAGTATTTTAGCCAGAAAAAAAAAAAAAGGAATTTATACATTAGTATGAAAATGTACAAGAGACTACTATGGGTGTGACAAAAGTCGTAAATCCACATGATAAGTGCGTAATTATGTTTATTATTTAATTAATTTCTCCATGTTACTTTTTGCATTTTCTTGTTATTTCTAGGTTTTTAATACTGTTTTTATGTTTTGTAGATGTTATGGAGGAAAATAGTCAAAAAGGAATGAAATCGGGGCAAAAACGAGAGCAAAAAACATAAACCAAGAAAAGCTAAACCAAGGACCAGTGCCGTAGTGCTGGGACTTGGAACCGTGGTTTCCAAAGCCCTTGATATTGAAAAAATAACCTGCTGTGAAGTGGCATTGTAGCACCAGACTCCTGGTGCGTCGCCACTAACACTATGTAATTTCCATGGACTTAGAGAATTTTGGACTCCGAAACTTTGTGATTTCTTTCCAAATTGCTCCTTAGGTCAAATCCACTATACGCAAGACATTCTAGGTCAGAAAGGTTGATGGACCTTAGACTCATAAATAAAAATAAAAACCTAGAGAGAGAGAGCGAATCAAAGAGGATTGAAGAGCCTTGAGATTGGGAGTTTTGTGCCATGATCATCTAGCGTTCTTCTTCTTTTCCTTTTATTATTCTCTTTATTTTTATTACTATAGCATGATGTATTTATTGATTAATTTTGTAAGCTTGCTAGATTAAGTCATAGTTAAGTAAAGGGTGATTTCAAAGCTGTAGAATAATATTATAGTTAATTTTCTTGATTTTATATATCAATTGCTTATTTAAATTTTTTATATTCTTTTGTTTATTATTGATTATGATTTTCTATGTTGATTTGTTTGGATGCGCAACTATATAGAACTTGGCAAATGTCTAAAGCTAGATTAGAATCTTAAATTTGTAATTTTTTTTATATTTTCTGACTATAAGTAGCGATTTATAGTTGATTAAGTTGTGATTAACAGCTGATTAATTATGATGAGGAACACAACCTTGTTTAAAGAGACCGAGCTTGTGAGACGATTGTCTAAATTAACCTATCTTTTTCAACTTAATTCTTCCATTAAACCTAGAGAGCTGTTCTAGGTATTTTAGTAGAAAGAGATTAAATAAGAGCTTATTTTATTTAACGATAAACTCAGGAAATATACAGATAGGACTAGCTTGTATACTATTTATGATTGATAGGTCATAAGTAATTGAATATAAAATTTTGCTGTTAACTTAATAGGAGTGTCTAGTGGGTGGCGAATGTGCTTTAATTCAGTTATTTTGTTACTTTACTATTTATTTATTTGCACTTTATTATTTTTTCTGTATTATTAGATTTAGTTCATAATTATAAAATCTCAACAAAATAATAAAAAAAATTAATAACTTATTAGTTAGACACAATTCCTCATGAGATCGACCATTATTATAATTATATTAGATAAAACTAATATAGAAATAAGAGGATTTAATTTGGCGGTTGAATGATACCACCACAACGCTCCACCTTTTTCTTTATGTTAAAAAATAGGTTAAAACCTTATTCTAGTTTCTATTTCTTTCGTATATATAAAGGAATATTAAGAATTTAGAATGTGTATTGCATAGCCTAAAATAAGAGTTAATAATTTTTAATTCAATCATATTAGTATAATTATTGGTATATTGCTTCTTTTTTAAATTAAAAGTTGATACATAATTGAAACTTTTTTTCCCCTCTTTTCATATGGTTTAATTTACACTTTTACTATGAACTGACAATATGCATGAAATGGAACAATTACATGCCACTACAACCATTGATCTAGAGAATATATGTAAATAATGTATCACATAATAAATAATTTTAAATGGCATATGGTCTTACTTTTTAGAAATAGAGTGAACAGGTGAATTAATGCACTTTGCAATTGTACATAATCTTTATAATCGTATCTAACTTGTTGTGATATTAAACATTGTGAACTAAATAGGATATCAATTAGACACATTCGAGAAATTGCTTCTCCGATGAGTATAGGAATGGTGCATTAGAATTTTCTAAGAAAACAAAGGAATTTGTTAATGACCAAGGCAAAATTTGTTGTTCATGTCACCTTTGTCGCAACGTAATGCATCAAAATCTTGATATTATGCAGAATTATTTAATATACTTTGGGTTTGGGTTTGATACATCTTATACCAATTGGACATTCCTAAGAGAAGTTAATTTTATCCGTTCACAAGATGATATGCATGAAGAGAATTATGTTGAAGATGACATGATAGATGTGACATAACTTAATTGGTTCAACTTATAACGATGTTGTCAAAATGACTTGGATGTAAAGGATGACGTTGCAATGGGCCTACTATGTCTGCGTAATACTATGATAAGTTGTTCTTAAAGATAGAAGCATAGTTGCATCCTTGATGCACATGTTTCTCTTCTTTGAAATTTTTATTCAAGCTTATGCATTTGAAAGTTAAGCAAAAAATGGACTAATAAGTTATTTAATAATCTATGGTAGTTAATTGAAAGAAGCATTTACACTAGAGAACAAGATAGTGGGGCCATATCTTTGCTAATTCCTAGACCTCAAGCTCCAAAGAAGGATATGAATATTTTTATGAGGCCATTGATTGACTAGTTGAAATAGTTCCAGTATTTTAGTGGAGAAACTCGAGATGCATGAAATTATAGAATATTCAAAATACGTGCCACAATCTTATAAATTGTTATTGATTTTCTTGTATGAAGTAGTTTATCTGAATAGAGTGGTTAAGTTTACAAAACACATCCAACAGGTGAGGAAGACATGTCATCAATGAAATTGGGTCTAAAACATGCTACGTGGGCTACATATGTTCTCTTTTGATGAATCATACAATGAGGAAAAGCAAATAATTTGATAGCAAACTTAAAGACAACAACCACCTCTGCGTTCATTAAAGAAGATATTTTAGAGCAGCTGAGGTAAGTGAGACCTAGTTTGACCGCACAAAAAGACATTCAAATTAGAAGGAAATTGATGTGATAAAGATAAACTAAACCAGAGAAAAGAGAATATAATTTACGAGTTAGAATATTGGCCATCATTGCAGTTGAAACACAATCTCAATGTTACACGTACAAAATAATATATATAATAGTATTTTTGGCACAATGTTGGGTATTGAAAATAAGTCAAAAGATACAATCATGCAAGACGTGATAAGAATACAATACTAGAGTTATATCTGTATAAAGTGGGCAATAATTTGATGAAAGCTTGACGTTGAGTACACTCTTAATGCCAATGAATATCATACATTTTTCTAGTTTATTAAATCTATAAAATAATTTGCGAAAGCATGTAATTAATAATGACACCAAATAACTAGCTGACGAAGTACGATTGGCATATTATTATGCTATATTTATTGGCGCCAAAAATGAGGGTATTTATGGAAAGAAATTGCTTCAATAATTACCGGACTATGCAATTTCTTCCAGCAAATACTTGGACTCTAAGTAATTAAAAAAGACTGAGAATGTTAACGGTGCTAAAGCTTTTATTCTGCGCAAGTTGGGCGAATATTTCCTCCAGTTTTTTTGGAGATCATGGTTAATTTGGTGATGCATTTGCCTGAAGAAGTATTACTTGGAGGACGTATTGATTTCGTATAAATATATATGTGTGAGAGACATATAAAGAAGTTAAAAAACTATGTTGGGATTTGAGCACGACCTGAAGGTTATATTGTTCAAGGTTATGACATTGATGAAGTTTTAACATTTTGTTCAACATATCTGCAAAGGGTTGAGACAAAGTAATCAGTCCGAAAGAAATGACCATGCGGTTGAAATCAGTTCCAAAAAAAGGGATAAAAAAAACTCGGTTTTGTTCTAAACCTAATGCCAACGAATTGGAGAAAAGATTATGTGTCACTTGATATGCATATCTCTGGAAGACAAGAGAGTGGTACATATTAAATGATTGTACTGAAATTTAGAAATATTTAGAGTAAGTGTTTATAGTTATTCCATATTTGCTCTTAATGATTGTATCAAAATTTAATTACTTTATAATATTTATTTTCTTCTTTAGTAAATACATTAAGGAGTTTTATACGAATATATGACACACGAATATTCATATTGGTTAATGATTTTAAATATGTGAATTTAATTTTATCTATTTTAAATCATATTTTACTAAATATATGTATCAGTTGCATCAAAGCAGAACTCTTGAAGTGACTAATGAGTTGTAGTGGCTGACATTTGGGCCATATTTTCTTGCTTCATTATATTCTACATGCATTCTAAACTTGTTCAATTTGTAGCTCATAATTGAGAATCTAAACTATCAACTCAAAACAGTAATAATTTTGCCGATAAGACTGAGGAAATTACATTCATGAGCATTTAGAAGAAATACTAGAATTCAAATACTTGGGCACATTTTATGTGATTTTATTCAAGTGCAAATAATTTGATACCGATTCTACAAAGAAAAAGAAATAATATTTTTAAAAGAGAAAAATAATACAAATATAACTATTAATTCTAAGTGGTACAAAAATGAACCATACATCCTTCCTTAACTTAACTTTTTGAAGGCTTAAGAAAACAAGAGGTGGATGGAATATTTTAGACCGTAATCAGACCAAGACTTGTTTTATTAAGCTCAAGCTGTTGATGTAAACGAAGATTATATTAATAATGATGATGATTGATGGGGATATTATTTGTATTATTGTTGTGAAATTTATTAAATGCAAGTGTACCTTACAAAATAAGTAGTATAGAATTATAGAGTATCATCCATCAGAAATTTGTATTACTAATTACCAAATTATATTAATTTTAAATTTTATTTAAACAACCATAAATATAAAAATTGAAGAGAGAAAAAGAAATTGAATAAATGAAATCAAGCTTATAAATAACTCAAGAAAAATTCCAATGATTAAAGTCCTAGGGTTTCGATTTCTCCTAGATTACTCTGTCTGAACTTATCAATTTAACCAATATGCTCATTCCTTATGCTAACAGTGAATCTCTCTAATTTTTCTATCAATATTTCTCAAGAATTAAAAGGTACATTTTAAAAGACAAGTTTAAACATCTTTGTATAAACTATGAACGTAATAAAACTTATTAATTATAAGAAATTCATATTACTGCACAAACTTCATAGATATCTCTATCCTATGATAATCTCATGTCATATTAATTAAGATAAATTTAATCCTCTCTTCTCAATCTTATATTAAATCTCTAATTTTATACAAAAGTTGGCCAAATCCTCATAAGTATTAAGTATATATTAATACAATTAGCATAGAATAGGAAATAAACATAAACTTAAATTGGAGTTAAAATAATTCAAAACATCATAATTCGGCTACATCATAGCCCTAGAAAATAAAATTAGTTCATGGTAAAGAAAAAACAAACTCTTAACATGATTCTAGATAGGGAAGAAGAAATAATAAAGAAGAGTAGAAAAACTAGAAGTCGAATTAGTGGCGCTCCATCTCCGGGCTGCTAATTGCTCTACCTTCAATCTCTCACTCTTGCTTTCTCTCTTTTTTTGCTGAGTTGTTTTTGGCTTGAAAATTTCTTAAATAAGTTGAAAAAGGACCTATTTATAAACTAGGAGGCGGCTACTATAAAAACTAGATCAAAAGATGTCTTAAAATGATGATTATAAAAATTTCTGCAGAGCGACGCTGGGGCGTTGGTTGTATGGTGCTAGGGTGCCACTCTCACTGCTTTTTTTTTTTCTTTGTCCGAACTAGTGCCAGAGCACCAATAATATAGCGCTGGGACACCACATCCTCTGAAACATTTTTTCTTCTTTGAAATTCGCTTCTTTTGAATCTCCAAAGCGCTCTAGTGCTAATGACATGTGCCTAGGCACTCTCTTCTCTTCCCAACTTGCCATAAATCATGGCATTTTTACTAATTGTATCAAAATTAACAACCTATAAACAAAATATCAAAAATACAAATAAAACCCACAAAACCCCTAAGAATCTACCAAATGTCTAGCTTAAATGGTATCCAATTTGTGAGTAAAACTCACTCATCAAATACTCCCAAACTTAATATTTTATTCGTTCTCGAGTAAAATAAACACAAAAAAAATAAATAAAAATAAATAAAATAGCTAAAAATCAAAACATGAATAATGATTCCATTTAAAATATAAACAAGCAAAGATTGTACATAATTATTAATTTAAGAAAAACATCAAAACACTAACAACATCTAGAATTTCAACTTCAACATTAGCTTTACTTTTCTCTTGATCCTTCACATGTATGTATATATTGCCAATGATATCGAACTACTTATAACTCAAATCAGTTTATACAAATAAGTGAATTAAGAATGACCTCTAAATAAGTATTTATCAAACTCCATAAGTTCATTTTCCTAACCATTCTCTACTAATGTAGACTAATACCAACTAAGGATTAGTAAGACTTCATTATGCTTGTAATATATGGCTAAAGCAAGGGTAGGATAAGAATGAATATTTTAAGCTTAGTTCATACTCACACTATAAGTATATACCTTCTCCTAAAACTGTTGTGAAGATCAACTTAATACTTCCACTAACATCCCCAAACTTATTTTCGAACTTTCTCTTGTCAGCACTTTCTTTGATAGACTTTTCTTTATTTGCTACTTACTTACTACGCTAAGTAAGTACTACTAAGTAGTACAAGAAGAAGTAAGTAGTACAAAAAAATTAATTATACATAACACACTCTATTATTTTATAAAATACTTTATAGGTACTTTCTTTTGTTAAAATGTCTTTCAAAATTATTTTTAATAAAATTACTAGAGTGTGGTGATCTCAGAACTATAAAACTCAAAGAAAGCCTCACTAAAGCATTATCTAGAGTTTTTATTAAAAAAACTATGAGAAATTATTTGTATAATGTGGTTTGGTAACAAAAAGAAAATATGCTTTTGAATCTCTTAAATAGACATGTTTGTAAATTGTGGGAAAATTTTGAAATTTTAAGAAAATTTCTATTATATTCAACTATGATTTAAAAAAAAATTGATATATTTTAAGTGCTTGATAGTTTAATTAGTAAACTATATATCAAGCGAAAAACTTCTTCTTGTACTACTTACTTAGCGTAATAAGTGGAATTGATGCATTTAATACTTCATTGAATGACTAATGATGACAAGATTCAATCTTATCAGTATATTCTCTTTTTATGTTATTAAGTAAGTATTATTTGAAGTACTTTGTTTATGTTGAAGTATTATTTGAAGTACTTTGCTTATGTTAACTTTTGAGAATTCTTAGAGACTGATTATAGTTTATTATGGATTAGAGTCCTTATTGAATTCGTTAGTATTGAGTTCAGTTTACAACTCATTACTTGATTTGAGCTGGATCCAAACATCATTATGGTGACATAATTGATGGTATTTGAAATCGGTTAGTCACAGATATGCTTAGAGAGCTGATGAATTCTTGCTATTATATTTTCGAAATGAGTACTTAGAGTTCATGTTTAGTTTACCTATAGCCAAAATGAGATTTTTTGTGAACTACTGTGGTATTCCTATATTCTCTTGATATTTATATTGCATATTTTCAAAAATATTTTCAAAACTATTTTTGATTTAAAAATGAAATGAGGTTAGATGAGAGATAGGTATCACTATAGAGATAGCGTTTTCCATTAAAATCTTATTTCTAAGGCATTAAGGTATTGTTATTGGTTTTAATTACATATTGGGTACCGAGTCATTTCTATTTGATTTTCCCTTATACCAAATACTTAGAAAGTCTTTTGAGCTAGTTGATGTTTTGGGTTTATTGTTATACTCCCTATATTGGGTAAAGAGGCTTGTAAAGTCTCTAGATATTCATACCATATAAAGTTACATTGGGTAAAAGACTTGAAAAGTCTTTGAGCTATACTTATTATATAAGTACTTACATTTTATATATACTTGGCCTATTATTATTTGTTATGCCATGTACTCATCTGTTGGAGATTTTTATTCATAATGATTCTAATCTTGTTCTTGACTAGAAATATTTTGTGTACGTAGTTGTTACTCGCTTGTTACGAGGAACAGTAAATAACTTATGACATTGTACTTTTGTTGTCGTTTTAACCTCTAAACTCGTCTATCTCATGCTAATGAGGATTCCCTTAGAGTCCTTGGACTCAGTGATTACTTAGGATCGGGTTTACATATAGACAAATGGAATTGTCTCAGTCTGTTATTGATCTAGTGTGATCTAGAGACGGTATTATATGTACCTGACATTTGATATGCTATATTGTATTGGTACTTAACCATCACTATTTTGATTATAAAAGTCTTATGTTTTCGACTCTAGTCTTGATTAATATTACTGCTTGTGTAATTAATTACCAATTTGGAGTCATCATTTCCTATCTCTTGTGTCAAGGTCTTATACCTATTGATGAGCTATGTTGTGATTCTATATCTCTCTGTACACATCTTTATCACATAACTTTATGTGGTATTGTTATTTTGGTGAACTCCTAACACCAAGTGCTAAGTATATATTTCACACTTCTTTATTTAACTAGTATTTGATTCGTCACTCCTATATTCTATAATGAGTGATTCGCTCCCCTTTTGACTGTTATCCCCTATTGTTTTACTTGTACCACCAGTTATATTTGAATTTTGGGATGAAATTCATTTAAGGGGAGAAGGATATAAAATCCTTTATTTTGTAAGGGTATTTTGGTCTTTTGATCATTAAAATTATAAAATATAATAAATAAAAATACAAATTTGGACTTAATTGAAAGAAAAGTTGAAAATTTGGACCATTTTTTAATTTTAAGAGACTTATTTCACTAGAATTTCAAACCAGGGACTCAATCGCAAATCTTGGAGTCCATTTATAATAGGACACGTGCCCTATTTCTTCCACTCAACTCGTTTCCCTCTCCTCTCCCTCGACTTCTTCCTATTCATTATGCTCAATACCCAGCCAAGCTTGGCTGATGTCTTTTCTAGCTGAATGGAGATGTGTAATCACTGGGATTGTGACACCGACCTCCGATAACATCACCAGCTGACGTTGCAGTGCCACCAAAGGCCTAATATGCTAATAGTGAAAGTGAGATACCACGGACAAAAATATGTGTCAAAGCCATTTTCAGCCACCTTAGGCCGCAAGAATTCGACTCGTCTCCTCGTGAGCTTTCATCAGGTATATGTCTTAATTCTCGATTTTGCCTCGATTAAAATTTGTCATGTTAGCTAGATTCAAGCTATTTAGTTTTGTGTGGTAATTTTTTAATTCGACTGTTAGATTGTAGAATAAATTTCATTTTTGTGATGTACTCATGAAAATGTGAATTTTGATATATATATATATATATATATATATATATATATATATATATATATATATATTGACTACGTTTGGTAATTAGAACGAAAAATGAGATTGGACGACGCCGATTTCACCTCGTTTTGCATGCCACTGAGTCGGGTTTCAGCACGAGCCTAAATTGCTCAAAGTTATATGTCTAACCTAGCTAATTTGGGTACTGGAAATTTAGTAGAGATGTCTGTTGTTCTATTCAAGACTCCGTTAGTAAAACAACATTTCAAAACGGACGATCGTGGGTTTGAAAATGATCTTTGACTATCTAAACTACCGCCAAACGACACTTAATGCTCTCAATAACATCGTAGTGCTATCTAGTTACTCGATTAAGGTAGGGATTCAATTACTTGATCTTTAAATTAGTTTAATTTTCATTTTTACATATTTTGAATAAATATGGAATTTTGTGAAATATTTGATAAAAATATGATTTATATCTATTTGACATAAATTGATATTTAAAGTGTCTCAGAGGCACATCACACTAGTTAACATGCCAAATTATCTTATTTTGGAACTTTTTTTTTTTTAGCAGGAACTGGATTTTATTGGTTTTGATAATAATGGTCGTTGTGCTGCCGAAATTTTTATAAAATCTAATTTGAACAAGAATTTAGTTTTGAGAACTAAACTTGATTGATTAAAAATATTGCATGGTCTATTTTGGCATTTTGTGGAAAATAGTACATATTCTCATTCCTGTCATCCATAAAACACTACATGCATTCATTACACCTACACAGCTGACGAACTTACAGTACCTCTACAGGGTGTTCGGACTTATGATACCCTATTTAGGATACGCAGCCTACATATCATACTCACGGTTGCCAACTTAGGTGACTCGGACACAGTACACATGTGGAATTATTCACTTAGAGTAGCTCACACTATATTGCGTACTTATAGTCACTTGTCTTTGGTGGCTCAAACTTGTCATTGATTGTATTACTTGTTATGTGCTTGACTTGAATAAATATGTACTGGATTTTATGTGATATTTTACAAAGATTTGGAATGTTTGAACCTTTAGAAAATGATTTCGTTTTGAGACTATATTTTTTAATGGTTTAGAATATTTGAACATTTGGAAAATGACATTGATTTGAGATGATATTTTACAATGGTTTCAAAGATTTGAACCCTTGGATGATGTTTTAAATTGGATCTTTGAAAAATGTTTGAATATTTATTGATAATGTTTTAAGTATTTATATTGGATAAAAACCTATAATTGCATCTCTACTGAGCATTTATAAATTTATCCTGTACTTTCTCCTACTTTTAGGTATTTGTGTATTTAAGATAGTGGTCTCGATGATTAGACAGACTAGTTGGCTTATGCCTACAGTCCTATTTTTATTCTTTGGTGAGTGTTTATATCTTGTTCGATTCCTTTTCCTCGTTCAAATATTTAGTCAAGTTTAGTTTGATTATTAAGTAGATATATGAGACTGATTTTATTACAACATTTAGTAACTAGAAATACAATTAATTTTATGTAAATTATTTTGGACATTAGACCTAAGGTTTTAAATTAAACTCAATTTACCAAAATTTATGAATTAATAAAAGTTTCTAAATGAATTAATTTTAGAATTCTTCTAAATTTTTAAGTGGATATTTTTTCGAGAAAATTAAAATAATTGAGAGATTTCTTGTTTGTGAAATTTATAAGATTTTGAGGACTAAAATAAAAATTTTAAGTACTTAATTTCTCATGAATTTTGTAAATTCAATATTTAATTATATTTTTATTTAAAATTACTAAAATTACAAATTTAGATTTCCGATTGTTTCTCATGAATTTTGTAAATTCAATATTTAATTATATTTTTATTTAAAATTACTAAAATCACGAATTTAGATTTCCGACCGTGACAAATGATTTTTTAGAATTTGGACTAATTAATCAGTACATGCTATCTCACTGTACGCATACATCATTTTCCAAATTCCAATATTTGTGGAAAAAAATAGAAGAGCGAATAAGTGCACCTATCCATAGTTTCGGCAACATTTACCGTAAAACTTACTAGCCTAGCTAGTAACACTTAGCTACTTATCAATTTTCAGATCTAACAATAATAATAACCATTAATTTTGTGTAAAACAACTATATTATAATAATTATTATTTTTTTTATAGGAAAATTGTAGTGTAAGGGGGGAAAAATCATCTTACGCATAGGAGTGGTTTTTTTACCCATTGGATCAAAATCAATGGTTGTTAGCTGTTAAAGATAAAGCTTGTTTCCATGTGTTGATTTACACTTGATTTTATTATGTGGCATTGCCTAAAGCCGCTAAAGAAGAAAAAAAAAAACCTTAGAAAAAAGAAAGCACGATCTACTCCTTCCAGAAAGGAAAAAAAAATAAAATCTTATTTTGCTCCCTTTTTCTTATTTTTCTTTCTTTGTATTCTTTGCTATTTCCCAGCTACCTTCGTTCTTCTCCTTTTGGTTTTCCATATTCTCTCATTTTCTCTTTGATTCTAGGGTTTGTATTATTTTTTTCTCTGCAAACAAACGTAGACTATTTTCTAACATTGTTCATCTCGTTCACCGTTTTTTCACATTCGCCTATTTTCTCTTTGACGTTGGGAATTGTATTATTTTTACTCTGTAAACATCGGATGCTTTTTCTATGCAGTTTATATATATATATAGGTTGCCAATTCAATAGGTATTTTTTTTCTTTACCTATGGGTAGTTATTTTTTTTTTAGCCGTTCGATCAACATCTAATGGTGAGCCAATGGATATAATGAAGTGCATAAAAAGACGTGCATCATTAATGCTTTTTTTCTCTCTTATTTTCTACAATAAAAAAATGTGCATGCTAAATTTTTATTGGCCAAATTGATACCTATGCATAGGTAAAAAAAAAAAAAACCTACTGGATTGGTGCCCATATATATAATATATATGTTGCCAATCCAATAGGTATTTTTTTTACTTATGAAAAGTATTTTTTTTTAGTCATTGGATCACCATCTAGTAGTAATCAATGGCTATAATGAAGTGCATGAAAAAACGTGTATCATTAATGCTTTTTTTCTCTCTTATTTTTTACAATAAAAAAATATGCATGCTAAATTTTCATTGGCCAAATTAATACCTATGCATAGGTAAAAAAAAAAAAAATACCTATTGGATTGGTGGTCTATATATATATATCACCGTCTCTTAGATTTTCTTCACATCATATATACTATATATATATATATATATATATCATATTACATGTGACTCTATATAATATCTAATTATTATTATATTGTAATTATTAATAATTCTTATATGTTTTAGAAATGATGAGCTATTCACCCATTATTTCTTTATCTCTCAATATTTTGCAGGGTACTAATATAATTGTTAATACTTAAATTTTGTATTTTAAATACTCGTAAATCCGTGATTTAGAATTATTTAGTAAACTGAGTTGGAGCGTATACGACCATTAACAGCCATATATGAGTAACTTTTGATTCTTGAGAGAGAATGGAAATCTAAGAGAAAATGGGAAGAACATGAAAGAGAGTAGGGAAGAGACCTTTTTTTTTTTTTGAAAAAAACCTTTAAATCCATAATTAGTCCATTTACAGATGCGTTCTTGTGTAGTAAGATATATGTTATGGCAAAATTTTTTACAGTTAGATCATTTGTAAGCCGTTTGATTAAAAAGAAAACCCTAAAATTTCCATATTATTATTATTATTATTATTATACATATGCACACACATACATGCATATAGAAATATAGGAACGTGAAAACGAACTCTTACTACTTTTGTTTCTTTATTTTATCGACCGAAACGAAACAAAAGAAAAACAGAAGTAGTACCGTCTCACGTGTCCGTACGCACGTTTACAAAGTCCAAATAAAATTATTACGAGACGGACCAATATTCAAACTGATCATCAAAACTTAAGACTACATTACACCACGTAAAACTTTAGAACCAATAAGGAGGACCTGATCCCGGGGAAAAAGGTCATCAGTCTTTTTTTCTGTTTCTAAATAGTAATAGTTCTAAATTCTAATACACGATCAATAGGTGTAGCGATCGAGCTTTATTGATTCCAGTCCGTAATACTTCTAATTGCGAGCTTCATCATACGTTTGATCTTAATTTTAGATAATCAACTAACGCGAGGCCATGGCACTGCGAAGAATTTCATGAGTCCGTCGTCACAGTGGTTGCCGTTGTCGCCATTGCTGGCAAAGTAATAAGGCCGCCACTGGTTGAGCTCCACAACGAAGCCTGATTGGCCGCCGCCTTGTTTCGGATTCGCCAACAGCTTAGCCTTTCTGAAATCGCACGTTATGTAGCTCCACAGGTTTGGCAGTAAGTAGACTGTGTATGCTGATGCGTTATTCCTCGGGGGATTGTACTTGAACACTGATGATGATCATATTATTAATTAAAAAAAAATGTTACTATATATAAATATTAACACACCATAGTATACAGTTCTAAATATATGGACTAATCATATGCCGCTTGTATATGGATTATGAATACACATAGTACGTACCAAGTGTGTCATTTATGTAAAAAGGGCTGTTTTTGATAGCCCAATTGGTGTAGTTGAAGCCATAATGCCAACCTTCAGAGCCTCCAACCTCAATGGTTCTGGCTTCACTGACAACCAGAAGAGAGGCAGTGAGAAAAAGAAGACACACTTTGGCGACAAAGCTCAGACCCATTTTCGCTACTAATTTTATTTAAATTAAGATAACTAATATTAAGATAACTATGGTTAGAAAGAACGAACCCAAGGGGCTTTATATAGGGAATATTTGATTTTGGATCATGAGTCACATGTATATGGTTCACAAAAGCTGACCAAAATATTTTTATGCTTCATGTTGGTTTGGAACTAAGACTCAATCTTTTTCAACGTGTTTTCCACAATTAGACCTTATTATTTCTTTCTCATTGGCTAATCACGTTAGTGCCAGGACTTTATCATGTGTAGCAAGGGAGAATGACGCAAGACAGTGTGACACAAACAAGGAGAGGGTACAATTGTCAATTAATTAATTAGTGGGATGACAAAGGGTAAATTTGTTCGTTAAGAAATTTGGTCATTATCCACTTGGAAGAAGAATTTGTTCGGAAGGGTTATGATTACTGAGGCATTAAGTTAATATTAGTAACAAGGTCATCTTATTATATTCTAGAACGACTGCTTGGCTGACTCAACTCTTGGACCGTTACCATTAGGGCTTAAGTGATCAATAGTCAGAACTCGAAAAAAAGGGCCCTTATTTTTCTTATTTTTTTTTTCCCCTCCTGGTTGAATACTTTGACATTGTGAGTTACCAACTTACCTAATTTGCAATTTTTTTCTTATTTCT
Source organism: Parasponia andersonii (assembly GCA_002914805.1). NCBI lineage: Eukaryota > Viridiplantae > Streptophyta > Magnoliopsida > Rosales > Cannabaceae > Trema > Trema andersonii. Next base: position 74,017 of record JXTB01000550.1, on the reverse strand, counting down.
TTTGAGACAATTGAAGGATTTTGAACATAGACCTCAATATAGTCAATTTTGAACTACAAAAATTTAGTTACCATGATACCATGCCTCATTGGTTAAACAGGGCTCACTCGTTCAAAAGTGTAGCACTTTGCAATAAGTTTTCAACCTTTTAACCGGCCAAATTTTGGATTGTAGTTTACAAAATGATCATTTTTCAAGTACTGTTAAAAAAAGCTGAATTATGAAAATTAATTAAAAAATGGTCATTTTCATATTTATTATATAAAAATATATTGATTTATTTTTTAAAAATTGATTTATTTTTTAAAATTTTGATTTAATTTACAAAAAATTGATATATTTTATAAAAAAAATAGATCAATGGCTGTTTTTCAAACACTGTTAAAAAATGGCCGAATTTTGAAATTATTTTAAAAATGGTCATTTTTCATATTTAGTATATCAAAATATATTGATTTATTTTTTGAAAATTAATTTATTATTTAAAAAATTGTTTTATTTTATAAAAAATTGATTTATTTTATAAAAAATGGTCACTTATCAAAATAAAATTACAAAACGGTCATTTATTAAATAGGTGTGAAAAACGGCTATTTTTTCAATTGACCTTAAAAAAGGTCATTTCTTATAAATACTCTTTAAGATTTCTGGAGCCCAGGTAGCCCCATGAAAACAATCAGAAGCCTGTTAAATATTGGGCTTGCCTTGGCCCGCGTATAGATACATTTTTTTTGGGATGATTTTCAGATATTCCGAAAATGCATCTTTGCTCAGACTTACCTTATATAAGTACAAATGATGAATGTAACCTAACACAGAATAAATTTTATAAACACTCTCTCCTCTCCTCCAAAAATAATTGTCATGGCAAATTCACTTTATAGTATCATCGTGTACAATAAAAATGTATCAAATTATTTTCCTTAAGAAAAAAACAGTGCAATAATAGAAAATCGTACTTAACAAATCCATTAATGCATACTTCTAGTGCTGGATACTCGATCTGAATTCTCACGTCACGACCCTCTTCTCTGTTGAAGTATGCAGTGTCTAAACTGAAAAAGTGATAAATATAGCAGTCATATAGGAAAAGCATATAAAGTTTCTTTTCTTTGAACTCTTTCTAAAATGAAAAATAGTCCCACATAAACAATTCTATTGTAATTAATAAACAAAATATGCAATAGTGGACAGTAATACATCAACTTTCATTAATGTTCAAAACCACAAAAAAGAACAAAAATGACATATTATATAGCCTGATAGTAACGAATTATTAATGCCTATTTAACTTGACACCAAAGCTAGCGGCATTCCAAATGATTTGAATTAATTTGAACTGTGAAAAGCTGGGGAGACATGAGATTAAAGGTAGCAGCCCAGCGACCAATCTACAAAACCGTTGTGTAACGGGTTTCATACCCGGGAACCAAATTCAAACCGTCTCAAAAAGCGAAAGAGAAAAGAAAGAACAAAAAGCATAGCCCACTATCTATTCTACATCCACACACCTTTATCTATTGTTAATTCTAATATTTTATATATAAACCAAACCATCCACGTACAATGTTATATATATTGTTCCTTACTGATTTTGTCTGAGCCAAAAAAATCATCTAGCAAATGGGTTCTTGCATTAGCAAATGCAGACCCAACAAAACACATAATTCCGAGGATCACCAAGGAGGAGAAGAAATTTTCAATCATGTCCAAGATAAGCTGGTCATAATCTCACAACCACCCCCAACTACTAAATTACATAATATTTCTCCGCTTTACAATATTCCAAACAAAATCTCACCGTCACCCTCGCCACCATCTCCTTCGGCTTCTACTTCTTCTTCTTCCTCTGTTACTTCCTTCGCTACTTTCCCTTATTCCACCAAAACAACAACCAGCAGCAGCTCCTCCAGCTCCACGTCGTCGTCATCATCATCATCATCATCATCATCATCAAGCGTGTCGTTTCCAAAAGACGTCAAATCTTTCTCCAACGACTTTTTGTGGTCGTGCTACAAGGAAAATCCTCACATAGTTCGAATCAACTCAATCAAGCAGCAAAGCAGTAATAGTAATATTACGACGCCGTTTTCTTCTTTCCCTCCGAAAGTACTACATCATCATCGTCATCACTCACCGCAAAAAGTTCCAGTTAGTAGTAATGTGGCGAGTCAGAAGCGAGTCCGATCGAGTTCGCCGAGTAGTGCTACTGAACATCTCGCGAGGCAGAAGAGTTTTCGCCGAGATGTTCAGCCCACCGAGAAGTCGAATTCTCGACCGAGCAGAAGACTAGACTCGAGATCTCCTTCTCCTTCTCGGAATCGGAGATTCGTTACTAATGGAGACAGTCACAAGTGTACTCACTCGAAGCGTACGGCGCCTAGTTACTCGCTCGGTTCTTCCAGGCGTCTAAGTGCGCTTGGTAACTATTCAGATTCAACGACGTCGTATTCTTCAAGGAGAGATAGGCCTTCACTGAGTCCCAAGGACATTTCGAGCGGTGATCGGCCAATTCGGTCGTGTTTGAGGAACAGAGATCAGCCATATTTGAACAATATTATTAACCGAATTGGTTCCAGGATTGACGAGATTGCAGTTGGAGATGCCATGGTTATTGACCATGAAGTCGACTCTGTTTCAATGGAGGACTTTAATAACCCTTTAATCTCCTTGGATTGTTTTATTTTTCTATAGAAAAATGTCTAACGATGTGTGTATGCATGGATGTTGGTATTTTTTTAAGATTTGTTTCTACATCTTTTTCCCCTTTTTCTAAAGTTCATTCATTCATTAATGTGTTTGGAATTAGGTATGATGATCATCTAGATCTCCCTTCGGTATGTATATGTCTATGTTGGACTATTTGTTTCACCTTTTCCTTTTTTTACATGTGAATTGAGGAAAATATTATATATATTATATTGGCTCAAATATTGTTTGAACCAGTGGGTGGCGAGGATATTCGAGACAGTTTGAAAATTTTTACCGCCTCTCTCAGTGTGTTTGAAAGTCTCCAACAACTACAAATGAGCAATCAGTTGTTGTCTCACAAGTCACAGCCCTGCCCAACTTGACTTTTGAGTAGGAAATTTGCACAGATTAAGATGCATTCATTACATATGGAGCAGAACAAGCTATTTGCTATGTGTCCTACTTGTGGGAACTGTTCTTGTGTATTGTGCATTACCACACCCTTAATTTAATAAAATGGGGTACATGACTCAACCGGATGGATTTAAGGTCGATGGAAAGAAAGTTGTGTATACAAACGATGTGATCAGTTTATGCAAGAGATAAGTTTGGTTCCTGTATGTATTTTCTAAAGATAATGGATGCTTCATATAATTAGTGCTGTGTATTTGATAATTACGCTAATCACTTCAAAGCAACAACGAGTGACTAACTAGTGCCTTATCTAATGGGAATTATGATGTTGGACCTTTGGGTATATAAGTACAACCAACTTCATTTTTATTCTTCTTTTATTAAATGTTACTAAGACAAGATTGAATCCGTGTCTAATGAATGAGTCCTTTTTGTTTTTAGACAGTAAAAAGCCATAACTAACGTAACAATTTTCCTCAGTTATATAAATTAGGACAAATTGTATTTTTTTCCCCGAAGTATTAGTTGTATAGACTTTTACCCCCTGAATTATTTTTTGTGGCGTGAATCAACCTATATTGTTTATTTGTTAAAAAATTGCTGCTTCTGTCAAAGTCTGTGTGTATACTAATGGAAAAGGTGACATGGCGGATATTTTAAAATTTTTATTTTATTAATTTTGTTAAAAAAATTAAATTAAATTCAGATTTAATTAAAAAATCCAAACAAAAAAAATTCTATCCTTTTTTTCGTTCCCTCTGGTTTTCAAGTTTAGCCTATGCAACAATGGCCATTCTTTTAACCTACCTCACACGACCCAAGCTTCGTACAGCAATAGCAATCGTGATCCCTTTAAGCTAAGCTAAACAGAGCATTCACCTTTCCGAAATTCTTTCTTGAATTGCTAATTTTTGGAGTCTCGCACCATCTTAACGCAGGTAGTATAGATCTAGCAATTTGTCCAATTTAGTTTTGAAGCGCCATTTTGATGATGATTATGAGGATGACAAGGCATTTGGTGTATAATCTATCGGGGGTGGTGAATTGGAGACTTAAAAGAGAATCTAAGTTAGCTTTTAGATTATTGTATTTTTAAATAATTTATTTGGGATATATTTGGTTGGTGTACTTGGATTTGAGAGGTGAATCTAAATTTAGGCCTCAAGAATTATAGATGCTTGCGGAGGTGAATTAAATGTAGCAATGGAGAGACTCAATGTACAGTCCCCATGCTTTAAGGTGCTAGAGCTTCTTCTTTCTTTTTCTTGTTATCTTGGCAGGTTATATTATTCTAAAAGGAAATTTTCATTCTTATTATAAAAAATCATGAATTGCTATTTCATTCTTAGCTTGAAGGGACCGCCATTGTTGTTTTCAGAACGTCAGGTCAGGTCAGGTCGTGAGAGGTTCGAAGAGCAGCCAGTGTTGCATAAAATAAGCTTGAAAACCAGAGAAAAACAGGGAATGATTTTTTTTTTTTTTTGTTTCACTTTTTTTAATTAAATCCGAGTTTTATTTAATTTTTTAACAAAATCAATAAAAGAAAAATTAAAAAATAGCCGCCATGTCACCTTTTCGGTTAATTTATACACAGTCTTTGAGAGAACAACAATTTTGTTACAAATAAATAATATAGAGGATTCATGCAACAAAAAATAATTTGGTGGGCAAAAGTCTATAAAGTTTTTCCGAAGATTCAAAACCTCTGCATGCTCTCCAACTGAGCATGGTTATAATTTACACCCTCCTCCGGTTGTCATCTTTTTTTTTTTTCCCTTTATTATCAATATATATATGCATCATTATCAAGTAGATTTTTTTTTTCTTTTTACCTATCTATAGATATTTTTTTTAGTTGTGGACGGTTACAATGATTTGAGTAGTTAGAAATAAAAATGAAAAATTTGGTATTGATGGAAATATCAGTATTCTGATTTTACAAAAATATCAAGGACAATATCGATATTGACAGAAATTTTTGAAAAAATCACGAGAATCACAAATAATTGCCTAAAATTATAGAATTACTTACTAAAAATTTAGAAAATGCTAAATCATCTAATAATTCACTAATAAATTAGCTTTCTCACAAAAAAACTTGCATATATGTTGCTTAACATTGTATGATATTTTTCAATAATTAATGTAATATTTACTTATAATTAAAAAATATCTTCACGAATATATTAATATAGAAATATTTTACATTTATTCATAATAAGATAAGATTAATACCAAATAAATTCTTAGGAGTTTGAAAGTATTAGAAGTACTATCTTGGCCTAAAGAATATTGATACAATGAAATAGAGTTTGAGTATATTTTCATATAATTATTAACATACCATATATGAGTTTTTGTTTAATAAATTACAAAGTTGCTAAAGTTATCGATACATCTTCGATATTTTCGCGATTTTACCGATATTTCAACGATTTTTTGCAGCTTTGTGAACAAATTTTCTAATAACAATATCGATACTGATATTTTCCCAATATTATGGTAGTTTTTTCTTATACGTGATATCTATATCAAGACATTACCCAAAGCAATATTTTGGCCAAAATATTGGCATAAATATCAATTTTTCAATCCTTGGTTGAACAATAATAATAACAATGAATATATATTATTGAATATACTTTCTATCCCTATCTTTTATCATGAAAAGACGTGCATGATGAATTTCAATTAGAAAAAATAATATTTGTTGATATGTTAAAAAAAACTATTGGAGTGCACACAAGTCGTGGCTTTTCATGGCTAAACTCCGTTGTTTCGCCACCTTTGACCGCTACCCACAATCGTCAACTTGAAGCTCAACATTCCTTGAGTCTAGCCTAGCCCTTCACCACCAGTAATTTCTGACAAAGAAGCCCTGTTGAGTGTTTAAAATGTTTTGTGTCATTTTTGTAACAAAAGTGGCATTTGCATAATTATTTTTATAATGTTCAATCATTGCTCATGAAACTCTAAGGAATAATTATGTGATTTAAGATAGGAGAATGGGTGGTGGATCGTGGAAAATGAATATGTAGATTGAGAGAAATTTGATCTAATATTTATGGTACTTATGCAAATATTTTTAGAAAATGATAATTTTGTAACTTTTATAATTAGTTTCTAATTTGGCCCAAATTTAAGCTACTTGATAGAGTTTTGATATATTCGAAGTGGCATGAAATCCAATTCATGAGGTTCGAGATTTCACCTCGTTTTGCGTGTCACAAAGTGGGTCTCAGCCTGCGGCCAAAATTAATCAAATTATACGTCTAACCTAGTATTTTTTGGCACTAAGAATTCATTGGTGATGTTCATTTCTCAATTTAAGGCTTCGTTTGGAAAGTCACCTGATGTAGCAGGTCGCTAGATTTCGCTCTAACTTACGTTCTCACGATGAGAATATAAATAAGTAAAATTTTCAAAGAGAATTTAGAAGAGAAACCTAAGATTTGATTGAAGATTGGATGATTACAACTCTTACCAATGAAGGCAATTTATGCAAGTTTAGGATTAATCTAAACCATCTAATAAAATAATTCTAAGAAACTTACAACCATACACCTAGCACCTACCAACCAAACATATTTAAATTGTTCACCTAACATACTTCAAATAAACAAATTGTTCACCTAACACACTTCAAATAAATAAGCTAAATAATCGAACACATTTCAAAAAAATAAGTCTATAATAACTAACACACAAAAGCATTCTACCAACCAATGGAATGTTCATTAGATTGGATTTTATGATTTTGGGCCTTAGCTTTGGGTCATGGATGTGGGCTGATATTTGGTTGTGGGCTGCTACATCAGTTCTCCCCCTTTTGAAAAAAATCTCGTCCTTGAGTTGCTCAAGGTATGACTTCCGGTCCATGGTACTCATACAGATCTTGAATATTGAAGGTCTTAGAAATTGTGTAGCTATCTGGTAGATCAATGACATATACATTATCATTAATCTTTTGAATAATACGAAATGGGTCAATTTTCTTCTGCGTAAGTTTATTGTATTCTCCTGTTGGAAGTCTTTCTTTATGTAAATGAACCATTACAAAATCGCCCTCTTTAAAAGTCTTGAATCTTCTGTGCTTGTCAACATTAACCTTGTATTTTGCAGTGGACTCTTCTAACTTTCTTTTAGTTCTTCATGGATATTGATCGCCTTATTAATCAAATGATCGGCAATAATGCTCATCCCTGGAAGTTTTGGTAAAGGTACCAAGTTGAGAATATGCAACGGAGGACGAATATAAACAATTTCAAATGGAGATTTACTACTTGAACAATTTGGCATATTGTTGTAAGCAAACTCAACTTGCGGTAGAATATTCTCCCATTGTCTTGGGTTTTCTTTAATCAAGCACCGTAAAATGTTGCCCTGTGTGCGATTAGTGACTTCAGTTTGCCCATTTGTTTAGGGATGACAAGTGCTACTAAATTGCAAGGTGGTATCAAGTCTCTTCCACAAAGTGCGCCAAAAATAACTGAGGAATTTACTATCGCGGTCATAGGCTATTGTCCTTAGTGACCCATGCAGACGAACAATCTCTCGAAAAAATAATTGAGCAATATGAGTAGCATCAGAATTTTTCTTGCATAGAATATTGAAAAACGATCTACCACAACAAAGATAGAATCCGAACATTTTTATGTTCACGGTAGTCCTAAGATGAAATCTATAGACAAATCTTCCCAAGGCGCATTAGGAATAGGAAGTGGTATGTACAGCCTAGCATTTTGAGCTTGTCCCTTTGCAGTCTGATATATATAACAACGCTTGACAAATTTCTCGAAATCACGTTTAAGATGTGGCCAAAAGTATCGAGGTTCCACTAATGAAACAGTTTTGTCTCGTCCCATATGTCCTCCTAACTCTCTTGCGTGTAGTTTCTGAATGATGTGTTCTCTGAGAGATCCTCGTGGAATACATAAATAATTTTCAAAGAATAGAAAACCATCATGTATTTGATGTTTATTTGTAACTCCATTAATGCATTTCTCTCATTCTTCCTTGAAATCTTCATCATTAGTGTATAAGTCTTTCAAATAATCAAAACTGATTATTTTATTTTGAACAGCAGTTAGTAACATAACTCAACAACTCAATGCATTAGCAACTTTGTTTAATTGTCCTGACTTATGCTTGAGAGAGAAAGTGAACTTCTGGATGTAGGAAATCCATCGACTATTCATTCGATTTGGTTTGGAAGAGTTTTTGAGGTACTTAAGAGCTTGATGATCCATATTGAGGATGAATTCCTTCTGCACTAGATACGGCTCCCATTGTTATAATTACGAACTATCGCATATAATTCTTATTCATATGTTAACCGCTTCTTTCTGGCTTTGCTGAGCTTTTCACTAAAGAAAGTTATTGGCTTCATATCTTGGGATAGAATAGCTCCAACTCCTATGCTAGAAGCATCACAGTCGACTTCGAAAATTTTGTCAAAGTCAGGAAGTGCAAGGATAGGTGCATTTGTGAGTTTTTCCTTCAAGACAGAATAACTCTGTTCTGCTTCTTCTGTCCAAAGGAATTGCTTTTGCTTCAAACAATCGGTGAGTGGTACGGCTATAGTGCTGAAGTTTCTCACAAACCGTCTATAGAACGTTGCAAGACCATGAAAACTCTGAACTTCTGTAATGGTCTTCGGTATTGGCCATTCTCAGATAGCCTTTACTTTATCTTGATCGACTTTGATTCCGTCAGAACTTACAACAAAGCCCAAGAAGACTAAGCTATCAGTCATGAAGCTACAATTCTTCAGGTTAACATACAACTGATTCTTACGAAGTGTATTATAAACTTCGGTCAAGTGTTGTAGATGTTCTTTCTCATTCTGACTATAGACTAAAATATCATCAAAATAAACTACGGCAAGTTGGAATACCTAATTCATTAACCTCATGAAAGTACTCAAGGCATTAGATAAACCGAATGACATAACTAACCACTTGTATAGTCCTTCGTGTATTTTGAATGTAGTCTTCCATGTATCTCCAGGATGAATACGAATCTGATAGTATCCGCTCTGCAAATCAATTTTGGAAAAGAGCTTTGATCCTCCCAATCTATCAAGTATGTCATCCAATCATGGGATAGGAAATCGATATCGTATCGTAATCTTTTTGATGGCTCGACTATCAAAGCATATCCTCCAGCTTCCGTCTTTCTTCGATATTAGGAGTACAGGTATAGCCACAAGGCTCATACTTTCTCTAATCATCCCTTTCTTGAGGAGATCTTGGACTTGTATCTGTAGGATCTCATACTCCTTAGGACTCATGCAGTAGACTCGGTAGACTTGCTCCAGGAATAAGATCAATCTGGTGTTGAATATTTTGTAAAGGTGGTAAGCCAGTGGGTAACTCCTCAGGAATGATGTTTTTAAATTTAGACAATAATGTTTGAACTTGTACACAAATATTGGTAGAAGTATATGTCTCTTTAGGTATAAAAAGAAGGTTGGTCCTGGTGGGGGTTGTTTGGTTATTTTATAGCTTCAGAGGAGCCAGAGTAATCTTCATATCATCCTTGTGGAAGCTGTATGTGTTAGCTTTTCCATTATGTATAGTGTTTAAATCGAATTGCCACGGTCGACCAAGCAACATATGACAAGCATCCATATCAATAACATTACATAATACCTCATCTTTGTACTTACTGATTGAGAAAGGAACTCGACATTGTTGTGTCACCTTTGTTTTACCGACGTCCTTGATCCAGCCAATACGATACGGCACAGTATGTAGTTGGATTGGTAGTTGTAACTTGTCCACTATAGTCTTTGATACTATGTTTTCACTACTCTAACTATCAATGATAAGATTACACACTCGTTGTTCAACCGTACAGCGAGTCTTGAAGAGGTTGTGTCGTTGTATATCCTCTTCCTTCTTTGGTGTATACATCAATCGTCTTATCACTAAGGAAATACCTTCATCTCCATAAATGACTTCCTCAGGTTCAACTTCATCTACGTACTCCTCATTCTCGAAATACGTCTCGTCTCTTTCAATGTCGTCATCATGTGTGGTTAGATTGACGGGTCTGTTCTGACGATATTGATTTGAATAGTGGCTTGTTTGTCTACAATGATAATATTTATTACCTCTTGGGACTATATAAAGGTTGTTAGTATTGTGGTTGGCTACTTCTCTTTGCGGTCGAGCGGTTGGTTGGTTGTGAGAAGGAGTTGGTCTTACTGCTTCATCATGTGGTCTTGCCATGGCCTTCACTTTGCTCAAATAGATCTTTGTGGTGGTGAAGAGGATTGTGCAGTTGTTGGATTGCGATCTATCCTTTTGTTAAGTTGAGTTTCAATTTTCAAAACGAGTTGAATTGCGCTAGATAAAGTATTACAAGATTGTTTGAATACCTCGTCTTGTATATTTGTACGAAGTCCATCAATGAATCTTGAAATCTTTTGACTTTTAGATTCGTGAATGTCGACTCGGACAGCCAATTTGTGAAACTCAGTTACATATTCTTGTATTATCCGGTATGCTTGTCGGCAATGTTGATACCGACTGAAAAGTACTTGTTCGTAATCTGGAGATAGGAAATGCTCGATCATCAATTGTTTCATTCGCCGCTAAGTATGAACTTTGTTTCTCCTTTGCCGAATACGTGTCATTTATAATTGATCCCACCAAGCTAACACGCCACCTTTGAGTCGATAAGTCACCAATTTGACCTTCATGTGTTCTTGCATACCCTAATATTCAAAGAATTTTTCTACTTCAGCTAGCTAATCAAGGAATTCTTCAATCACGAATAGACCATTAAATTGCAGAATCTCGATCTTCATGCGGTAGTCATTTTGCCGAGGTTCTTGGTTATTTTCGGGCATGGATGGTCCTTCATCATCTTTATTAGAATCTTCATCTTGGAAAAGTTGATTTCAATGCCGCCTAAAATTTTCAAGAGGATCAACTTCGTCACGTTTTCGTTGCTCATAATTGTTGTTTAGTCCCCCAAGAAAGTGTTGAGTCAAATTCGTAAGCATTATCTCTAGATTCTATAATCTTCTATCAAGTGCACCCATAGACTCCTTTGTTGTGAACTCTTTCACAATAAGATTTTGTGGGCTAGACTCTCCGTTCGACATCCTTTTTTTTTTTTTTTTTTTACTTTTTACTTTTTTTTTTTGCTGTTATAGGATAGAAAATAGTACAAACTTTTAAAAGTAAAGAAAAATAGAATTACTTTTATTTTTTACTTTATTTTTTACTTTTACTTTTTTTTTTTTTTTTGCTTTTATAGGAAAGAAAATAGTAGAAACTCTTAAAAATAAAGAAAAATAGAACTATAAAAAATCTAAACAATAATAAAAAAATAAAGCTTACAAAAATGTATATGTTACCTTAAAGGAATGAAGCAAGTTTTCCAAGGAGGAAACTTTTATATACGCCCCTTTTTTTTTCTGGAAACAAAGATAATATATGGAAGGGTTATATGTGTATGTATAGAAAATAATTGTTGTAGGAAGATAATAGTAAGGATTAGATAATGAAGGTGATGATGAAATAAGGAGATTGTTTTTTTTTTTTTTTATGGAAATAGTGTAGGGTGACGGTAACAGAAAAACTCTGTCTGATACAAAGGTAGACTCTGGTACTAATTGACACAACTGGTCGCCAGATTTCGCTCTAACTTGCGTTCTCACAATGAGAAAAGAAATAAGCAAAATTCTCAAAGAGAATTTAGAAGAGAAAACTAAGATTTGATTAAAGATTGCATGATTACAACTCTTGCCAAAGAAGGCAATTTATACAAGTTTAGGATTAATTTAAACCATCCAATAAAATAATTCTACGAAACTTACAACCATACATCTAGCACCTACCAACCAAACATACTTAAATTGTTCACCTAACACACTTCAAATAAACAAGCTAAATAATCTAACATATTTCAAAAAAATAAGTCTACAATACCTAATACACAAAAGCATTCTACCAACCAATGGAATGTTTATTAGATTGGATTTTGAAATTTTGGGCCTTAGTTTTGGGTCATGGATGTGGGTTGATATTTGATTGTGGGCTCCTACATCATCACCTTTCAAAGTAAGCTCATAGGATCCCAAAACGACCATTCAAGTGACCAGTTGATGAACATAATAATCTACATGCATTGATAGCTTAGTCTAGCTATCAAGGCAAGTTAGGATTCAGTTACCAAGTTTTTATCCTTATTTTATTTAAACTGTGCATTATGACTTATTTCTACAAAATGTCGATTTTCATAGATTTAAATAATTTGATTGGATATTTGGTGAACTTATGAACTATTGAGATATATTGAATTGTTTTGGGATTAGATTATATGAATTTTATGCAGGTTTAAAATTTTGGTCTTGGGAAAATACAGCCATTATACTGCTCGATTTTCAGTAGATCCTAAAATAATATCAAATGAGTTTAAAGCATGATTTTCTTGACATACTTGATGCGTGGTTATTTCACACTCTATGATATGTTGTACCTACCATAGTATCACACACTTGAGTTCCATTTTAGCATCATGATATTTATATTGCTGGAGAGTTGCTACAGTACTAGGTGAGAGATCTAGACCCCTTTGCAGGATTTGCTGACACACCTTTAGTTAGTGTTAAGATGTTGAATATCTTTGCTAAAGAGATATTATAGAATCGTGATGAGAGTGTGTGAGCTCATCTATATACTTGGTTGATTTATGATATATACAACATGATGGTTTTGGTTTTAGTTTTGAATATGCGATTACTCTTGATTATTTGTAAATTCGTTTTATAAATAAATTTTGGAAAGATACTAAATATACAGGTTTGAAAAGATGCATCCATACCAAAAAAGTAATTGAATTTCTACTGAACATGTGAATGCTTATCCCTTATCTTTTTCTCTCTCAAGTAGTGTGTAGTATGACTTGGGCAACTCTAGAGTAGAGTGAGTAGAAGACGAAGTCGTTACTAGTTTAGTAGTTGGTAACCACTTAGTAACTCTTATTTTGGGATTTATAATAATATTTAAGGCTCATACTTTGGATTTAGCCTGTATTACCAAGTATACCTACTTGTAATGATGATGGTGATACATGTATATATTTTACGAATATTATTAACAGTCTATGTCTAATAGTGATTATAAAACTATGAGAGTTTATAATTTGGATTATTTTTACAAACTTTTATAGAAGCTATCATTTTTTAAATTAGTTATTGTTTTTCTGAAAATTTGAAGTTTCTATAATTTTTTAAAACAAATTTTGAAGTTCTACTTATGAAATTTTTCTTTTACCACTTGCCCAAGGTTTGGGTCGTGACATATATCATTATCAAAAATTCTAGGCAAACTAAAAAATAGTTTTAGTTATGAAAACGGAAAATTGTTTCCTAAAAACAACTACATGCATTTGGCCTTATTTTTCCAAAACGACTTTAAAAGCACAAGTCTTTAAAAAAATGGTTATATACTTTTACTTTGGTGCCTACAAGAGTTGGCAATTCGTATAATCGTATCGAATTCAGGTTAACATAATTATGACACCACTACACAGTTAATAAATATCCAAATACAACATGATTAATACATATATAGCCTGTTTAATAAATTTGTTATATATATATATATATATATATATATATATATATATATCTGACTATGATCCATAATATTGAGATGATTACTCTTGTTAACATGATTATGCACTAATTAATTAAAGTAAATATATATGAATATGTTTAGACTTAATCAAAATCACTTATGTCATATTTATATCGTGTCATGTTGACACAAAAATGACCTACCTGATTAAGCACATCACATGGGTCATTTCCATATTAAGCAGATTGACCTGAAACTCATTTCCATATTAAGCAGATTGACCTGAAACCTACCTTTTATCATACGTTATATGCATCGATCCGAAATTGACACGAAAATCAAATGTGTTACCAAACCTATTTATTTCATATTATTTTCGAATCGCATAAAAACTTGTCAGTTCTAATGTCTGCACAGTGATCTATTGATTTAGCCACAAAGTGAACTATTGACTTATTAGCACTATTACTCCCCAAACTTTGAGCATCTTGGCATATATACATTGATTCCAATCTTTAATTTTAGCATATAAGTCCCCATCTTTGAGTTTCTTGGCAATCTTACCCCTAAAACCCAAATTTGCTAATTTCTCAGTTAAAAAAAATAATTTGAAAAGCACATAATTAATTTTAAAACATATAAAAAGTTCACTTTCATTAAAAAAACTGGAATTAAAAGTAAAATATATAAAAAGCCTGTAACTATCGAAACCTCTCATATAATGATTTCACTGTGAAACAATCTCCAAACAAGCACAGAACGTGACAAAAGGAATGAACACTAGCCAAATCTTTTTACCCCCATGCAGTCGACTGACCTTAGGTTCAAAAGCCACACAAGCTTCCTTGCTAGAGATTCCGCCAACCTAAGAAGCAAGAACCACCGAAATGCTCAATCAATAATATTAGAATTGGCTGGAATAATAATAATAATAATATATGTATATATACATATATATAATAAAAATCTCCTTTTCCGGTTAAATATGATGTCTTAATATTCTTGCTGATTTTATCTGATAAAAAAAAAAAAACCTAGTCACCAGCCCTTCGGTGCTTAATTATATTCTTTCTCCTATACTTCCACATTAAATTTTTATTTATATTCTTTTCCGTCTACTTTTGAGAGTCAGTCACCTAATAAATTTGTCGCATCTTATTATGATGGGGACTTGATTAAAGTAAGAATTTGAAGAGTCCTATGTTTCCGCAGTGTGCCAGAAGACTAATGTGAGACATCCCATCTCTTTTGATAAGAATCCAATCTACTTAGTCTTCCACTTGTGATTGAAACAAAAGTCTGATGTTCAGCCAAAAATGAAAAAAAGCTTGATAGAGAATGAAAACATTCGCTAATGTCAGGGGCAGAGCTACAAAGGACTTGAGGGGCAGTTGAGGGGCAGTTGTTCTCTCTGAATTTAATTTTTCTTGTAAATAGTTTGCATTTTTTTTTTTTGCAGAATTAGTCTTTGCTTTCTTTAAATTTAGCTCTTATCCGCTTTAAACTTGTAAAATCTTAAATATGCCCCTTAAATTTTGAGTTAGTCCTTCCTATAGTTGATGTATATTTGATTTTTGTCTTAAATTCTAGGCTTTGCCTCTTCTAGATTAAATTCCTAGCTTTGCCCCTCATTAGTATATAAGACGTTCTATTTGGAAATGGTTTAAGATTAGTATACACCAGGTTATGTTTCTAATTAAACAATAGAATTAAAATTGATATTACAATCGGAAGATACTCTTAGAACGATAACATTATGAATATCCATAGGATAATGATCTCTTTTTTTATGTTTTTTTTTTATAAAGTTGATTCTTGAAGAGAATATCATTATTGAAAGCAAAAGGCTTCAATTATAAAATATGCACAAGAATTATAATTTCAAATTTCTCAAAGAAATGAGACGAAAAAAAGATTATAAACATAATAAAAATAAGATTTATAGGTTACCATTGAAGATAATAAAGGTTACCTGTATCAATTACCTTCACTTATTCCAGGACTACATTTGTGGTAAGGTAGACTATAGTTGTAAAATGTCCACACTATCAAAAATTTACGCATCAATTACATTCACTTATTCCAGGACAACATTTGTGGTAAGTTAGACTATAGTTGTAAAATGTCCATACTATCAAAGATTCACGCCCGTGAAAGAAAAAAAACAACTCGATCGTTTAACGAAAAATGATACTACAATTAGATCTAAGATCTAAGATCTACACAAAAATAGTACTACAATTAAATTCAAGAACTAGACTTATTATAAAACTAAAAAAAAAAAAAGCAAAAAAAATCTCACCACTAAAAAGATATCAGAGAGAAAAGAATGAAGAGAAGAAAAAAGAGAAGAGAAAGGGAAAGAAGGGAAAAAGGAGAGAGGAGGTTGGAGAAAGAAAGGGATCTCCTCAGTTCTCAAGCCTCTGCAAGCAGTTGAGGAAGTTTTCTTTTGTTTAAGGGAGGAAGACACTTAGGCAGGTAGGGAGAAAACACGTTTTTTTTTTTTTTTTTTTATATCTTATTCTTGTGAGTTTAGAATAATACATGTTTAATAAGGATTTTTTTTTTATTAAAGCCAAACAGGGACAAGTAGGCCATGCATGTCATATGACCTTTTATCTTATTATTGCAATAGGACAATTAATGTTCATTCGGGACTGTTTTGGACGTTATTTTTAGCTTTCGGTTAGAGAAAAATATAAGATAATAAGTCATTTGGCAAATTTCTGATTTTGGCAAATAGATTTTGAATTCTTTTATGTAAGTACTATTTTGCTATTTTAAGCAAAATTTAAGAAACATAATAAAGGTATTGCTTCTACGAAACTGATTTTGTTTTTATTATATACAAATTTTTTTAAAATATCATTCTACATCACATGTAATTTATAATTTACCGATTACTTAAAAATTGTTTTTAAATAACGAACAACCAAAATTTTTTTTTCTTCACAGCTGATTCTTATTCGTAACAAGTCTACTACAATACAATTATACAACACAATAATACTATTGGCCTCTATATTTTTTTCTTGGTACAAATAGAAGATAAAATTTGTAATAAAGTATTTTAAGTGGAATTGACGCGAAATTATGAAAGTGGAATTTGTCTATGTTGCATGGTACAATAAAAAGAAAAAGTTAGTAAACAACTATTCATGATGTGGAGCCATTCTAAAATTAATTAAATAAAAAAGAAATCCATGTGACATATTGACGTATATGTGTAGTGAAAGTGGGATAGGTATATTTTGGTACGAGTAAATCTAAAACCAGAAGTAAAAGCCTAAAAGCCTAAAATCAAGTACGGAAAATACAAAAAAAAAAAACACATGTTTTAGCAAAGTTCCACGGTTCTACCTCGTAGTTTTTAGAAATTAAAAATATAAGCGATCATTTTTTTCAAATTATGTCGAAATTTTAACCAAATTTGACTCAATAGATAATTTTGATTCAGTTTTACAAATTAAGGGGATCTTTTGTATATTTAAAGACAGAAGATAGACAACCACTATTTTGTTAAAACACACGAGAAATCTGTGGTATTTTCCCAATCAAATATACGTGTTGGTAAGGCACCATTTCAAACTTTTATTGCAAACTTATGAACTATAGCTCCTCCCTCTATTTTGGTAAGGCACCATTTCATTAAGAGATTTTTTCTTTATATTTCGCTTTTAAAGTCAAAAACTCAAAATAAGTGGTCCCTCCTAGTTGGCACCCAATTTTCGAGGTGCGGTTTTAAATAGTCTTATAAAATATCATACTAGAGGCATATTTGCTTTTCGATGACCAGCAGCTATGATTATGATTATACTGCTGTCCAATCACAACATGCGAACAGATGCTATTTATATATCTGTCCCACATGATCAAAGGTAAAACATGCTCATGCGGGGTTCGTATGGTAGAGGTATTGTAGGTATGACACATTATGATAAAACCCCGCAATCTTCATCCCCTCATATTAAATACGTATTGGATTAAAAATCAAATAATATATGTAAGTTAAAGAAATCGACAAAATATTATAAAATCTAACTATTTTGAAAAACTTCACTTTATAAAATGTTAGCTTATCAATTCATTCCAGAAGCTTATTCAATTTAACAACCCATTATTTGAAAGGGAAATACAAACAAGAATAGACCTACAATGTGACACACACTAGGAAGTTGAACAATAACCAACTATGTCTCTTGTTTTGAAGTGGGGATATGTATACAAACAAACAATAGGCACATGACATAGGCAGCTTATAAAGAATTGAAAATGCAAAAATTCGAACCGAAGATCGCCCGTAATAGTGTATCATGTTAGATTACTAATTCATTCAATGGAACTTGAACAATTAAGAGGGGTAGGACAATAATAATATTTTACCTTTTTAGATTACCAATATTGAAAGTGAGAGAGAGAAAGAGAGAGAGAATATAACTTTCTTACCAAAAATAGATATTCTTGAGATCTCATTCTCCGATAGGATTATTCTCTTCGTTTCCAGTTTGTTGTTTCAATAGTCCTTGTATTTGTATGATGGTAAAAATTCTTATAAATCTAGATAATCTATTAGAGTTTTCTTCCACCTAAATCTAAATTTATTTAGGTTTCCTTTATTTTTCTTATTTATGCATGTGATGCGGTGTCTATGAAAATTTTCTGGATTTTAAGCATTTGCGACTCAAATCTCAAAATTTTTATCTCATCGCTGATCCTCTAGAAAAATCTTTCACTGTATTATTACTGGAAAAAACCAACTAAAGTGGTGGAGGTTAAATTTTTTTTTCAAAAAAAGAAAAAGAAAAAAGCACTATATATACAAGTAAATTAATTTTAAACGTACAGAAGTATTTACCTTATTCTAGCATTTCACCATTAATCATATATTTGCAGTAGAAAGTTACCAGTACGCGTACGTGGTGCTGTTTTAACTTACATATTTTCACTGATTATCTTGAATAATTCCCATATATTATACATATAGTAATAGTAGAAATGAAAGAGTGGAAATTCAGTCTAGCTATATAGCCTGCAACGAATCTCCCACTCCAGCAAATATTGCCCAATCTGTCCTCAAATCCAAGGAATATGACAAAGCAGGCTGGGTCCTAAAACATTGCTGATTACATCTGATAAATACTGCTTAGAATTTTTTTTGTATGATGATCAATATCAGGAAGTTAGTCATTCCATACCCTTCTCGAACTTTTTTTGGTGTTGTTGTATATTAGGTCTCTAATACGTCTAATTTGAATTTTGAGCACGCAATATTGTCGTTTGGAGGTATGAAAAATTGTTAAATATATCTCATTCTTATTTGAGTGAAAAGGGATAATATTACTTTTATTTCTTGTCTTTTGATATTTTGTTCAGTTTCCATTTTATGTTTTGGTTATTATCAATATTGAACCTTAAATTTAATATTTATTATAAATTTATACCATGACATCAATTTAGACTAGTTAATTTACTAAGATGATTTAATAAATTTGTTCTCGGATCAGTTTTTATATAATATATTTTTAATTTTTTAAATAACATTTGGGTAAATTAATTGTTTTAAATTGGTGTCAGTATATAAATTTATAATATATTTCAAATCTAAAGGTCAACATTACTAATAATCACAATAGAAGGTATAATTTGAACAAAGTGTCAAAATATAAAGTATAAAAACGATATTATCTCGAGTGAAAAATATAGAACAAATGATGCAGATACAAATTTTGTGAAAAAACGGGGCAAATATAAACACATACTGATGAATTTCACCTGGAGAAAAATTTAACAAGTGTATTTCTCATATATTAATTGCTAAAAGTAAAGGTTTTAGATCTAAAGGAATATATGTACATTATTATTGATTTATGAATTAGTTTTTTTAGGGGGCTTTCTTTCCCTTATTTTTTTTGTTCTTTCTGGATTAGTGTTCAGTTATAGCCTGGGATAATTTCCGTTTGGGATGTTATTCCTATTTCCTTTTGATGCTTTTCCTCTGATGAGGTTATATTGGCAGGGTTAAATATAATATAGATTAGGCTGGCAATTTGTGTTATCACTTCGAGTTCGTGTTAATACTCCAATTCAAACACGACACGAGTAATAAACTTGTCAAAAACTTAAACTCTAATACAACACGGTTAATACACGTGTAATACGATACGATACGTGTAATCCATGTAATAAACTTATTTGATATGATTATTCAAAATTAATACGATTAATTAAATTTAACAAGATTATGCAATAATTAATTCAACTAAACACATGTAATTATGTTTAAATGTGTCATATTTATCGATATATTTAAATAAATGTGCTACACGGGTCATTTTAGAGTTAAGCGGATTGATCCGAAACTTACTAATTCATTATTTGTGTTACACGTGTGAACCTAAAATTGAC
Source organism: Parasponia andersonii (assembly GCA_002914805.1). Classification (NCBI taxonomy): domain Eukaryota; kingdom Viridiplantae; phylum Streptophyta; class Magnoliopsida; order Rosales; family Cannabaceae; genus Trema; species Trema andersonii. The sequence continues at coordinate 53,909 of JXTB01000550.1, read as the reverse complement.
ACGAAAATTTTAAATAGGTTACTCAAACTTGTTTATTTCGTACAATTTTCGAGTTGTATCACCTTGTTATATAGAAAATTATTAGCCTTAGTATTGGTCCTTGTATTATACTCATTGTATCACTTTGCTCCTCAAATTTTCAACTTACAATGTAATAGCCCCTGAATTATGCAATTATTACAGCAATGGCCTATTTTGTCATGAATTGTTAGTTTTTTAATAGAAAATAATCATGGACAAATCGTATAATTGGGCATTATTTGCTTCTATGGACCAGAATTTTATTTCTAGACATAATTACTAATTGGTGCGCTTTGCACAAGACTCATTTTTGTTAAAAATTTAATAATTTGTGAAAAACAAAGTTGTCATTTATGCAATAATTGTATAAATTTTAGTAGTCTATTGTGGAAGTTAAAAATTCAGAATCATATTCTTAACCACAGTTATCAAATACCATGTGCTTCGTAATAATTTATTTGTTAAATATTTAATAATTTGTGACAAAAGAATATTTTTGCATTAATTATATAATTAAGGGACATTACTATATAAGTTAAAAATTTAGAGGGGTATAATTCGGAGGTTATTAATATCATTAACTCTACTGGGAAAAAACAAATATTTGTATTTTCATGGTATTATTATTCCAAATTATAAAATAAGCATATATTATTTCTCCAAATTAATATATACGTGAATTTAAGGAACACTGGAGAGAAAAGACAATTATACATGTCTTTAATAAATTTATGATCTATACGTTTTAGAGTATTTCATGAAAGATAAAAGAAAGTGTTATATACGATCTAATTATTTTATTGTTTTTGGGGCCCATGTTAATACAGCTTTATTTTACGTTAAATTAAAACAACTAGACCTTGGATATGCACAAACGCATTAGTGCAATCAGAATCATCCATTTATGTAGGACCCACCTAAGACTCATGTTAAAACCACTATGATGGACAACAGACGTGTATATTGCTCAAATGTACTCTTTGAGATTATGACACATAGAAATTGGGGAAATAAAGAGACCTTTTGAAAGTGACCTGTAGTAAAAGAACTATGTTTTCTTTGTATTCGAACATAATTTAGAAAGACTATTCGAACATATTTATTTACAATATGATAAAATATTATTCAAAATACTATAAAATGTTATTTTAATAAAAGAGATCGATTATTTATTTCATAACTTTTGCTTTCTTTTTTTTTTTTTCCTGTTGTTCTTCACTGCAATCAAAGAAATAATTTTCTTAGGGTAGGAAGAAAAAATTAAATTAAATTATGTGTAAAATTAAATTAAATAAAGAAAAGATAATGAAATTTTTTTATTAAATTTTGAAGTATTTATTTTTGAATATAAATAAATAAATTAATTACTTGATTAATTTTTTGTTTTCTTGATCCTTCTGCTGATATTGTTTCTAATCTGAAACTTAAAAAAATATATTCGTTAGTTCGTTGACTTATAATATGTCTTATATTATATTAAATTAGATATAAATCGATAGTAATTTTATACTTTCCCGTAATTTTTTTTGATCATGTGTTTTTGGATCTAGTGGTATGATTGGTATTATTTCTATTTCTAAGATAGTTGCTGGTGCTGGAAGAGGTAATATGGTGGACTCATCATTATCAAATACTTTTGACACAATTGTATCAATTAATACTTCTCTTATTCTGAAATAAACTTTAAATATTTTTGTTTATCTACATAATTGTTCAGTTACTAGCGGTATTAATATTGTTGGATTAATATAACCTTCTTATATTATTAATATAGTACATGGCTTATTGATTATAATTTGAGCTACTTTTCCAAATATTGTTATCATTGTAAAACCTGTGTCATTTTGGATTCTAATATTTAAGTTGTACCTGTTGAAAAAATTATGTAAAAAAAATTATGTATAAAAAAGAGAAATAAATATTTTAATTAATGGTTGATGATATAAACTAGAGTTTTTTTCAATGAGGAATTAACTAAAAATATATATTAATATAAAATATTTAATAATATTGTGTACTATGAAGTTGGAGTTGATATGAGATGACCATGAGTGTCGCACCATTATCTACTTCCTACCTCACAAACTTATCTAGAACATTGGTGGTAGGAGTTATAATACTAGATTTGATGTATTTCAAATTTATATATTGTTGCCTTCACTATGAATTTAACTCCCTAGAAGTAAAAAACAAATAGATGTTAGTGTAAATTATAATGCATAATTATGTATATATATATATATTATCCGTTGTGTTAGGTGATCTAATTGATTTAATTCCGCAATTATTTTTCTGTTTTGTAATTTTTGTTGCTCTAGTGATTGTCTTTCTTTTGCAACAAGAGCGAAAAGGTATTCAACATACTGTGTTGTATGTTAAAATTTGAATAATTAATTTATAAAAAATAAATAGTGTTTAATGAAAATAAATAAACTACAATATGTTTTTCTTATTTTATAGTTCAGGAAAATATAAATGATAGTTATTATCTTGTTTTAAAATCATTTATTTTTGGTATATCTATATTTATATAATATATTGTAGCATCTATACTTGCAACATATGTATTTTCTATATAATATAAAAATTTATATTACTTATTATATAATTAGAATATGTGAATATTTTTATATGTAGATATGAAATATAATTCTTAATTACCTAGATATTATTTTATTATCATAGAGATAAAGATAGTAATAATTGGGTCATCTAATTTTTTTAATATATGTATTAAATTTTTATGCTGCTTCTCCCTATAGAATGATTTGTAATCTTTCAAAAATGCAATCAAAAAAAATATTAAAATATATTAAAAATAAAGAATAATTTTTTAAATATGTATATTTTAGTCATAATTAAATTAATTACATGATATTTTGCATTATTAGTGTTCGTCTTGGTGTTATTTTTTCTCTAATATATGTTTCTTCTATTTCTTGTATTTCTATTAGTGTTCCAATAACACCTGATATAAGAAGGAAATAATATGAGATAAAAAAATTTAAATAATTATTAATATATATTAAAAAAATATTATTATAATTGATAATACCTTATAAAATATTATGAACATCTGTTCTTGATGATAGTTGGTCAAAATCTATGAAATAAAATTTATGCATTGAAATATTTATTATTAAGATTGTTATCGAAATGAAAGATATTGCTCTTGTAAATTGTAGCATTGCACTATATGGAACGACTCAATATCTTGGTATATTTGGTACTACATTGAAATTGCTTATTCGATACATATTGTCCTTATATTATGAGATAAAAATATCTAGTCATTGTATGATATTTTATTAAATTAAATAGTAAAAGATATTTAGTAGTAAAATTAAATTATAATAAGGCCTAATATAACAAAACTTAATGTTATTTTTTTACCTCATGATCAACAAGAATGTAATCAAGATTAATGAGTCGTCCAGTTGTGTAATCATTATTATGCTAAAGTCTACTAATGCGAAATTCAGTTACTCTATAAATCTCATTTGGTTTTAGAGATATATTGGTATTGTCATCTTTTTTTCTTTAACTGCAAAATAGTAAAAAGTTTCATTAGAGAAAAAATTATACTAAGAATATTTTGAGATTTTACGTATAGCAAATACATATATGAATTGATATTAAAATGTGAAAGGGCAAAGTTTTTTTTGTCGTTTGAGATGTTGCAACATCACTGTCTGGGTTGACTGACAGTGATTCTGGATTGATGTTGTAATATCACTAGAATATTTGACCTGGTATTTTTGAACATATTTGTCCGAATTTTACAGCTGTCTTATGATTAAATATCCGTTTAATTAGTTGGGTTTTAATTAAAAATATCAATGGTTATTGTTTGCCTTATAAGAAAATTATATTCACATATTTCTTTCTTATTTAGGTATATTTTAATGAAGATTGATCATTGGGTGATTAATAATATTAATTGGTTAATATTTCTAGAAATAATCAATCTTGATTTTAATCAACCAGATTATTATTTTTGAGCTAATTTAATCTGATTTCTTTGACAACTTGAATTTTATGGAAACTACCTTATTTTATGAGTAGTAAATTGAATCTCTTAAGGTGTCGTTTCCTTGTTTAGCTGATTCTTTTTGTGTGTGAACATCTTTTAATTGATTGATTTGTACAAAAAAACAAAATTTTTATTTTAGGTAACAAATTAACACTTCTTTTAGAAAGATTACAAATCTGGTTGTTTAGACGTGGCCGATGTTGTAACATCATTGTGCAAAATCAGCAATAATTTCAAATCAGTCTTGATTGCGAAAATCTTATCATTGACTAATCTAATTGGCTTCCAATCAGCATTTATGATGAAGAAAACATTTCTTATAAATTACCAAAGATTGGAAGAGCTCAAGCACTATAAATAGGTGTCTAGGCTAGAGTCTTAGGTGTGTCACGTATGCTTGAGATTGCCATTAGAGCAATACTTTGATAAATCTGTCTATACTTTGTATTGTCAGACTATGAAGGATTCTTAGTTGTGAGAGTACTTTGAGAGAAGTACGAGCGCTTCGGGTAAAGTGCAACAAGTCTTCGAGAGAAGACAGGTTCCGTGAAATCTGAAGGGAGTTTAGACAGAAGGAATTACATCAAGTCGAGGGGAGCTCGTTAGACAGATTAGTAAAGGAGTACTGATATGTTGCAACATTTAAAAGAGCGAATCTTTTAAATTTGATTGGTGTTTGTACTCATATTTTTCTTTACTAGTAAATTTATTTCTCCGAACGTGACCCCTTGGATATAGACTATTAGGAGATAGTTAAACCAAGTAAAAATATTGTGTGTTAATTTTTTTTTACTTTTCAATGTTACAACATCTATTTCATAATTTTTCGCATATTCACTTTATATAATTAATTGGACAATTAAATATATTCGGTAAGAATATAAGAAATAGTCGTAAGAAAATGATATTTTAATAATGCTTTATTAATAATATAATTTTTATACCTATTGTGTAAAATTTCTTTATAAACTCTGTTTTTAAAATGAGTTGGATATTTAATGATGGATTTACTTATTAATATATATATATATATATATATATATATATATATATTCCTTTAGGAGTTGTTACTCGTGACAAAGCTATACATGGTTGACCACATGTAAATATTTTATTTTCTAAATAAATACCTACTTTATTTAATTATTGTCCTTAACTTTTATTTATTATCATTGTATAACGGGTTTTTACAAAAAATTGTCTTTTTTTTAGGGTGAATCGATCTAGATTCATTTATAATCATTTTCATTTCTGAAATATATACCTTTTTATTCTCATTATTTGATTCTATAATTTAACCGTCTATGATTTTATTTGTTAATTTTGTAATAATAAGTCTTGTTCTATTATATAATATCATTGATTGATTTAAATGCAGTGATAATATTATTAGAGTTCTAATATTAAGATTTAATTCATGTGGTAGTATACCATTAAATTTCAAAGTATATAAAAATTCTTGAGTATATAATAGATTAAGCTCATCAATGTTTTTAGTTGAAGTTATTATTGTATCATAACTATAATAAATTTTTGATTCCTTAGGTATTAAGGATAATATGTATTTATTTATATCATCAACTATTTTATTTTTTGGTATTATTATTGCTCTATGTCATATATAATTGATATTATTAAAATTTTTGTCAAGATCATTGTATATCAATTTCTAAATTTTTTTAATTGGATTCACATATTGTATTATGTATTTTTCTGGTATTTTAATCTATGTAGCATCTTCATTTTCAAGATTTTGTATTCTTTGTGCAGTACCATTTCCAATACTTAATATGTATTTTGAAAATTCTAGAATATCTCTTTTTCTTGTTCTGTAATATTAGGATTTTTTTAATCTCATATTCTTTATTAATGATAATAACTTAAAATATGATTATAAATAAGAATTATTTATATTTACATTTATTATATTTTCTTTTGTTCCAGCAGGTATCACAAGCAAAATTTGTCAAAAATCACAATCTAATATAATTGTTATTCCACTAAAAGATTACTCAAAATTATTTTTTAAATCTTGTAGTGTTTTGTGTAAAACTTCGAAATAGTATTTATTATTCATTGGTACTTCATCCCATAAAATTAGTGATATTTTTTCAATTAATTTTACTAATTGTGTTCCTTTTTTGATTTGATAGGTAGAAAAATTATCAATTGATAAAAGTATTCGAAATTTTGAATATGTAGTTTTGCCTTTAGGTAATAATAATGAAACTATTCTAGATGATTCAATGGCTAAACGATTCTATTGTTTTAATAGATTTTTGTGATAATTGTATTTTATTAATAAGTTTTTCTAGCATCTTCATGTCCATAGATAAAGAATATTTTTTTTATTATTAAATGATTCTATAATTTGTTCATAAATATAACGTTGTTCATTCTTTAAGTTTTTTTTTGCTAATATAGTGTCTTCTTCTTTTAACTTATTAATGTTGTAGTCTCATTTTTCTTGTAAAAGTTCATTATTTAGGTTATCAATTAATGTTCCTATTGGTAGTGGTAAATTAAAATTTATTAAAATTGATGAATTTAAATTTAATTGTTTTTATAATTAATATAATATATAATTATGTAATTCATTTTCTGAAATTCAGATTATCTAATAAAGTTTTATTTCTATATAGAATATCTTCTATCATAAGTTTTTAATGGTTTTGTAGTGATGTTGTTAGATTATTTACGTTGCAAAATAATGAGATTATGATAAATAATTGTTGTAATTGATGTAGTGCTGAAAAAAATAAAGCTTCTAATATCGATTCATTTTATTCTTTATCATCTCTTAATAAGCTTAATGTATTGTATGTTGCTTGATTTGTTGGGTATGTTTTACCGTCAATAGTTCATAAAGATTCAAAATTTGTTGCACCTTTTTGATGATTTAATAATAATTTCAAATAATATAATTCTCCAAAACTTGAGTAGATATAAAATTATTTTTTTTAATTCCTAGTTGTCTAATTATTTTATTAAAGTGTGTGTTTAAATAAAATGTTATAGTTTACATACGTGGTAAATATATTGTTAATCTTTGTATTGCTGGATTACTATGATGTATGAGATATTCATACAACTTCCACATAGCTTTGTGCAGTGTTATGTATTGGCAATTAATATAATTTTTTGTTTCATCTATTTCTTTATAAATAGTTTGTTTAGATTGTTCTGTGCATATATTATCTTATATTATTATTTTTATTCTATCTGGAGCTTTTGTTAAATACTTAAATAAATATTTTATTCATATAGGTTGTGAGCATATTTCGACATCTATCGGGCGTGAAATTTTAAGCATAAATCTTTATTATATGGAACCACAAATTTAATATCTAATTTAATACCTTCTTTATGTACATAAAATCTTGTGTTTCTATATTTATAATTGATGAATTCATTTTCTTCAATGGTTGTTTCATTTTTGAATTGTTTCAGGGATTTTTCAGAACAAATTTAATTTTTCATGCATAGAACATTTGTCTTAGTAGTATCGCATGATCCATGCATCATAAATTCCGCTATGATTGTATATTCTTGTGGGTTTTTTTGGGATCAAGTATTTTAGTTGAATTAAATTTATCGATTTGTGCTGGTTTTGATAAATTTTCATTAGGATGTAACCAAAATAAGAAATGGAAATGAGCTAGGCCGCGTTTCTAAAATTCGACAATGTATAAACCTACATAATAAAACATCATAAAAAGGAAAAATGTCAGTATTAAATAAAAATAATTTTTTTATATTTTATTTTATTTCATAAAATAACATTGTCCAACATGTGATTATTATTCTGAAAATTTTATCAATTTTAATTATAGATAATATTTGGCCTAATTTCATTTTAAAAATTCTTATAATTATATTTGGTTTGTCTTTAGGTTTTTTATCAGGATTTTTATTTAAGGTACATATAATTTCATGTCGTTTAGGATTGCATATAAATATTATAAATAAATCAGAATTTTCATATTGTCTACATACTGCTATTGCATCTTGATAATTTTAAATCATATATCTAGGACTTCCATTATAGCTAGATAGACGAATAATTTTTTTATTAATTACTTTAACATTTGTATCTCCTCTTGTAATAGTATCTTGGACGCCTTGATAAATTTCAGATTTTAAATTGTTTTGATTTTTATAACATAATCTAATCGATCTTCTTCAACAGAAGTATATGCATCAACTACATATTGTTGAAAAATCTTTCACTTTTGAATAAAATATTGTTTACATTTTCGCGTTGTTGTAATTGATAACAATAATATGCTTTCACAAGTATTGTATTTGTTGAAGGTTATTTTCTTGGTATTTATCTTCTCCGTATGGAAATAAGAATGATTATTGTACTGCCATATAAGATGGATGTAATTTTGTGATTCTTCGTAAATTATATGTTTTATCTTAAATTATAATATCTCTTCTTTCTTCATATTCACTAATATCTCCAATAATTAGATATCCTACATTATTTGAAGTAGGTAATTCATGTTGATTATTATCTATAAGTTGTCGTCCAATTAATCTTAATTTCATGGACAAGATTTAATTTTCATTGTGTCTATCTTTTACCATATGGAAAAGTTTTACTAACTTATTATTTTCATTAAGTATTTAAATTAAATTTTTGACAATTAATTTTGTTAATTCTTTTGATGCACCTTTAAATGAAAATATTGGCATTCGGTTTTCAATTTCATTTTCTATGTCATATATATATATATATATATATATATATATAATTGAGAAAATCTTGGAAGATTATTATTTATTGGTAGTACTAATCCCATAAGATGATGTACTTGATCACTGATTTTGAATATGTATAGACTATCTGATTTTTTTGTATTTTATTCTGTATTTGCTCCAAAAGATGTAAAAGCAAATATAGAATTGAAAGTCTGAATATTTTTTCAGAAATAAGTACTTATAGACCCTCCATGGTAATCAAGCAATTGATCTAGTATTGGACGGAGGATTTTTTTAATTAGAAGAAGTTTAATTTTTCATCTTTACAACATAGATTATATTTTTGTAGATACGCTCTTTTGTTAGATTCATCAAACCGAAAAAATGCATCACAATATTTAAATGTATAAGAACAATCACTAGAATCGTGGTATTGATAAATATTACCTGTAAGATAGTGTTCAATAAGAGTCAAAACTAGGAAAATTTGTAAAGAATTGAATTTATAATAAACATATATATATATATATATTTATTACTTTGATGGGAAATATGAGGCAATTACGTTGTGTATTATAATTAGTTAGCACTAATGATTCAGCTGAATAAGAGAAATATCTTCCAGAACTTCTAAAATTCGATATTGGAATAAACTTTGATCGATAAATATTTTCTGAATTTATATTGGACTTCTGATATTGATGATCTAAAATATCATCATGGCTATAGCCAAATCATTATTTAAAAGACAACAATAACATTGTTTGCATTGATGTCTTGATATTTGAAAAATTTCCTGATATTATTCTACTATTTATCTAAATAAAAAAAAATGTCATTATATCAATATTTTGTCATTAGAAGCTAATAAAATAATATAGCAATGTTATTAAACATAAAATCATTGATATTATTTTTATGTTCATATATTTAAGTTATTTATAGTATTTCTATATTTTTATCTTCTATTTGTACCTATTTAATTTTTAGTCATTATTTTTAATGTTATTATTGTAATATTATTTATATATTAATTTTTTTTATGTTGTATAAGCTATCTTATTTTTATTATTACTTAAATTATCTTAGCTTATTATTATTTTAATTAAGTTTATTATATACGAAAACAATATTTAATTGTTTTTAGCTCTTTTTGGAAAAATTAAATTATAGATATAAAAACAATATTTTTAAAATATATATATTATAAATATGTATTTTCATTTAATATATATTGATTTTAATTATTCACTAATGTTTATATGTAAATTATATAAATTTCAATTTTTTTTCAGTCATATAATTTACACACATATTTTAAATAACGTTTAGAAAGTTTTTTTCCTATATTTTTATATTAACTAAATAGTTAGACGCGTTTCTTTTCTCCATTTTCCATTATTAATTATGGCTTTAACTTTTTATATCAATATCTTTATATTTGAATTATATATCTTACACATATTTTAATTTATTTATGATTTTTTACTATAAACTAAATAGTTAGACGCGTTTCTTTTCTCCATTTTCCATTATTAATTATGGCTTTAACTTTTTATATCAATATCTTTATGTTTGAATTATATATCTTATACATATTTTAATTTATTTATGATTTTTTACTATAACATAACTCATATTTATACCTTTTTTTTTGTCCGAAATATAACTATTTGGGGAAAAAATTGAACTGTCCATATTGTTTTCAGTATTTTAAGAAAAAAATAAATTGTTTATGTTTTACATGACCAAGATTTAATGCTTAAAACCTGCTTATAGAGCACATGATAAAAAAAATCACACTTAAATCTATTTATAATTAACTCAGTAATAAAACTAAAAATATTCATTTTTTATTATAATGTTTAAAATTTGATATTTTAATTACCATGGATCAAAGTAGTGTTTAATTTTTATGCAAACTATTACGGTTAGAAATTTACATTATTCATACGAAATATTTTCACTGTATAGATTCTTTTTCCAACGCTAATATTTTTCTTTACTTTTTTTTGTCTTTTATAATTGAATTGCATTTCTTTTATACATATACTCTAGTATAGAGATCATTTGGACTAATCATATCTCTATTTTATTATTAAAAGTTATGATAATTAAATCCTAGATACAATATGTAAATTATGAAATTCGAATCTTGAATACAATATTTTAATTACAGACAAAATCAGAATTTCTTATTTGAAATATACAAACTATTAAATTACATTTATAATAAAATTGAATACATAATACAAATAACCTTAAATAATTTTACCACAAAATTAATAAAAATATATTTTTCTTCTTGCTCATCTTCCTCCGTAATAAAATTTCTATCCCTCTCTTGGTCAATAAAAAGAAGAAAAAGTCTTCATATAACTGATTCTTTACCTTCATTATAACTATAATAATGTATATAGATAAAAATGATATAACTGATTCTTCACCTTCATTATAACTATAATGATATATATAGATAAATATTTTTAACTTAACTAAATACCTTAATATATATAAAATTTGGCTCAAATTTGATAGATAATTTATTTGCAAGCATTTATCTAACTACCTAAGAAATTATTTTTTAAGCACGTATAAAAAATATTTCTAGCAATTAGATAAATACATAAAATATTATTTATATAGAAAAAAATTTGCCATATATATTATATCAGTCAAATAACAGAATTTAAATCACAGTTGTATAGTGTAGGATTGCTCAAAAACTACTAGATAAATAGAGGCAGAAAAAAGTAAAACTTAATAGAAAAAGCAAAATAATTTTAGAAACGGAAATTGAAATAAATAATTCAATAATTCAAAAACCATACCTATTCACTTAGTCTAAATTCATATAAAAGACTACTTAAGTCAAATTATGAACTGTCAAAATAAAAAGATCAAATAAGCACATCTATAGTCAAAACCATAAAAAGAGATTTAGGAAAAATGATACAATGACACATCCATAAGACACAACCAACATATATACACTCAATTCATATAAAATTCTTCAAATTAACTTCTCACTTAATGATTATTTTCAATAGCACCTTGAAGGTAAAACCATAAAATTAAAAGAAAAAAGAAAAGAAAAGAAAATCAGGTTACTATTATTTCTATAATAAATTTCTTCTTCTCCTACCTTTGTTATATATAAAAAAATATAAACTTATAAATATAAAAATTTATAAAAGACATGTTCTAAAATATTATAAGAATTTTTAAAACTACCAAAAGGCAATATACAATAGCAAAACTTATTCTAAAACTAGAAATGTGAAATCCCTTAAAAATTGTAAGGACAAATTGGTCTTTTAATCTAATTAAAAAAATTGATGAATTTGGATGGGTTTGGGTCTAGGTTCATTTGGGCGAAAATGTAAGAAAAGTTTAAAAATTTGGGTCAAAACGTAATTAATTAAGGGTATTTTTGAGAAGATTTTCAGAAAACTGGGTCAAAATATAAATAAACAAAACAGTACTCAGTTAACCAGAAGCAGACACGTGGCGCTACAGTTATATAAATTGCTCGTAAATCCCTGCACTTTCTCATCTTCTCCCTCGAAGACCCGCTACTACCAACCACCACTGCTCCTTTTCTGGCCACCATTGGTGGTCGCCACCACCCGGAAACGACGCGCCGTCGCCAGACGAACAGGCCGCCGCTGGAGCCAACCTCGTTGGAGCTGTCTATCGCCAGAAATCGCCAAAAAATCCCACGGCTGGTTTTGCTCACCGAAGCCGATTTCGACCATCATTCGCTGCGAAACTGGTTGCCGTGGACTCATCTCCTCATGGGCAATATGGTGGTAGATACCTCGTATCTCAATTTTGCTCCGTTTGATTTTAATTTCGTTGGACAGTTTTGTGTGTAAATGGTTTTGAAATTAACTTTTTGATCAGACCATTAGATTTTAAAACTAATAATATTTTTGGAATCTACGTTAAAAATAGTGAAAAATGAAATATATATTGACTATGTTTAGAAATGGTCCCGAAAAACGAAATCAGCTGGCTCAGATTTGCCTTGATTTGCATGCCATAGGACCCGCATCCAAATTTGACAAATTTTATGTCTACCCTAAGGTTTTTGGGTGCTCTGAATTTAGTAGTGAAGTTCATTTCATGATTTGAAGTTCTATTTGAAAATCAATTTTTCAAACCAAGGAACCAAATATTCGAAAACAACATCCGCTCTTCTAAACGACACTCAAACAATGCCAAACTTTCTTCATAGTCTTGTAATACTAGTTGGATGCTCGTTTAAGGTAGAGATTCGATTACTTGATTCAAAAATTAATTTAATTTATAAATTTTACATATTTTTAATAAATATAGAATTTCATGAAATAATTTATAAAAATTATGTTTATGTCCATTTCTGACCTGATTTGAGATATAAACTGCTTGGGAGACATGTCACACTCGTTGGCGTGTCATATATACTGTTTTTGATTGCTTTCTGCAGAAAATTGGATTTTTGGGTTTTGATAGAAAATAGCTGTTGTAATGCCGAAATTTTTAAAAAATCCAAAATAGTTTGAGAACTCAATTTTGAGGATTAGAAGTGATTTGATTAAAGAATACTGCATGGTTATTTTGAGATTATGTGAAAATGGAGCATATTCTTATTCTGTCATTTATAAAATATTTGCATACATTCACATATTTACGATGCCCTGTATCGGGTGATCGACTTATGATGCCCTATATCGGGTGATCGGACTTACGATACCCCACATCGAGTGATCGGACTTACGATACCTTACATCGGGTGAACAGACCTATGATGCCCTACATCGGGTAGGTGATCGGACTTACGATGCCCTATATCAGATGATCGGACTTACAACGCCTCTTTAGATGGCTCGGACTCTCGAGTGATCTACTAGGAAACTTCGAACATCATGATTGCATACATGGTCATATGTTAGTTTGAATAGATATATACTGGTTTGACAGATGCCTTACAATGGTTTAGAAAGTTTGAACCGTTGGACTATAATTTCCACTTGGGTTTTGTTAACTGTTTTTAAATGGAATACTAACCATGCAGGACCTTCAACACGAGTATATTTCTTATATATATAAACTTGTAAACGATTCTCTACTGGGCACAAGCTCACCCCTTCCTTCCCCTCAGATGGCACTCAGTGTGATTTGGACCAGAAGAACTAGGTCGAAGTATTTGTAGAATAACTACTTTAATTATATTTTGGTAAATTCCTACGAGACTTATGAAATATTTAAATTTGAGTAGGAATTTGGATTTCATTAAACTTTATAAATTAGAATATAAGATCTGGACATGGTTTGTATGACTTATGTCCGTATATAAGTGTGAGATGATTTGTGACGTGCAACTATTAAGCAATTATTTTATTTATTGTCTATGCTTAATGAGTGACGCATAACTGTGAGATTTTATTTTCATTTAAATATTTTGTTGAGGCTAGTTTTGAAAAGTTAGAGTCCCCGGGGAAAAATACCCATGGATATCAGTGGTTAGTGAATTTTCTGATGTCTTTCCGGAGGAATTACCTAGATTACCACCTGACAGGGAGATTGAATTCTGTATCGACTTAGTTTCTGGAGCTCAACCAATTTCTATTTCTGCTTATCGAATGGCCCCTACAGAGATGACTGATTGTCAAAAGGGTTCATCAGGAGTAGTACCTCACCTTGAGATGTTCCAGTTCTCTTTGCCAAGAAAGCTGATGGTACACTCCGACTTTATGTGGACTACAGAAAGTAAACCAGCTTACGATAAAGAACAAATATCCTTTGCCAAGAATTGACGAGTTGTTTGACCAACTCAGTGGATCCAAATTCTTTTCAAAGATAGGCTTGAGATCTGGGTATCACCAACTGAAGATTCGTAAAGAAGACATACCGAAAACTGCATTCAGGACTCGATATAGTCATTTTGAGTTTCTGGTTATGTGTTCAGATTGACGAATGCACCTATAGCATTCACAGATCTTATGAACAGAATCTTTAGGCCTTATTTGGACAGATTTATGATTGTATTTATTGACGGCATTTTGTTGACCCGTCTAAGATAGAGTCTATTCTAGGATGCGAAAGAAGGAGAAATGTTATTGAGGTACAGAGTTTCCTTGGTTTAGCTGGCTATTATCGTCATTTTGTGGAAAACTTCTCGAGTATTGTATTACCTTTAACCAAGTTAACGAGGAAAGATGTCAAGTTTGCTTGGAATGACGAGTATGAGACATCATTCATAAAATTGAAGTAAAAACTGACAACTGCATCTATTCTGATTATCCCTGATAATAGTGAACCATATGTGGTGTACACAGACGCTTATGATCTAGGATTGGGATGTGTTTTAATGCAGAATGGCCGGGTTGTAGCTTATGCTTCTCATCAATTGAAACCTCATGAAAAAAACTATCCTGCTTATGATCTAGAATTAGCGGCTGTAATATTTACTCTCAAGATCTGGAGATGTTACTTGTATGGTATTAAGTTTGATATTTACTCTGATCACAAGAGTTTGAAATATCTCTTCAGTCAACGAGACTTGAATTTGAGACGGAGGAGATGGATTGAATATATGAAAGATTATAATTTCAATCTTCAGTATCATCCTGGAAAGGCAAATATGGTAGTAGATACCATGAGCTGTAAATCTCACAGTAAATTTACTTCTTTGATACTTGAAGAGTGAAAAAACTCAGTTGCTATTGGTGATTATAATTTGGAATATTTTGAAAAAAATAATGTTACTTGTGTTAGTAATAGAGTGGCTACTCCTTGCTTCTTCAGATAGTTAATAGAGTCAATGGCAAGATCAAGAATTAAGGAAAATCTAGAACTAACTTCAGAATGGTGAACAACTAGATAGTTGGAGCACTAATAGAAAAGGATTTGTACTCTTCAATGGAAACTTAGTCATAGCTAATGATCCACACCTTCGAGAGACTATCTTGACCGAAGTTCACAAATCTAAATTTGTAATACATCCCGATAGTACTAAGATGTACCATGACTTAAAGAGGTAGTATTGGTGGAAAGGCATAAAACAAGACGTAGCTACTTTTGTGGTTAATTGTATAACCTGTCAGCAAGTAAAAGCAGAACATCAAAGACCAGCTGGATTACTTCAGCCATTGCCTATTCTAGAATGGAAATGGGATAAGATCACTCTAGATTTTGTAATGGGATTGCCGAGAACTCAAAGGAAAAATGATGCAATTTGGATAATTGTTGATCGAATGACTAAAACTGCTCTTTTTATATCGATTCGAATTGACTTTTCTCTCAATAGACTTAGTCGTCTTTATGTGGATCACATTTTTCGTTTACATGAAGTACCTTCTAGCATAGTTTCTGATAGAGATCTAAGATTTATATCCAAGTTCTAGAGAGCTTTACAGAAAGCTTTGGGAACAGAACTAAATCTTAGTACAGCTCATCACCCACAGACAGATGGCCAATCTGAGAGAACAATTTAGATTCTAGAGGATATGCTTCGCTCATGTATACTAGATTTTGGTGGAAGCTGGGATGATTATTTGTCGTTAGTGGAGTTTGCATACAACAACAGCTACCAAACCAGTTTGGGTGTGGCTCCATATGAGGTATTATATGGTAGACCATGCAGGTCGTCTTTGTGTTGGGCTGACGCAGAGCAGGAGTTACTCTTGGACCAAAATTGATACACAAGACTACTAAAAAGGTCAACGTGATAAGAGAAATACTTAAGGTTATTTAGATTCGTCAAAAGAGTTATGCAGATCCATTAAGAAGAGAAGTAGAGTTTGGAGTTGGTGACCAAGTGTTTCTAAAGGTCACACTAAGACGCAGAATTACTAGATTTGGAGTTAAAGGAAAGTTAGCTCCAAGATATATTGGGCCATTTATGATTACTACAAGAATTGGGCCAGTAGCATATCGATTGGACTTACCACCATAGTTAGGCCATATGCATAATGTCTTTCATGTTTCAATGCTAAAAAAATATGTTCCTGACCTATCCCATGTAATTCAAAACGTGGAGATACTAATTCAAGAGGATGTTACTTATGAAAAGTAACCAGTTCGAATAATGGGAAGAGAACTCAAAGTGCTTCGTAATAGAGAAATTCCACTTGTCAAAGTTCTTTAGAATTACCACAAGGAAGAGGAAGCCACTTGGGAACTCGAGATAGAGATGTATGAAAAATACTCTCACTTGTTTCATTTTCAACTAGAGGTTGTACTTTGAGTATATGTCTTGTACTTGAATTTTGAGATGAAATTCTTTTAAGGAGAGAAGGATACGAAATCCCTTAAAAAATGCAAAGACAAATTGGTCTTTTGACCTGATAAAAAAAATTTGATGAATTTGGACAGGTTTGGGTCTAGATTCATTTGAGCGAAAATGGAAGAAAATTTTGAAAATTTGGGTCAAAATGTAATTAATTAAGGGTATTTTTGAGAAGATTTTTAGAAAACGAGGTCAAAGTGTAAATTGCCCATAAATCCCTGCAACCATCTTCTCCCTCGAAGCCCCTGTGAAGACCCACCACTGCCAGCCACCGCTGCTCCTCCTCCGGCCACCATTGGAGCTCGCCACCACCCAAAAATGACGCGCCGTCACTGGATGAACAGGCCGTTGCTAGAGCCAGCCTCACCGGAGCTGTCTATCGCCAAAAAATCCTTCGGTGGTTTTCCTCGCCACAGCCGATTTCGGCCACCGTTCGTCACAAAACTGGTCGCAGTGGACTCATCTCCTCACGGGCAATCTTGTGGTAGGTACCTCGTGTCTCAATTTTGCTCTGTTTGATTTTCATTTCATTAGACAGTTTTGTGTGTAAATAGTTTTGAAATTGACTTTTTGATCGGACCGTTAGATTTTAAAACTAATAACATTATTGGAATCTACATTGAAAATGGTGAAATATGAGATATATATTGACTATGTTCTAAAACTGGCCCGAAAAACAAAATCAGACGGCTCAGATTTGCCTTGATTTGCGTTCCATAAGACCCGCATCCAAATTTGACAAATTTTATGTTTAACCTAGGGTTTTTGGGTGCTCTGAATTCAGTAGTGAAGTTCATTTCATGATTTAAAGTTTCGTTTGAAAATCAAGTTTTCAAACCAAGGAACCAAAGGTTCGAAAACAACATCCGCTCTTCCAAACGACACCCAAACGATACCAAACTTTCTCCATAGTCTTATAACGCTAGTTTGACGCTTGTTTCAGGTAGGAATTCGATTACTTGATTCAAAAATTAATTTAATTTATAAATTTTATATATTTTTAATAAATATAGAATTTCGTGAAATAATTTATAAAAATTGTATTTATGTCTATTTCTGACCTGATTTGAGATATAAACTGCTTGGGAGACACGTCACACTGGTTGGCGTGTCATATATACTGTTTTGGATTATTTTTTGCAATAAATTGGATTTTTGAGTTTTTATAGATAATAACTGTTGTAATGCCGAAATTTTTAGAAAATCCAAAGTGGTTTGAATACTCAGTTTTGAGGATTGGAAGTAATTTGATTAAAGAATATTGCATGGTTATTTTGATATTTTATGGAAATGGAGCATATCATTATTCTGTCATTTATAAAACATTTGTATACATTCACATATTTACGGTACACTACATCGGGTGATCGGACTTACGATGCCCCACATCGGGTGGGTGATCGGATTTACAATGCCTCATATCGGATGATCGGACTTAAGGCGCCTCTTTAGGTGGCTCGGACTTACGAGTAATCCACTAGGATACTTCGGACATCATGATTACATACTTGGTCATATGTTAGCTTGAATAGATATGTACTGGTTTAATGGATGTCTTACAATGGTTTGGAATGTTTGAACTGTTGGACTATGATTTCCACTTGGGTTTTGTGAACTATTTTTAAATGGAACACTAACTATGCAGGACCTTCAACTTGAGTATATTAATTATATATATAAACTTGTAAACGATTCTCTACTGGGCACAAGCTCACCCTCTTCCTTCCCCTTAGGGGGCACTTAGTGTGATTTAGACCAGAAGAACTAGGTCGAAGTATTTGTAGAATAACTACTTTAATTATATTTTGGTAAATTCCTACGAGACTTGTGAAATATTTAAATTTGAGTATGTATCTGGATTTCATTAAACTTTATAAATTAGAATATGAGATCTGGACATGGTTTGTATTACTTATGTCGGTATATGAGTATGAGATGATTTGTGACGTACGACTATTAAACAATTATTTTATTTATTGTATATGTTTAATGAGTGACGCATAACTATGGGATTTTATTTTTATTTAAATATTTTGTTGAGGCTAGTTTTGAAAAGTTAGAGACCCCATGGCAAAATTTTTAATTAATTGAGTATTATTTATTTATTTTTCTTTTAAATCTATTTTATGAAATACTCATTCTACCACTGACCCCGGCCTCGGATCGTGACAAAAAAAATTCATCACACAATAATAATAGCCAATATTTACAGTAATTTTAGAATAGTAATATATTACTCTATATGATAAAAAAAAAAAAATCAATAGTCAACATTGCCAAATATATATATAAAAAAGCCATAAAATATGATTGAAAAAGACCGAAATACAACTAAATAAGGGAAGAAAAAGAAGAAATAAGGACTAAATAGAAAGCCTTAATAAAAAAACAAATACAGTTAACAGAGTCAAAAAAATAGGAAGACGAAAAAGCTTGATAAAAAGAATCAACAAAAGAATAAAGAAAAAAATCGCTTAAATCGACCACAAAAATATAAGTGCGATCTGACGGTTTGAATCGATCAACTCAAACTACACAAATTAATAAACTGATTAAATAGCATATTCGGATTGATTTCTGAATTAGCAATTTAGCATATTCTAACCATAACAAGCATTTTAGGGACAAAGATGTAATCATATACTTACAGCACACAATCGACTCATACAGATCTAACCACTACGAAATTGCCAGAAAACTCTAAACAAACAACCAATCAACTCAACCCTCTAAAAGCAAAACCCTCTGAGACTCGTTTCAAAAAATAAGATTACTGTTACTTGTACAGTAAATCCTTACACAACTTTATTTATATATAATAATATCCCCTGAGAGAGCCCGAACTTGCAAGATGTTAAATCCTCCCATCGATCTTTTCATTTCAAGATATCGTACACAGTAAAAACAAAAATAAATCATTGTTGCTAAGATCTACAAGTGAGTAAAAAAGACCAGGGAAAAACTGAGAAGCCGGCTCTAGCTCCTAAATTGTACTCATGTTACACATGTACGCTAATTAGATGTATAATTTTTTTTATTAAATTTTAGGCACCAATTGATCATGTGGTATCTTTTGGGCTAGACCGAAATGCTATAATTTGACATTTTGTGTTCAAAAGATTTAACTCATTGATTAGCATTCACAATTGGATAAACAAAAAATTGGCCGGACAAATTATTAATTAATGAGAAATAAACTAGTTTTGTAGTAGTTAATTAGAAGGACGACTTTTTTTGGCGACAAATTAGTACGAACCGATTGATTAGGACCCTTTAACAAAAACATAGAGACACCGAGAAACAAGATATTAAAGTTTATGAAGTCATTATTAAAATCGAAATGACTTAGGACTTTAACAAGTGTCATCGTATCATCCAAAAGAGTCGTATCTTCAATAGCTCCAAGGAAAAGATCTTTTCTTACGCGCGCACAGTTAATTTTTATGAATATTTTGATTCTCTCTGAAATTTGGAAGTTGCTTTAATTAATTTTTTCAAATAATTATAGCTGGGGCGTACATATATAATAGTTAGTACATTACAAAAAAAAAGAGCAAGCTCTTCGAAAACGTAGAAATATATATAGAGGAAGAAAAAACAAAAGCATTAATAATAATATTTTTTCCAGCTGGAATATATAGATAATATATATTTGGACATATATGTTTATGTAAATTACGTAGACTGTGAGTATATAATATTTTATATCCAAATTGGTAATCGAATTAGTAGACTAAAAAAGTGGACTAATAATCAAATAATTAATGTCCCCATAATTCCAACACAAAATATACACGTATTAATGTCCCCGTTATATATTGAAAACCTCCTGTGTATCACCTGTACCAAGAACAAGGTTTAGATATGTCAGGTTATTGATAGACATTTTTCTATAACTAAGAGAATGTTTACTTTTGTAATAAAATAATCGTAATCGGAAAGGTTGCAGAAAAGGATGAAAAGGAATAAGAAATATTTATTTTCTTATGTTTCCTTATCTTTTAGAAATTGGAATTGAGATAACACAATTCTGATTAAAGCACGCTGTATTTTTGTGCGTATTTATCCAATTTAAGAGTGAGGATTCAAATTAACACAAATGCTAATTTTTGTATGTAAATATTTTATTTGGCCAAAACAATTTATAATATGTGTAGTTGCACAAGTTAATAGGGACATATAAGTAATGCCGTAATTCATTTCAATATCATTTTGTGTTTCTATATTTTACCAATTCCTGTAATTATGTGGGTTTCACAAAAAATTACTTAACCATGTAAGTATACATATTTAAATAGAAAATGGGAACACTTTTCCTATTATTAACGTGGGATTATCAATTTTCACTTTTTTTTAATTTATGTAATAAAAAAAAGAATAATTTATAAATCATTTTATAAAATTAGGACTTTCATTTAATAAAACTTCGGAATTTCAAAAATTACCACTAACTCGATCGTACTATAAAAGATCAAAAGTGAATAAAACAACGCGGGAAATACAACAAGCCATATTTAATTAGGGTCGAGATTATTTGACTAACAGTAGTTCAATCTTAATTGAAAATCAAAGTTCAATCTCAATCGAAAATCAATTGAAATGGCTGAGAGAGATGGTAGTACCAGTTTGTCCTTAATCGAAAATTTTCGACTCTAGTCGAGAAAAAATTCCTTTGAGATCTAGAGCAAGACCGACGATGGTGCCGGGGTATTACAGGTGATAGTAGTAGTACAAATAATTTAAGTTATATTAGATAATAATATATTTTAGAGTTTGTTAGAAGATAGAGTATCTAAATAATTTTAGATATTTGATACGATAATGACGATTTATTAGTTTTAAAAACATTTATAATGGAGTCTATGTTTTCGTAACTTGAGACTTAACAGACCCTTAGTCGTAATTTTACTTTGGTAAAATTCATAGTACTAATCTACGAAAATTAAGTGGATTCCATTGTTATCTGTATATGCAGACCCGAAATAAATATTATTGTTTTTAAAAAAAAACAAAGAATTACTACGTGTCGATATAAGTGATAATAATTAATAACAGTGCATTTGCTACCGTGTAAAAACACTATTGTATAGAAGTGATCCCACTTTTTGTTAGGTGATGCTTCTAATAACATACGAGTATTAACATAAAATTTATATAGAGTATGTATTGTGATAGCAGATTTTGTCCGATTGATAATTATCACACGGTTTATATTATCATATATATATATATATCCATACCCAGTATTATAGTTTACAATTTGAATCTCTTCCTTAATAAAATAAAATAAGATAAAAAAATGTAGGTTTGTTTATATATCCTGATCATCAGATGATCACTGATCTCAGTCAGACTCAATATTAAATTCACCCTCTTTCTTTGGAGACGTGCACGTGCAAAGAGACTTATCATTGGCTTTTTTCTCCGCGGTGACTTGTAATTGCTTAAATATTATTTTTATTTTCTATTTTTTCTCAAAATATATATTTTAATCTCACAGCTGAATTCTATATAAAGCCTGGCCTCAGCATGAGCATGGTCATCACTATCTAAGTCTAAAATAATTAATCAAATTTGTGTTATCGTGTAGAATGCCATTAATCATGGACTGTTCCTCGGCCACCTCTACTACGTTGTCTCGTCCACTACTTCTCCTAGCAGATCTCCAAGATCACGATCATCATGAAAAAGACCATAATAACGAGAGTAGTGGTACTACTACTACTACTACTAATATCAATATAAACCCTCTCACCATAGACTGGTCCTTTCTTCAAAAACAAAAGCATATACCCAAAGACTTCATTTGGCCAAAAAGAGACCTACCACTAATTACTAATGCCAAAGAAGAGCTGAGAGAGCCACTAGTGGATCTCGAAGGATTCTTCAAATGCGATGAGATGGCGACACGTGCCGCCGCCGAGCTCGTTCGACAAGCTTGCTCGAGCCATGGATTCTTTCAAGTGATCAACCATGGAGTTGATCCTCGTCTCATCGACCTCGCGCACCAACATATGGAGTCTTTCTTTAAGCTTCCGACTAGTGAGAAGCTTAGGGCGAGGAAGATGCCCGGTAGTCCGTGGGGTTACTCGGCCGCCCACGCCGAGCGGTTCTCGTCGAGACTTCCTTGGAAGGAAACGCTGTCGTTTGGCTTCCATGATCAGGACTGCTCGGTCTCCGTAGTGGAAGACTACTTCAACTCCACTCTAGGAAAAGATTTTGAGCAGACAGGGTAACGTTACACTATATATGTACACTACTAAATTTTTTTTTTTTTTTGAACTTATTAATATTTTTATAAAGAGTAAAATTAAAATGAAAAAGCGTACATCTACTTCAAGAACAAGAATAAGTAGTTTAAGACAATCTACACCGTTCTTCTTAACTTTTAAAAACAAAGTAAATATAACAAATGTTACTGCTCAACATAAATTTTATGTTTTTCCATTTTTTAATTTTTATTTGGATCAGTATTAGTACATAACATAATGTACTATTTTGGGGTGTCACATGTGTGTATATATATAGAATGGTGTATCAAATGTATTGTGAAGCAATGATGAGGCTATCTCTGGCGATAATGGAACTACTAGCAATAAGCTTGGGGGTAGACAGAAAGTACTACAAGGAATTCTTCGAAGACGCAAGGTCCATAATGAGATGCAACTACTACCCGCCTTGCATGCAGCCAAATCTGGCCCTGGGAACGGGGGCTCATTGCGATCCCACATCACTAACCATACTTCACCAAGACCAAGTCGGAGGCCTTGAAGTCTTCCAAAACGACAGTTGGCTTTCTGTTCCACCTCTCAAAAATGCATTCGTTATCAACATTGGTGATACCTTCATGGTGAGAACTCTACTTATTTAATTAATTGCAAATTAATATATTATCCTTTATTTTCAAGACTATTGGCTAGTTAATTTTGTGATCTTTATATTCTTAATTCAATCTATTACTCTAATTGAGCTTTTTGTATTTCTTTTTCCTGTTATTGTTGAAGAACTACGTTTTCGGGTTATTTAGTACTCATGGAATAGAAGGGTTATAAATTGAGTATCAGTTTAGTTGGGATGTTTTGAGTCTTTTTCTATGAGCTTATAGTTGTTAATTATAAAAATGTTGCTACGATGTTAGCATGCAAATCTTGCTCGTACAACATGGTACTTTTTAGCCTTTTGCTGAGTTTCCTTGAAATTTTTTTTCTGTAGTGCACAAGGCTAGCTAAATAT
The DNA here is from genome assembly GCA_002914805.1 of Parasponia andersonii. NCBI lineage: Eukaryota > Viridiplantae > Streptophyta > Magnoliopsida > Rosales > Cannabaceae > Trema > Trema andersonii. The sequence continues at coordinate 29,640 of JXTB01000550.1, read as the reverse complement.
TAGATTATAATGCGAGAATAATTATGTGTCAAGTCGGTCGCACATGCATGTTTTTATAAATAATTAATTGATCAATTTTGTCGAACATTTATAGATAATTGTTATATATATATATATATATATATACGTGTGTAGGCACTATCAAATGGAAAATACAAGAGCTGTCTGCATAGGGCAGTGGTGAACAGGTACAAGGGTAGGAAATCTCTGGCCTTCTTTCTGTGCCCAAAAGAGGACAAGGTAGTGAGGCCCCCTCACGACCTTGTGTTAGGCGAACAAACAAGAATGTACCCGGACTTCACGTGGTCCGATTTGCTTCATTTCACTCGAAGTTTTTACAGAGCTGACTCTGCTACCCTTCCAAACTTCATCAGTTGGCTACTATCATCCAAGAAACCCAACGGCTAATATTCCTAATTATTTAGCTTGCTTAAATAATTGGCAGCCTATGTAATACTAAGCTAGTAAAAAATAGCTCTATAGCCAATCCCCCCAAAAAAAAGCTATAGCTATATATATATACCTAAGCTATAGTAACCTATATAGTAATAGATTATAGACATATATAGGTATGCACTTACGTATGTACCCTCACTATAAGGTAGTACTAGTACGTGCCTTTGTCTTAATTAAAGTTTATCTGTATGGAGCTTATAAACTTCAAAGTGTTGTACGCGTCGATCTCCTATTGTGTTTATTACATGTTGATTGAGAAATTAACCATGGCTTTCCGTTGAAATATATATTCCCAGTGCTACGTACTGTTTCAATTAAAGAAATATGACGTACAATTTACATTATTGGAGTAACATTAATACATTATCCCTGTGATAATAAAACTCAACCAAACAAGGGCATTCAAGTAGGAATAATGAATGAAGACTCTAGCGATATATTCTAGTAAGCGCGCCTAACGCAAATACTGCACCATCTCATAAATGTTCCGTCCTTCCTTCTCTAGCAACACCAGAATGAGTACGTTTGTTCTTTTTTCAATGAATAACATCTCGTTTGGAGAAGAATGATCATTAGAGACTCAAGCACCAGAAATCAGAAGTCAGTAAATAATTAAGACGTATAAATATAACAATGATCTTAATTACTAGAGATTCTCCCGCTATGCTAAGCTTCTTTTATAAATATATATATGTATATATATGGGATGATCCAAAAAACATCTTCCCTATTTTAGCTAAATTTGTTCTCATAAAATTCAAAAGTATCTTCTTTATTTTCTAAAATACAAAAAAGTAACATTCTTCTCTTGTTGGTCTTTTTAAATGAAATTAATACCCTTAGGATATTGAAATCTAAACAACCCCTTTATTGATTTCTTTAAAAAAGAATAACCCAAAATTATTGTATTGTAAAAAAAAAAGTATATATGTAAAAGAAAGTTTGATTTTCTTTTCCTTTTTTTTTTTGGAAAAAATAATTAGATTATAACGGGGAGTGTTTGATAATAGATTTCTAAAACATATGCAATGGTATTTTAGATATTTCACCTCTCAAGTTTAAGAAAAAGAGTATTAGAGTATACTTTTGTTCTTGGATTTTATGAAAGCAGAGGATTAAATGTTTTATTTGGGGTATTTCTGAAATTATTCCTATATATTTGTGGCTTTATATTTAACCCTTTAGTATAATGTAAGGGATTTATCCAAAAAAAGAAAAAACCCGTCATGCTTCAAGCTGTATATAGAATCGAAACAATAAATTAAAATCCTGACAATTGGATAAATATTGTCCTTATTGCGTTTCGTTGCACATGTACGGACACATAAAAATGCACGGGTGCAATTCACCATGTAAAGCCATTGGAAATTTGGAACTGGGGGAGGGGGCCAAAATTTAAAGACAAATGTACAACGACTCATGTTTTTTCCTTCACAAGTCACACATATATTTAGTGTCGACAACTAGACATCCCCAACATATACCCAAACATACATATTTTAGGTAATAGTACATACATAGTTCCCTTTATCTAAAAACATACACGAGAAGATGTACATATTTTCATAGTTCCCTTTATCTAAAAACATACACGAGAAGATGTACATATTTTCTATTTATATCCAATGATAGTACTAGTTAATTGGAATTCCTCTAATAGTAATTTGGAATTACTCTCAAATAAGAGCTGTACTTATGGATTTTAGTCACATTACCAAGTTAATATATAGGATTTTTTTTTATTTTTTTGGAGGGAAAGGATATTTTATGCATATATATATATATATGAATTTTTTTTATTTATGGCCATATGTTTGGTCCATATGATGCAGCACACAGCGCATGTTTTTGTATTATGTTTTCCAATCTTTTGTACGATTTGGTGTAAAAGGACATTGCCTCAACATTAAAGGAGAAAAATCCATGTGATGGGCTGTTAAAATAGCCCTGGCATTGCAATTATTTTGAGAGTGCACATGCGGGTGAACCCACTTGATCCTTCAGTCGGTAGACAATAACAACTTTCCGCGTTTATTATTTTCATGTGTCGTTTGAAACGACATGACTCATGAACGTGCACATTTTGCAAATTCATTAAGGTTTACTAAACAAGGAGGCCAGCTTCGGCTATGTCAAGCAAAATCAATGCTTTTCATTGTCGACCCTTCATAGCTAGCTATTTTGTAATAATATTATTGCTTAGAATTCGACGTATAACGTCATTAATTGTTATTTTTATTTGTAGAGAAAATAAGTTCTTCCTATATATGTACGTATCACACATGTAATAATGCCGTCCAATAATGCTTGTTTTATTGTGTGGTTGAAGTTTTCGTAGCAAGTTAAATGAACATGAGAGAAAGAAGAAGATTAAAAATACACTCGAAGGGTCCGTAACAAAGCTGGCATATAGGCTCTAGTTTTCAGGAGCTAGTTAGGTGCTAACCTAATTGGATGCTTCTGGTATTCTCTCTTATGATCAGTTCTTTTTGGTCAATTCATTCATTCAAAAAGAAATTGTGGCTACAATTAATTGGCCCGAGTTTTAAAGGTTTGAAATAAGGTTTCATCTTGGTATAATTTGCTCATGATCATGTTAAGGCCGAATCTTTTTGGCATGAGATAAGATTTCATCTTTGTATAATTCGTTTACGATGAAAATTAGGCCGATTTTTGTTTTTCCCTTTTTGGGAAGTTAAGTTGGATTTTAATTCGTATAAATCGGAGATTCGTACATTGACGTCTTTCTGCGTGGGCAAAAGAACACATGTACACCACTAATAACATCATGTGACATTCCTCGAGTTCAAAAGTCATGGTTTTGAAAGGGAAATTTGTGATTTTTAATAATTTTAAGTGAAGATGTAATAAAATATTAATTTTATAAAATTTATTAGATATTAGATAATTTTTATTTTAGACCTCAAATTACTAGAAATTTTAAGATCTTTAAAACTTTTATTAATTTTAATTATTTAAGAAAAATACTCATCAAAGTTTAACAAATCTTCCAACTATCTCATTTGGAAACTTATTAAGAAATCATAAATTTTGATAAATTGAGTTCAACTGAAACCCTAAGTTTATGTACAAAATCTATTGCATAAAATCACTTGTAATTTCAAGTTTTCAAATTAACAACAAAACAATCCTCATATCTCTACTTAATAGATTTATTAGTCGTGGCTAAATAACTGAACAAAGAAAGTAAGATAACAGAGTATAAATACCTACCAAGGATTAAGAGTAGAACTGTAAATACAAGTTACGTTGCTTGTCTGACCACCAGGATTTACTACATCAATTAGACAAACACCTAAAAGTGAGAGAATTAAGAGGTGAGCATTTACATACTCAGAAGAAATTCAATTACTTTTTTGAATAGATGCAATTTTACCAAACCTGTATGGTTAATACCTTTTTTAAAATCCATTTATAAACTGAGTTTATAAAATAATTAAAATCCAAAATAATCATATATTCAAAACCGAAACTAGAATCGCAAGATTATACATATGATAAATCAACCCATCTCAGGAGCTCACATCTTCTCATCATGAACCAGAGTAAATCGTACTACGTATACTAAGTACTTTCTGCCTGATACCTATCCCAGAAAAAAAACAGAGGGACACCTATGTATCTATGCTTACTAAACTAGAGGAGCAACCGAATGCCTATGCCTACCGAGATGAGAATAATCAGAATAACTCTTATTGGCTCTTATCGAGAGTAGGGATACTGGCCACCCACTAAACACTGCGATGTCTAAGATATATCTCATGTGTGATCCTATGATATGTGCAATGTTTAATAATTCACAATAATCATGCATCCATGAATCAAAACATGTATTAAAATCCAACTTGGCATTATCCTGGAATTTACTGTAACATAGGCAGCACCCTGCTATTCAACCCATAATCACAATATAAAAATATGTATAATAATTCATACAGTCTAATCTCAATATAATCCAACAAATATACAGTAATTAAGTAAACCATCATGAAATCACGATTTTTCTTAAATAGATTTTAATGCAATTAAAATCCAAAACAGATATAAAATCAAGTATTCGAACCCCTACCTCAATATGGTAATAATACCAAGCTAAAGACGCTTGAAGAAACTCTCGTTGGTCATTTGCATATTCGAACGATAGTTTAAGGATCCGAGTAAGTCTACTTGAAAAACTGATTTTTCCACTGGAGCATCAAATGGAGGAATGAAAGTTACTATTGAATTCAAAGCACTCAGAAATATTAAGTTAGACATACACCTTATCAAAAACAGGTCCTGATGTGGGACCAACCCGTGGCATACAAAACGGTGTAATTTGTACAACAAAATTTCAATTTTTGTTCTACAACAAAACATAATAATATTTTATATCAAAATTCATATCTCGACCTCACTAAGTCTAAATTCAAAATCAGATGTCAGTTTCGAGGTCCCGAGCATAAATTAGGCTTTAAAATCCAAAAATTACATAAATACCACTCTTTGAAAATATTGTGAAAAATGCCATCTTTTCTATTTTAAAAAAACTACTACATTTACGGATACCCTTTTTACTTTTACTAATCATGATTATTCATAATTTTTAACCATCTTTCACCTCATATATTTACCTCGGGTAAATTAATTACCTAACTAAAATAATTACAAAAACATCATTTTCAAAATGAATTATTAGAAAAATGCCAATATTTCTGATTACACTATTTTCTAAGGCATATTTAGAAAGTTACTACTTTCCTTCTCACATCCCAAGGCCCATTCTCAAAGTTTAACAAACTTTCAGCCCAAATCTTGTAAGTTTATAAAATACTACATTTTAATTATAATTAGAAAATATCACATTTTAAATTTGAAAATTATCCGGTTACCATATTTCGATTCAACACAAAACATTTCTATTTAATCATGTTTCAATATCTACTTTTAACCCATAAAAATTTCATGACCAAACTAATTAATCCATGGAAATAATTACGAAATTATCACTTTTACAAAAATATTTGTAAAAATATCAACCTTTAATTCCAAATTTTCTCACATCAAATTCACATGACATAATCTACTATCGTCATATTTTAGAACATGAAATCAATTCACAAGCTCTTATAATCAACATTTGAACTTGGTGGAAATAATTATAAAAATATCATATACATACATATATATTTTTTTTTTTTACAAAATGGTAAAAATGATTAAACACTCGCCGGAGACAATTTTCCCGGCAATCCATGGCTGGAATCTATGTGGTCTGATGCTAGGAGAAGATCTGGACAGTTTGTGGCGGTGCACGGTGGCAGGAACGCCGGTTCTGGCCGCAAGGAGCTGCGGGTTCGCGCACTCCGCCTCGCGCCTGCGCGGCGCGATCGCTGCCGGGGACGGGCGTCGGGAGGTTGCTACTCGGAGCTCAGGTCCCAACTCAACACCGGCGACTGCTCATAGGCGTTGCACAGCGTGGGATGACGAGATAGAGGAAGAAGAAAGCTCAGGGACTTAATGGAAGAAGATGAAGAAAACGGAGCCCTTTTAAGCAAAATTCTGGTACTGTAGACCCAAATATTTTATTTTAATATTCCAAAAATAATTATTTACCAAAGTGCCATTTTGTTGTGAAGTGTCTCTAATGCCTTTATTTAAATCAGGTTTATACATATCTTATTCGTTAGGGATATATGTATGGTTGATTTTGCAATAATTAATTATGGAATCTGATGACTCTGATAGAGTATAATATTTCTATACGATTCCCTACTTGTTTATAAGACTTTAAAAAGTAAATAACGCATCGATTTTATGTATTCTTGCAACGTCCATCCATAAAGATATATAATAACCATCTAAATAAAATGGATGACCCTCGAGATCGCCCGAGTGTTGATCGGCCTTTCTTGCTCCCTAAGTGGATCATGACGGCCGTGTCATTTCCTCTGTTTTTTTTCTCCCCCAATAAAGAAACAATATCTTATAAGTAATAGATTATCACCTTCCGCAGTTAGTTGATTATTCGGCCAAGAATTGTTTGTTTATGTTGCATACACTCTCCAATTGAAGAATCATGAGGTGCAATTAACAGTCGTTTGACTTTGGAATAATCGGCCGGAGTCTCTACTTAGTACTTACTACAAAAGGTTTTACAATTAATTGCAGCATAATTTGTGTTATGATGCCAAACATCAAAATAGATTCTGAATAAAATATAAATAAGAAAAAAAAAAAACAAGAAACAACACAAAAATTTATGTTTGGTTTGCCTTTTGGCTTATGTCTACGGACAAAGACAGCTAAAAAAACTCCCCGCAATAACCAAAAAGATAATAAAAATTTAACAAACCTTCTCAAAACCCAATCCCTCGAATACACGCAAAATTCTCTTCTAGATAAATTAACAAGAAACTCTTTTTTTTGTTAATTAACCACAACTTGCAGTTGAAAAAAAAAAAAAACAAAAGGGAGGCCAAATTTGTCCACCATTGGAATACAATTATAAGCTACGCTTAAACTTTGCACAAAAAATTTAAACCAAATGACATAGTCATATTCGGTCACAACTTATTTTAAAGTGCCACTTTATCCTTTAAAATTATGTGATCTTAATTAATACCTACTACAAGAATATATAGTCGGCACATCTTACCATCAGTATAGAGTCTCTTAAAGTCACCATTTTCAAAGGTCATCAGAATAGTCGGTTGAATTTGTAGTCATATACGTTTTGGAGGTCAGGTATTTGAAATGGGATTGGTGCAGTGAGATTAAGTTTTCTGACATCTGTCCCAACTCTTTCTATATCATGACCCACACTACTCTATTAATTCGGTGAGACTAGGGTCATGACGCACCCTATATCCCAGTGAGGTAGGACCCGTTCACAGGATCTGCAGTAAACATTTTCGATGCAAGATTAGATGCTTCACGTCCGGGTAAAATTACCACGCTAGTTGCCCTCTTTTTCTCTTTTTATTTTATCGGGAAAAAAAAACTAATTATAAGGGACATAAAAGTAACTTTCGACTTTTTGGTTTAACGTCTTGCTTCAACAATTTTGTGACTCCCAATAAAAATATCATAGATGGAATGAATTTTCTGCCCCACTTTATATCTCACGTATGTCCTATAAGATAAAACGATGTATATAACACTGCAGGTCCTAAATTCTTCCATTGGTATTCGTTTAGTCTCTAAACTAAATAGATGCCCAAAAAAAGTCATTGAATTAACTAATTGCCGATAATAATGTCTTTATTGTGAAAATGTTTAACGCTGTTAAAATCTATTAGCCATGTTTGGGGAAAAAGAAAAGGCTAGGAAAAAAAAAAAAAGAAAAAATGAAACTAGCCATGGTACTCCAACATCCATTGCGATGAAGTTTTCAAACTTGGGCAGACCACAATCAATAATCCTCCGCTTGCGGTGAAGTTCTTAAAGGTTATTGACAGTTAACCATGCTCCAATTCTGTCGTACTATGCCGGAGAGGGGATTATGAATATAATAGATTTCTTTTTCTTTTTTATTCAAGATGTAATGCAAATTGATTTAATGTTTTTGGGCCAGATCCTCGATTTTGACTCTCTCAAAAAAGTCAAAACGAGACTACGTACCATATTAACACTCTTTTTTAATTTCCTCATTGCTCTATATTTTCTTTTTTCTTTTTCAGAAACCGATTTGCTTTCCATTTTTTTGCACTGACTAAACATATATAATAAGTTCTATATCGAGTATGGTGGCTTTTCTCAGTGAAAAATTCCGAGGATATAGTGCAGGACCGTCCATTATTTATAAATATATAGCAATTATTTAGTTTCTATATGGACATGCGCTCACAGACATATTCATATATTTATTGGACGTGTAGTAGCATCATCTCACTTTAATTTTCAATAGTTTAGTGGAAAGTCTCCTCCTGCGGGCACTCCGGCGGAGATGATCTTCTCGCCTCCAAGTGTACAACTGCCGACTGTTGTAACTCAGACCAATATATTAAATTAATATTTTCGTTATATACATAATATAACATTTCTTTTATACATAATATAATATTTTTTATTGTAGCTTTTTTAAGATTTATGAAATATATAAATTAATAATTAATTAAATAAATAAAAGAAATAACACATGAATACTTACAATATTAATGAGTTTTTTTCTACATAATTTTTATTTTCTTAATTATTTTTTTTTTAAATGTATCTAAATTAGTTGTTTACTTATTATTTGTACTTGAATTGAACTAGATTTTATCTCTAATTTTTGTCCTGCAAAATTCATTATATAATTTGGAATCTATTTATAATAATTTGGATTCTAGAAGTAAAAAATAATTACTATTCATAGATATTACATTTAATATACATAAAATAAATTAAAATATTATATTTTATATTTATAGTATATATTTCGATTTCTTAATTTTTTTGATGTACACTTTTAAAGTTTTATTTTATATACAAACATTATACATTAAGTTTTATGTATATACTTGTAAGTGTCTTTGGAGGCGCACATAAACTTTTAGTGTATCTAATTTTTATTATTATAAGCCACATATATATCTTAGGAGGAAAAAAGCACAAGTATTCTTTAACATTAATAAATATTTATTTATTGATAAATTAACATATTATTTATTTCTTGATAAACAAATAACCTCAATGAGATAATATTTTTTCTAACCCCAATAGTATTGATCATTTATAGATGTTTTACTGTAAACAACTTTCGCTCATGTATACACGTGTATATGATGAAAGTTCTTCAAAGATATTTTTATTTTTATCTACTACAAAGTTTAACCAAGTTAAAAATACAAAGCATTGTACATTTTTTTTTAAAGTTAAAAGGGCTATATGGATAAGAAAAAATAAATAAAAATAATTTGTCTCGATATGGTAGGTGCACTTCCAAAGAGATTTATGAAGGTGTTCGACCTCAATCTCCTTAATTTAGTGACTTGGGGTCGAAAAATTTGGAAGCCTTTTATTCCTTTTGGTAGATCTTTTTTAATCTAGAGGTTGTTACAAGGCCATTTACCGATGGAGGACGTTTTAATGAAACAAAGTTTTCATTTTGCTTCAAGGTGTTGCTTGTGTTGTTCTGCTATGGAATCTGTGGAGCATATATTCCTTCGTCGCATTTTTGCTAAAAGAGTTTGGAGTTGGATCTCTTCTATGTTTAATATGAATTTTGATCTGACTAATATCAATTCTTTCTTGGAAGGAGTTGTCTCTAAGTGCTCTAGCCCTCAAATTATGTCCTTGTTAACTTTAGTCTATTTGGTTTTCCAGATATTAATAGACTTACTTTTGGCAACATTTCTTGAAGTATGGACGCTACCATTGTTCATGTCAAAAAAGTTATTTTGCTTTCCCGCAAATTAAATATGGGTTATTGTTTTGATTCCTTGGAAGAAAGAAGGTTTTGTAATCAATCATCAAGAAGAAGGGCTCCTCCTATTGTTCCTATTTTGGGAGTTGGACAAAACTTAATAGTGATGGTTCTAGAATGGATTAACCTAGTCATGCTTCATGTGGTGATATTTTCAGGAACTATCATGGTTTGTTCAAGGTTACTTTAGTTTTTATCTTGGTGAGATGATTGCTTTGGAAGCTAAGCGGCCTATTATTAATGCGGTTTCTTGGAACTTTGGTTGGTACAAATTATGGGTTGAGAGTGATTCTGCAATTGTTATTCATTTGTTCAATTTTTCTTCTTTTAATGTTCTGTGGAGTGTTTATAATGATTGGAGGAGAGTTTTAGCTTTGTCAAAAAAAGATGCAAATTCATATTTCTCATATTTTCCGAGAAGCTAACAGGAGTGTAGATAAGTTAGCGTCTTTGGGTTCTAAGAATTGTAATAAGATGTGATAAACCTCTACTTCAATTTCGTTTTTTCCTTGGGCTAACAATGACACTTTAGGACTTCTATTTTATAGATTCATGTAATTCTTTTTTGGTCTTTTAATAATATTTACTCCTAGTTTGGAGGAGCATTTATTCAAACATAGGATTTATCGATGGATAAATTTGTTAGGAATATAACTACCCAGATTTATTATGCCTAGGATGTTGGAAATAAAACAAGCTTTATTACTCACTCAAATATTATTACAAGAAAAAGCTTTTAATTTTACTCTTCAAGCTCACTCACTCACTAGAAGATATACTTCTTTCTCTCTTTACTTTACTCTTAGAAGCTTTGCTTCTTACTTGATATTTAGAACTTAAATAGGGAAGAATATTTATACTACATGAGAAATAAGGAGAACCACACAAATATATAATTACAAAAATCCTTAAATCACACATATTTTCTTCTACACACTTCTAATAATAATCTAAGTAATCAAATGATTCACATGCAAAAACTAATATTTGGCTACCACTAGAAGATTCTACATGAAAGGCTTCTTCAATTTTGACTTGGACTTCTTATTTTATGAGTTTTGTACTTTGGCTAACTAAAACTTATTAGACCTCATGTTAATGAGTTTAGAACACTTTTTATGGGCTTAAATAAGTTTATTTTCAATACCCCTTCTTAAACTTGTTTTATAACACTAAGAAAGTTTCTTAACCTTGCGAAGTCTACAAACTTAAATGGCTTGATGAAAATATTAACAGTCTGATTATGTGATCTCACAGACTCTAATTATACTTCTTTGTTTGCAACACATTCTCTTATGTAATAATAGCGAGTGTCGATATGCTTGCTTCAGTCATGAAAGATTGGATTTTTAGCCAAAGCTATTACTGACTTATTGTCAATACAAATCTCTGTTAGCTCCTTTTGAGACATGTTTAACTCTTTCAACAACCTTCTTAATAAGATTGCCTGACTAACATACGATGTAGCAGCTACATTCTCAACTTTTCATGTTGAAAGAGTGACAATCAGTTGTTTCTTAGATACTCAGGTGAAGATAGTTTCTCCTATAAAAAATAAAAAATTAGTTATACTTTTTCAATCACCGGTATCTCCAGCCCGATCACTATCAATGTAACCAACGAGTTTGTAATCATTGGAAACTGAATAGAATAAGTCAAGATTGATTGTACCTTATAGGTAATAGAGAATTCTCTTTATAGCTTTGAAGTGAGTAATTATTGGAGTTTCCATGTAACGACTCACTAGTCTAGTTGCATAGAGAATATTGGGCCCTGTACATGTCAAATACTATAGGTATCCAACAAGGCTCCTAAAGAGTATTAGATCTACTTTTTCTACTTCATCATCTTTGAATAATTTTATTCCGCACTCCATCGGTGTATATATCGACTTGCAATCATCCATATTGAATTTCTTCAAGATCTCCTTTGTATAGCTTTCTTAAGAGATGAAGATGGCTTCTTTCTTTTGCTTGACTTCTATGCTAAGATAGTATGCCATAAGTCCGATGTCTGTCATTTCTAACTCATGTGTCATCACTCTTGAATTCGTCAAACATCCTTGGATTACTTCTAGTGAATATCAAATCATTCACATACAAGCATATAATCAGAATGTCTCTATCTTTGATTTTAACATAGAGAGCATATTCATAAGAGAACTTAGTAAAGCCATTCTCTTGGAAATATTTGTCAATTCAGCCGTTCCATGCTCTTGGTACTTGCTTTAGACCGTAAAAGAGCCTTTTTCAGATTCAACACCTTGTTATTATACCCTTTCACCTCATAACCTAATGGTTGTTCGATGTAGATTTCTTTTTCTAGAACTCCATTCAGAAATATAGATTTTACATCCATCTGATGGATCTTCCATTTGCTCTAAGTAATAAGAGAAATAATTAGCCTTATAGTTTCTAACAATGCAACAAGAGCGAATACCTCGTCGTAGTTAATGCTGATTCTTTGACTATAACCTTTCGCAACTAATTTTGCTTTGTATCTTTCTATCTCTCCATTGATATTATTCTTTACCTTGTATACCTATTTTACACTGATAGCTTTATGACATTTAGGAAGAGTGAATAGTTCCCAAGTGTTATTCTTTTCTATGGCTTTTACTTATTCATTCATCGTATTTCTCCATTTCTCATTTTGTACAGCCTCTTGGAAGTTCAAGGGTTCACAATCAGCAAATAGATAAAATAGAGTGAGGTTTTCGAGTCTATTGATCACCTCATATAGATCTTCAAGACTTCTCATATGTTCTTCATCCCTCTCAGTTAAGAAAGATGGAAGTGAATCTTCATGAGTGGATATTATTGGTGAAGAAGGTAGAGTAGTAGCCTCTTGATGAACTTCTTTTACTTGTTCTACTAGTGTTTCTTCATCTTCAAATTGTAGAAAGAAATTGTAACCATTTGTTTAACTAAAGTCTCATTCACCTTCTTCATTAAATATTACATCTCGGTTGATGATTACTTTTCTGTTGTTAGGATTATATTACTTATATCTTTTGGAGTTAGTATCATAGCTGGTGAAAATGAACTTCTTACTTTTATCATTAAGCTTAGTTCTATGTTCATTTAATACATACACATGGGCTATGCTTCCAAAGACAATTAAGTGAGAGATAACAGGCTTCTTTCCACTCTATGCTTTTTATGATGTCTTTCCCCATATGCTTCTTGTTGGAGATCAATTAGATAAGTAGACCGCACATGCAATAGCTTCTACCTAGAACTTTTTAGGTAATCATTTACATTTCATCATGCTTCGTACTATATTAAGAATGATCCGATCCTTTCTTTCTACCACACTATTCTTTTGGAGGGATCTTAGAATGGTTAAGGGTCGCCAAATTCTGTTGGCTTCACAAAATTCTTGAAACCCTTTTAAAATGAATTTTTCTCCTTTGTCAGATCTCATGGTTTTGATTTGAAGAACGCTTTCTTTCTCTACCATAGCCTTGAACTTCTTGAAAACTTCAAAATCTTCTAATTTTTGTTTTAAGAAATAAACCTAAGTCTTTATTTAGAAATTGTTAGTAAAGAGTAGAAAGTAATTGCTTTTACTGAAAGAGCTGGTTAGATGAAACCGCACACCTTTGTATGCACGAGCTTTAGTGGCTTTTAGGCTCTTAAATTTGACTTTTTTGGAAAGTTTTTCTAGAATTGTTTTCCAAGTAAGCATCCTTCACAAAGCTGATCAGGATTATTAATATTTGGCATGCCTCTCACCATCTCTTTTTTGGAATGTAGCTCTAGTCCTCCAAAGTTGAGATACCTGAATCTCAAATTCCATAGCCATGATGAATTCTTGTAATATGCTTTGAGATATTTTGTCACATTATTTTGAATGTTCAATAAGAACACTCTATTTCTTGACATAGGTATCTTGGCGATCAAGTTCATGTTATCATCTCTTATGAATATACTATAATCTTTCAAGTGAATATCATAGTCTTTCTCTGAGAGTTGTCCTAAACTTTAAATATTTATTTTCATAGTTGGTACATAATAAATATTTGAAATAAATTGATGTCCTCTATTTTTTAAGGGAAGAAGAATTTTACCTTTTCCTTTTACCACTACTTTTGACTCATCAGCGAAAGAAATATTCCTTCTGATTGATTTATCAAGTTCCATGAGCATTGATCGACGCTCACACATATGATTACTAGCACCGGTATTTAAGATACCATGTATTGTCTTGACCTTCGTTGTTGTCGTTATATGCTAGTAGTACGATTCCATCCTTTTCTCTCTTTTTATCAACGTAATTGACTTTTTTTTTTCAATTATGCTATTTGGTGCTCTAAATTCTTTAGCATAATGACTAAGCTTGTGACAATTATAACATTCAACTTGAGAATTCTCATGCCTTGAGTTCATTCAATCTCTATTACGATGTTTTGTAGAGATTTCTCCTCTTTCGAAATTGCTAGAATGATAATTGTGATTGTTGTTGGAATTCCAACCTTGTCTATGATCTCGACTTATATCATATCCTTATCTTTAAGCTTGTCCTCTACCACGACTACATTGACATCTTTCACTATATTGGCTATCTTCTTTCTCTGTGAGTTGTATCTTGAGAAGCTGCTCCTTGAAATTTAGCTTCTTTTTTTTTTTTCTTTTCCTCGTGAGCTTGCAAGAAACCCAAGAGTTATTTTATTATCATAGCTCTTAAATATTTGGTTTCTTCAATGATAGTAACAAGATTCTAAAATTTTGGATCTAATGATCAAAGAATCTTTTCCATGATCACAACATTTTCTAAATTCTAACCATTTCTTTTCATTTAATTAGAAATGGCTAAAACTCTAGAAAAGTAGTTAGAACTGACTCGGTCTCTCTCATTTCCACCGAGTCAAACTCTTCTCTTAAAGTTTGAAGGCGGACCTTTTTAATCTTTTCTTCTCCCTTGTATGAAATTTGAAGTTTCTCCCAAGCTTCCTTGGTAGAGGTTGCACTTGAGATTTTCTCAAACTCTCCGTCATCTAAGGCTTGGTAGATAAGGAAGAGAGCCTTTTTGTCTCTCTTTCTTGAGTCTTTCAAACTATTCTTTTGTGTTGAGGATAATGTCACTTCATCTCTTAGCTCTTCGTAGCCTTTCTCTACTACCTCCTAAACATTATGTGCTCTAAGGAGGACCTTTATTTTGATAGTCTCACTATCAAATTTGTTGTCTTATAGTAATAAAATTTGAAGAGATGCTAAACTATTGGTAGCCATAACTCTTAACAAAGTGAGCTTTTGACAATTTTGACAATACGAATGGATCCAGAATATTGAAAAATCTTAAAATCAACTGGTATATCGACTTGGTCAAAATCAATGGTCAAAGTTAACAACTTGGTCAACAATTAATGGCATGGTCAAATAGCTCTGATGGCTTAGTTAATGGCACGTCAAATGGCTTATACGTCCCAGTCAAATGGCTCTAACTTGGCTCAGCTAGGTGAGTTGACTTAATTTCTGGTAGCATATTTCCAACGGCTCGTTCAAACTGGTTAGAACTCCGATTGAGTTGATTTTTATTACAATGTATTCATCTCATTGAGCTCTTTGATTTGATATGTAATAGTGATAGGTTTAAAATAAATTTCTCACACTCTCAATCTCAGGAAATCTTTTCTGATGTGCAAGATCAATCAAAGCTAAATCCACATAGCATACTTAGAATTTCAAGAGATTGTAAATTTCAAAAGATCTCTCACAATCTTGCTCCAATACCATTTTGTTAAAAATAAAACAAGCTTTATTACTCACTTAAATATTATTACAAGATAAAACTCTCAATTTTACTCTTCAAGCTCACTCACTCATTAGAAGCTATGTTTCTTTCTCTCTTCACTTTACTCTTAGAAGCTTTACTTCTTACTTGATACTTAGAACTTAAATAGAGAGAGGTATTTATACTACATGAGAAAAAGGAGAACTGCACAAATAAATAATTACAAAAATTCTTAAGCTACATATATTTTCTTTTACATACTTTTAATAATAATCTAAGTAATCAAATGATTCACATACAAAAAACTAATATTGAGCTAACACTAGAAGATTCTAGGTAAAAGGCTTTTTCAATTTGGATTTGGACTTCTTCTTTTATAGACTTTGTATTTGGGTTAACTCTAACTTATTGGATCTCATGTTGATGGTTCTAGAACACTACCTATGGGCTTAAATAAGTTTATTTTCGATATAGGATGCTAATTCAAAGAAATATAAAAAAAAATAAAGAAATTAAGCCATAAATAAGATCAAAAATATAACACAAGATTTAATGTGAAAAAACTTCCAAATTATGAGAAAAAAATACGACCCTCAGAAACAACTTCTACTATATGAAAAATTCTTACAATCATGTAATTTCCTCTCTACCTAATGATCCCCAAATACCCTCAAGAGAATTTTCTCCCTAACTCTCAAAATAAGACTCTCGCTTTTACTCTCATTCTTGGTAATTTTTACTCACTCTAGGATGAAGAAAAGAAGAGGATTAAACCTCTATTTATAGGCTTAGGCTTACCAAGCTCTCCACCAAATCCTCATATAATTGCTATATATAAAACAATGCTTGTACATTGCAAATACACATTTTCTATTAGCTATACCTTATACATTTTTTTGATATAATTATAAAGATATCCTCTATCTCCTCGAATGGTTTGTATGCAGTTTGTACGCAGTAGAGATATTCTTCTATTTAGTGCAATAAATACATTCAAATGCTAACAAAATTATCATTAGAAACCTATCTATATTAATTATTTTTTATGTAAAATTTAATTTTTGTCAATACATTTTATACTTGATAATGCAGCAGCCTAACCCGCATATATTGATCATGCTCATTCTTAACCAAAATGTTTAACTTGTACATATAGGTGCACCGTCGAATAATTCTAGACTCTAGCTAGATTACATTATAAGAAGAATGTGTAATTCCCATTTTTTTTAAATGATTATATGTTTTCATTTAATTAGTATTTCTTGTAATTTTGCTTCAGAATAATTAAATTTTACTTAAAAAAATTGAGAACATGTTCTTTTTTTTGGGTTATATAACAAAAACATATATGCAATACCCATAATGATATAAAATAGTCTCACAACAATAAAAATACTAAAAAATATAAAATAGCTACATGAAAATTTATGATCCAAAGTCAATGATATCAAATACTCCAGGAAAAAAAAAACACCAAAGTCGTGGACTGGGATTAGGAAAAAAAAATCAGCTGGTAGATAGATTAACTATCATATGTATAAAGCAATAAATGACCTCTTATATTTAATGAGTACTTTCAACTGGTAGAGAGTAGAGTTAATAACATATACTGGAGACATAAAAAAAAAATGCATTACTAATTTGCCTGATGATCTAATAGGACTAGTGTATAATTATACAACTTTTTAACTAATTAATTCTTCCCACGGGACGTCATTAATATTTTTTTTTCACTTGGAGAGTGGTGATTTAAACTTGGGATGTCACAACCCAAAATCCGGCATAGTAGCACAAGAGAAATTTCACAAATATAAGAAATTTATTGATTTATTTAGAAAATATCTTAAAAGTCTCAACTTTATAAAACAGTCTATTTTAATAAAATATTTAGAATTTCATCTTGTGAACTTCTCCCATAGTTTGTATACATCATTAAACATAGATCGAATAAATATAATTAAACCTAGTTTGAAATAAAGTTTGAGCATCATCCTCATCTATAACAAAATCAAATATCAGTATGGCATACTTGCATTCACAGACATAAAGAAAGCAGTAATCTCGGTTCTAATGCTTATCTAGAAACAAACAGTCTTAACACTACAACACACTCTTCTAGTATTACCAAGATGATGAATTGCAATCATAGATGACCTCTTAATCCTCTTGATCACCCAAATCATACTGGACACTACCTGAAGAGGAAAGTAGGGGTTGAGCATACAATGTCCAGTAGGAAAGTAGTTATATCGATGAAAATGTTTTAGTGATGGAAATCTCCTACATGGTTAGCTTAGATCTAAAACATACACATATAATCCAAACCGGAAATCCACATATATATACATATATATAGAAAGTAGTGTAATCAAATCCATCATTCCATATGTACATGACACAAATCAACCCATACTCATGAGCTCGCATCCTTTTATCTGTGGAAACCCAGCATGATGTCACTAAGTGTACCTAATAGCCTGCTTAACACCTAAGCCCATATCTGGAGGAGATACTCATTTGTCACCTACAAAACCTGGATGAGCAACCGAATTGCCTATGCCTACCAGATGGAGAGGTGATCAGAAATAACAAACTCTGCGAGAGTTTATAGACTCTGTACTGGCAGTGGGATACACAGCGTCATACTATAAACCTACGATGCTAACACGGTGTTTATGTATAATCCTATAACACGTGTAATACAAAACTGAGGTGTGCAAATAATCATGCTCTAGTTTTTCGAAAAAATAGGTATAATAAGTTTTTTCAGAAATAAAGGCAGCATAACAGCTCTATTTTTTATGTACCTAAAATAACATTCACTCAATAAGTTCTCAGAGTAATACGGTATATATCATATAATCAAGTTCCACCATATATATTTAAATAATTCAAAAAATACATTTTTTCTCTCATGTTGCAGAAAAAAAGTTTTATTCGAAAACGGTATACAATGAAGGTAACTCAATTCCTACCTCACAAGAATAGTGATACCACGCTATTGAATCCTTAAGGTATTATTGGACGATTGCTCAGAAAGTCAGGAACTAATTCCAAGCCCTTGATCATCCTCTTCCGAAAAACCAACTTCTCAACAGAGCTTCGAATCCTTAAACGAATCTCTTTACTAAATTCATAACACCCAAAATAACTAGGTTAAACATATAACTTTCCAATTCAGGTCCGGACCCATACCGGTCTGGTGGAATGCAAATCGAGACAAATCTTAGTCGTTCGATTTTGATTTTGTGTTGATCACCAAACATAGGCAATATATATCAAACTTCCTTATTTTCTGAATATAATTCAAAAATGATAACAAAAACACAATCCAACAGCTAGATTAACATGTGAAACTTAAGCTCAAAATATCCAATAATGGCAACTTTTGATTCGGGTAGTTTGGAGTTAAGATATATATACCTTGAACTTCCTCTCGATGAGATGAATCCAACGAGCCTGTTTGAGGTCAAACAGTGGTTGGAATAGTCGTCGGTAACCAAAAACGTCCGCAGTTTCTTGAGCTTCTTTCAGCATTTGGTGGCTCTGGCAGCTACAGGAGCTCGACAATAGGTTGCCGGTAGCACAGTGAAGCTTCGTTAGGGGTCCTGGTGGTCGAATGATAACCAGTGAGTGGTGTCTGGGTCTTTGCTCCTTTGGTGGCTTCGTCAGGAGAGAAACAAAGAGAGAATGAGGGAGGAAGAAAGAGAAAGGAGGGAAGAAGAAGGCAAACCCATGTGGGTTTACATGGGACTGTGCATTTTTTAAAAATTACAAAACAGTCCCCCAACTTCAAATTTATTCATTTTAGTCCTCCATAGAAATTACAATTTAGTCCTCACACCTTAAACTTTTGCAACTTAGTCCCTCCAATTTAATAATTCAAAAATCATTAAAATGACCAAAATACTCCTTAAAAATCTAGGGTTTTACATTCTCCCCTCCTTATAGGAATTTAGTCCCGAAATTCAAAAACAAGTCAAGGTTTGCATCATAATACAATTTCCAATTGAGGGTATTTCTTGTATATCTCAATTTCGAGTTCCCAAGTAGCCTCATCTTCTTTGTGATGTTTCCAAAGTACCTTGACAAGTGGTATTTCTCTGTTGCAAAGCACCTTCAATTCTCTAGCCAACAAGCGAATAGGCTACTCTTCATAGGACACGTCTTCTTGGATCGATAAAAGCACATACTGAACAACATGAGATGGGTCCGGCGTATACTTCTTCAACATTGACATGGACGTGATCCAACTGTGCATGTAGATTTAAGCGATACGCCATTGGTCGAATTCTCTCAGTGATCTCAAAGGGACCAATATACCTTGGAGCAAGTGTACCCTTTACTCCAAATCTTGTAACACCATGCCTTGGAGTCACTTTCAAAATATGGAATCACTAGTATAAAACTCTACCTTATGCCTCTTTGGGTCAGCATAACTCTTTTGGCGACTCTGAGTCTCTTTGAGTCTTTTCTAGATGTCCTTGTTCTTCTCAGTAGTCTCTTCAATCAACTCAGGTCCAAGAACAACATGTTCTTTAGATTCTACCTAACACAAAGGCGATCTACACGGCCTCCTATATAACACCTCATATGGAGCCGCCACACTGGTTTGATATCTATTATTATAAGTAACTCCACCAAAGGAAGATGATTATCCTAATTCCCACCAAAGTCCAGTATACAATAACATAGCATGTCCTCAAGAATCTGAATGGTCTTTTCTGACTGACTATCTGTCTCTGAATGGTGAGATGTACTAATATCCAACTGCGTACCCAAAGCTTTCTATAAGGTTCTCCAAAACTTAGAAGTAAACCTTAGATCTTTATCAGAGACTATACTTAAAGACACACCATGCAAACGTATGATGTTCTCCACATATAGTTTACTGAGCTTAGTAATTGAGTAGTCCATCTAGATTGGTATAAAGTGAGCACTCTTCATCAACCGATTGACCATCACCCAGACTGCATTGTTCTTCCTCAAGGTCTTCAACAAACTGGTCACGAACTCCATCGTGATCTTATCCCACTTCCACTCCGAAATCGACAACGACTGAAGTAACTTAGCTGGCCTCTAGTGTTCAGCCTTGACTTATTGACAATTTAAACACTTAGCTACAAAGATAGCTACATCCTTCTTCATCTCTTTCCACCAATACTGCCTCTTCAAGTACTGATACATCTTATCACTACTTAGATGTACTACGAACCTTGATTTGTGAGCCCCAGTTAGAATGGTTTCTCAAAGATTAGGGTCATTAGCTACAACCAACTTCTCACTGAAAAGCAAAAACGCTTCTTTTTTGGTGCTTCAACCATCTAACTGATCACCATTTTGAAGCTTGTTCCAGGTTATCTGTATCACCTTGTCTTGCCACTGCCTCTACTGGACAGTCTAGAGAAGAGAAGGTGAAATCATAATTTTACTCAAGTAAACAATCCTTTCATTCTCTAAGTACTATAAGTTATAGTCACCAATCCTAACTGAGTTCTTCTAATCTTCAAACACCAGTGCAACTAGTACACCACGAGATTTCCTACTCAGGGCATCAGCTACAACGTTGGCCTTACCAAGATGATACTGTAGGTCGAAGTCATAATCCTCTATATACTCAACTCATCTTCTTTGTCTTAAGTTCAGATCCTTCTAAGTAAAGAGATACTTCAAACTCTTATAATTGGAGAATATGTCGAACTTCACACTATACAATTAACATCGCTAAATCTTTAACACAAAGATTATGGCTACAAGCTCCAAATCGTAGGTGGAATAGTTCTTTTCATGTGGCTTCAACTAGCGAGAAGCATAAGCCATAGCTTGACCATTCTACATCAAGATACATCCCAAACCTGCCATTAAAGCATCGGTATACACCACATAAGATTCACAACTGTCAGGAATAGTAAGAACTGATGCAGTGATCAAACTCTGCTTCAACCTGACAAAAGCTTCTTCACTTTCGTAACTCCAAACAAACTTGACATCCTTCTTGGTCAACTTGGTCAAAGGTAATGCAATTCTTAAGAAATCTTGGACAAAATGACGGTAGTAGCCTACCAAACTAAGGAAACTTCACACTTCTGTCACACTTCTCGGTCTCTCCCACTCTAGAACAACTTCTATCTTAGTGAGATCGACTGATATATCTACATGAGAAATCACATACCCCAAGAATTTCACTTTTGATATCCCAAAGTCACACTTTGATTTCTTGGTACACAACTGATGATCTGTCAAGGTCTTAAGTACTATTCCCAAATGTTCGGCATACTCTTCTCAAGTTTTGGAATACACTAGGATGTCATTGATGAACACAACCACAAAACGGTTCAAAAATGGCCTGAAGATCTGATTTATGAGATCCATAAATGCTGCAAGAGCATTCGTCAAACCAAAAGACATCACTAGAAACTCAAAGTGATCATATCGAGTTCTGAATGTTGTCTTAGGTATGTCATCCTCTCTTATCTTCAACTGATGATAACTAGATCTCAAGTCGATCTTGGAGAAGAACCTTGAACCACCGAATTGATCAAATAACTTGTCTATCCTTAGCAAAGAATATTTTTTCTTCACTGTCAACTGATCCAACTTCCTGTAGTCCATACATAGTCTCAATAAACCATCAGCTTTTTTCGTAAATAACACAGGAGTACCCCAAAGGGAAGTGCTACTAAAAATGAAGCCTTTGTAAAACAAATCGTCCAACTATTCTCTTAATTCTTCCATCTCAGTAGGAGCCATGCGATAGGATGGAATAGAAATTGGCTGAGCTCTAAGAACTAGTTATATATAGAACTCAATCTCCCTATCTGGTGGTAACCTTGGTAAGTCTTTAGGACACACCTTTGAATACTCACTCATCATCGGAAACCATAGGTCTTAATCGTCTGTCCTCACCTTGCCATCAACGACAAACAAGTCCCATAATACTCGAGTTTCTTTTTTCTACCCATGCATGCTTTTAGAATAAAACCAGGCTTCAATAGACTCATTCTAGCCTGATAGATAATAGGATGCCCATCACTAGAAAAAAAAAAAGTCACCTGCTTTGTATGACAGTCCACAATGGCTCGATACTTCGACAACCAATCCATACTGAGTATCATGTCATATTGTCCTATTGGCAATATAATCAAATCAACAAGCAACTTCTTTTCATCAACCATAACCTAACAAGACTTACACACACTAGAAACATCGACTACTCCTCCTATAGGTGTACCTAATGTCAATATATAATCCAAATTAGAAAATTCCAATACCAATAATTGAGCAAACAATAAGGATATGAATAAATAGGATACACCAGTATCAAACAATATATATGCCTAAGAGTGTGAAATAAGGATCATACCATCAACAACACCTTAGCTGGTATGATCCTGAGTATTGTCAGCTCTAGTAAAAGCATAGGCTTGACCAGTCTCTTTTCCTTTCCCCTTATTGCTTCTTCCCTGACCAGGATGGCTACTACTGGATTTTGGACCACTACTATCATATCCATGCCCACCCTGACTCCCTATGGCCTAAGGAGTCAAAAAATTCTAAGTGAAACCATGAGGGCAATACTAATGCTGATAAGGCTGAGGAGAAGTAAAAATCTACAAAACACCATGTGACTGTTGCGGCCTTGCCTGAGTATTCTGATAAGAAACAAAACTTGACTGCTCATCTACAGTCCTCCTTGAAAAAAAGAATATTTCTGCAGACGATGAGAACACTCCTTCTAATGACCTGGCTAGCCACAAACAAAATATCCTCCATAAGGACTACCTCTGCCACCCCCTGAAGAACTACTGTTGTTTGAGCTTCTATTGTTCGGAGTACGTTAGGCTGACCACTGCTCCTAGCTCCTTCTAGTGACTTTCCTATAATTACCTCTCTACTGGTTTCTCCGAGAATCCAATCCTCCTTCGATGGCCTCTACCTGCTAGGCAGCCATTGGAATCTTACGAAGAGTGTGGAAGTTCTGAGTGCCAATTTTGTTGAAAATATTCTGATTCAGATGACTCCTGAACTTGGTAACTCGGTACTTCTCACTAGTACCCAGTTCAAGTGCAACACTTGCCAACTCAATGAACTCCATCATGTACTCATTCACAATCCTATTACCTTGGATCAAAGTCTCAAACTAGTTTATAGCTTCATCCTATTAATCCTTCTTGGAATACTGACCTTAAAAATTCGTTCAAAGTCTTCCTAAGTCAGACCCACCATATCTTGCATTAGTTCTACCATCTCCCACCAGTGAATGGCACTTTCTGTCAATCGTGTAACAGCAAACATAGCCCAAAACTCAACTAGAGTACCAAGAGACCAAAAGTGTCTCTCCATCTCATGTAACCAAGTAATCACTATGAGATGTTCTGGTCTCCCCAACATACTGCCCTAGGTGGAGGCGTATGAACCGCTTGAGGTGATATGACTAATCTAGCTGACATTCTCTCGGAGCAAAAGGCTAATAGTCTGGATTGCTCATCTGGACGAATGCCTACTATATTGCCTCGATTAAAAGAGAAAAACACAGATGATGAGGTGGTTCAGCACCCAGCTGGTGCCTTATAACTCTTCTCAGAAGCATCCTTAAAAGTCTGAAGCAATATGCCAAGCTCTAAATGCGATAATGATGCATGCTAATCATAAAATCAACTTTAATCTAGTTTAATGTTGATACATCCAAGCTATTAAACTCAAGCTCTGATACCATAATATCTGTACAACCCAAAACTCGGGCTAGTGGCAAAAAGGGAATTTCACAAAGGTGAGAATTTCCTTGATTTATTTGGAAAATGCCTTAAAAGTCTTAGTTTTATAAAATGATCCATTTAAATAAAATATTTAAAATTTCATCTTTATGAACCTCTCCCACAGTTTGTATACACTATTAAATATAGATCGAATAAATATAATTAAAAAAACGTAGTTTGAAATACGGTTCGTGTATCATTCTCATCCACAATAAAAATCAAATATCAGTATGACATACTTGCATTCACAAACATAAATATTGGTGCGATTCTTACCAGCTGTCCACGTGTCTCTGAACTGCTGACGTTATATCTACCAACTGTCCACGTATCCTTGCTATCCCAGCATGCTTTTTACTTCAAATCGGGTCAGAGAGACGGGGGTAGCCATCTGTAAAGACTCTCCGATGCTTAAGTCAGTTATTTATCCCTAAGGCTGAGAAGCAAAGATTTAGTTTTTCTTTTTATATGTCCATCTTAATCTCTCTTTTTTTGAGGGGGAAGCAAGGCTTATATACACATCCTAGAACTGGGAGCTTTTTCCGGCACTCAATCCTAGGATTGAGTACCTTTTCCAACCATAACTTACTCTAGAGATCACGGGCCGTGATTACCGTGATTTCCCTTGCATCGTCGTGGCATGTTTTTCGCCTTCTCCTATGACTCGAGCCTGTCGGGGGTGAGACTTTGACAAACTGCCGTTCTGTCAGGGTGGTTTGCCCAATGTGCACACCTACCCATTAAATGCCTTGTCTGGGTCTGGAGCAGCGCGTTGCCTCCCGTGGTCTTCTAGCAGAAGACTCTCGAGGCTTCTGACCCCCAGCTATCAAGGTAAGAACTGAATTGGGCCGAACCATCCACGATCTGGGATAGATTCAGCTCTGGCCTCGAACAGCCCATGAGCCCATGCGGTATCACGTGTGACTCGCGTAGCTTTTAAATGGTTACTCTAGACACACGTCAGATGGCGTGCCCCCCTTGTGACCTACTTTGCCACTTAATTGAGCACATGGTACGTGATCTAGGAACGGGCCCCACAATAAAGAAAGCAATAATCCTTGTTTTAATGCTAATCTAGAAACAAATAGTCCTAATACCATAACACACTCTTTTAGCATTATCAAGATGACGAACTACAATCACAGATAACTTCTTAATCCTCTTGATTATCTAAATCACACTAGGCACCACCTGAGGAGGAAAGTAGGGGATGAGTATACAATGCCCAGTAGGAAAGCAGTTACCTTGATGAAAATGTTTTAGTGATAAAAAACTCCTATATGGTTAGTTTAGATCCAAAACATACATATATGATCCAAACCAAAAATCCACATACATATAAAGTCATGTAATCAAAACCATCAATCCATATGCATATGATACAAATCAACCCATACCTATGAGTTCTCATCCTCTTATCTGTGGAAACCTAGGTTGATGGCACTAAGTGTACCTAAGAGCCTGCCTAACACCTAAGCCCATACTCAGAGGAGACACCTATGTGTCACCTACCAAACCTGGAGTAGCAACCGATTTGCTTGTGCCTACCAGATGGAGAGATAATCAGAAATAACAAACTCCACGCGAGTTTACAAACTCTGCACCGATGGTGAAGCATATAGTGCCATATTGTAAACTCACGATAGTAACATGGTACTCATGTATGATCCTATGACACGTGCAATGCAGAACTAATGTGTGAAAATAATCGTGCTCTTATTTTATGATAAAATAGGCATAATAGGTTTTTCCGGCTCTCAATCTCAGGATTGAATATCTTTTCCCACCATGACTTACTCTAGAGATCGAGGGCCATGATTACCGTGATTTCCCTTGCATCGTCGTGGCCTATTTTTCGCCGTCCCCTCTGACTCGCGCCTGTCGAGAGCAAGATTTTGACAAACCACCGTTCTATCAGGGTGGTTTACCTAATGTGCGTACCTACTCAGGATCGCATTAAATGCCTTGTCTGGGTCAAGAGCAGTGCGTTGCCTCCCGTGGTCTTCTGGCAGAAGATGATGAACGTCTA
This sequence comes from Parasponia andersonii, assembly GCA_002914805.1. Classification (NCBI taxonomy): domain Eukaryota; kingdom Viridiplantae; phylum Streptophyta; class Magnoliopsida; order Rosales; family Cannabaceae; genus Trema; species Trema andersonii. The sequence goes on along the minus strand of JXTB01000550.1, from coordinate 3,254 downwards.
ATTGTGTACATTTATTATGGGATTAGATCATCATTATACACTTAGAGTTTCATTAAATTCCCTAATTTAAAGCACTTTTGTAGACATAGGCATAAAAGCAAGAATTACCTCTAATTTATGCTAAATATTTGTTTATACGCAGGTTTTGTAAAATAGGTACAGATTCTAAACTACATGGGATTTTGATCCAATTCTTAAACTCATGGATTCTAGACTCAATTATTCACTAATTCCAATTCACAA
>JXTB01000549.1:250316-262361 GCA_002914805.1 Parasponia andersonii | reverse complement strand
TGAGTTGCCCCAATTACTTTGGGGAGTGCGTGGAGTGGTTGGGCTGGGCCCTGATGACGTGGTCTTGGACTGGATTGGGCTTTCTTCTCTTCACGTGTTCCAACTTGGTGCCTCGAGCACGTGCGAACCATAAGTGGTATTTGGACAAGTTTCGGGAAGATTATCCCAAGTCCAGGAAAGCTGTTATCCCCTTTTTGTACTGATTATTTTTTTTGTTATGTTTGCCTTATGGGGAATCTTGAAGGTGGAGGAATCAATTGAATTCTTTATCTTGTGGACATGCTTAGTTAACTAAATATTCTTGCAAGGCGAGTTTGGATTTGAATTTCGACTATTTAGTTGATTAAATTTATATTTTAGATAAGAGTAATATGGATCTACAATATATAAATATATATATATATATATGTTGTCAATCCAATAGCTTTTTTTTTTTTTACGGTTGTATTTTTTTTTAGCTAATGATGATCCAATGGTTATAATAAAGTACATGAAAAGACGTATATCATTAATGTTTTTTCTCTTTCTTATTTTTTATAATAAAAAAATATACGTACTAAATTTTCGTTGGCCAAATTGATACTTATGCCTATATAAAAAAAAAATACCTACTTGATTGCTATATATATATATAAAAGAAATATATAGTAATATATATATATATATATATATATATAAGAGTAATATAGAGAGAGAAGAGATTATAGACTAATCATTGATTTAGAATTTCATATTTTTTTGTATTGTAATATGCATCTACAAGTGTCCATCTCAAACAAAAATGAGAAAAAAAAAAAAAGAGAGGGGTGGGTGTACAAGGACAAAGAATGTGACAATTGACGAGGCGATATTTTCATAAGCTGACAATGAAAAAGATAAGAAAACTTTTGTTGTTTCGAATATCTCCCTTTCTTAGGCAACTTATACTTAAGTGATTCGAGTTCATGAATAAGTGATTCGAGTTCATGACGAATCAAAAGAGAAACAGGAAAAAAAGTCTAGAATTGTATTATTTATTACTTTTTGAAGATGTTGAGTCCAAGTCGATGATGAGTTGCCCCAATTACTTTGGGGAGTGCGTGGAGTGGTTGGGCTGGGCCCTGATGACGTGGTCTTGGACTGGATTGGGCTTTCTTCTCTTCACGNAGAGTTTGTCCGACCGTGGCAGCCCCCAAAAGATGTGGCGACCGGGCAGCGGTTGGAGATAGAAGGTGGGATAGGAGCTCTTCTTGGGGATGAGCACAAGCTTGTAGGCGTAGAAGACCACCTCCAAGTCAATGTGCGTGTTGTAGATAACAGACAGGACAGAGAGCTCCATCAGAATCATTATCCCGTTTGCATTCAGCTGCATCGGGTGGATCCCTGTCAGGGCAAAAAACTGATGAACTAGAGGGGGAAGGGGGAACCGCAGACATTCCAGGTGCTTCCTACCCAAAACAATGGAACCTTCGGGGGCACAGGGCCGAAGGTACCAGTCTGCAGGGCCTTTAACCCTTTGGAGCGTCACGCCTCCGGGGAAGCAGAGCTGCCCCCTCAATGAATCCAATTCTGAATCCTTAATAGATTGCAGTTCTTGGTTCTGATTCGAAGCCATCGTTCCAAAGACAACTGAGTAGATAAAAGTTTTTGGAGGAAGGGAAGCCGAAATTTCGAGATGTTGAGAAATCGGAGTGGTTAGGAATTCGTGGTAAGATAGCACAATAAACACAGTAGCGGTTTTTAAAGAAGGGGAGTTGGAAAGTTTTCTGGAAACCGAACAGTCAGGAATTTTAAATTTCAAACGGATTTCACAAACGAGGAAGATGACGCATCGCCGCATCGGGAAAGGGCGGAAGCCACGTGCGCCCCGCGGATTGGAGGAGCAAGAAGACAGTTTCCCCACTTGACAGATATGAATCTATCAATTAGGGAAATGGGGCAGTTGTGGGGCCCATTCCCGAGCCTCGAACCGTGAGAAGGGTCACGCGGATCGCACGTGATCCCGGCATCGGCATGTGGGTCTTCCGAATTTAAGGCAGAATCCATCACTGATCCCAAACGGCTCAACCGGTCAGACCTCAAGTCCATGACAGCTGGCGGTCCGAAGCCCCAAGGGTCTGCTGTCTGGGAACGGCGACCCTCGCCTCAACTGTCGTTGGGATCAGAAGCCCCAAGGATCATCAGACCCCGAGGGTCTGCTATCTGGGGGCAGCGACCCTCGCCTCAACTGGCATAGGGAATAGAAGCCCCAAGGGTCTTCAGACTGGATGCAATGGAAGACAGCCCCACGGCTCCGGACCCCGACAGGGCATTTAATGCGTTTCTGGGTAGGTGCGCGCGCAGGGACAAGCCATCCTGACAGAACGGCGATGTGCCCAAATCTCGCTCCTGACGGATTGAAACGATAGGAGGCGGCGGAAATCAGGCTGCGGTAGTACAGAAGAGGTCACAGAAATCTCGGCCCATGATGGTTTTAAGATCCGGGAGTGAAAGGTACTAAATAATATATTATTTTTACTTTTCAAAAGATGGAGAAGAACACTGTTGATGATCAGAGGACTACATATATGAAAGCTGCGCGTTCAAAGAGAAGAGAATGCTTTCTAGAGTACAAAAAAAGCACTTACAAAGAAAAAAAAGACAATCGGAGAGCAGAAGAAAAAAGAAGAAAACACGAAAAAGAGATAAGTTTATGAATTGATTTGATACACTTTTCTCCTTGCTACCAAAAACGCAAAGAAAAACCACTGACTTAAGCATCGGAGAGTCTTTGCAGGTGGCCACCCCCGCCTCTCCGATCCTGCTTGGAGTTCAGGGATTTGTGAAGTAGCAAGGGCACGTGAACAGTTGGAGAATCCAGCATCAGCAGTTCATGACACGTGGACGACTGGTGTAAAAACCGCTCCAACACCTCCAACCCCAAATCCCTCGCTCTTATCTCCCTCTTCCTTCTCCATTACTTCTACTGCACCTATCTCTACCCGCTCCGCCTCTGCTGCGTCGCCGCTGGTTTCTCGGTCACTGCAACGCTCATGGCCATCGTGTTCAACCTCTTGAGATCGATTTCTCACTACATTGACTATTCTAAAGACGAGTAGTTCTGGTGATGAATGTGAGTTCAGACTGGGTTCTAGTCCGGTTGAAGGAAGAGGCCGACGAAGGGTACAAGGTGCCCTGAGGAGGTTGGTTCGAGATGGTGAGTTGCCCTAATTACTTTAGGGAGTGTGTGGAGTGGTTGGGCTTGGCCTTGATAGCGTAGACTTGGGTCAGACTGAGCTTCTTCTTTTGGCCGCGTGTGCCAACTTGGTTCCTCGGATTCCTGTGACCCATAAGTGGTATATGGAGAAGTCTGGGAAAGATTACCCCAAAACTAGAAAAGCTATTATTCTTATTTTGTACTGGATTTTTTTTCGCACTTTTTGAGTGGAATACTATTAGCTTTGAATTGTTGTATCGTGCTCCAAATTTCCAACTGTGTAATCGTGCTACTAAGTAGAAACAACTATGACGAAAAAATTGTAACTAAAAAGAAGTATGAACGTTTCAAAATTGTGCTGCAAGTTAAGGGTTAATATTAGCGGGGGTCCATAACCTACCTTTTCTAGACCTATCACTTAGGTCCCTAACCTTTTTTTGTCGCACTTAACTCCTCAACTTTTACATTCAGTAACATTTAAGTCCTTTTATAACACTTATGTTAGAAATGGCGGTCAAATATCACTTGAAATACACGTGATCGTTATTCGAGGGGTAGTATAGGGAAACAAAAATTTATTTCAAGCACATCTGCCTCTTATTCTCCAATGGCCTTTGATGACACTGAAACCCCTATGTAGAAAAATAAAACTCACATAGGCTACCTCACAAGTATTTGCTGCAGATATTATCAAGAAAAAAAAGTAGTTGCTTAGGTTTTAAATTCTTAAGTAATTGTAGACATTATATCATAAATTTAAGAAAATAAAGAATATATAAAAAAGAAACGAAAGTTTGATCCAGTTGCTGTCGCTTAGGGCCATACCCTTTTCACCTCCTTTCTTTTTCAATGTGCTTTAGTTTTCAAGCATCCAGCTCCCTATTAATCAATAATATCAACAAAATAACACTGCCATACCCGTATTCAGAACCTCAATGGCATTATAGATTTACTCCCAAAACCAAAAATAAAACAAGTCTCAAGACAAGTGATAGTTCCTTACTTCATATCCAAGGCTAGATATTTATGATGTGTCTGAAGACAAAGGAAAAAAAAAGAAAGGAAAACAAATATTGGTAATACCGTTCTTTAGAATCTATTGAGGTCCCAAATCACAAACGGAGAAAAACCCATCTTTTTTCTCGTTGAATAGTTGAGTTTCTCTCTTATCTATTAATCAAAAAATATTTTAGACACTGGCTCTTTTCTTCTATGATTTGACAAAAGAGCAAAATTCATTGTTCTTTTTTTTTTTCCCGATAAATTTGGTATTTGAGAGACTGAGAATGATTTTGAGCAAATGGGTATCTTAAGAACGTATTTTTTTAACACAAAGAATCATATAAATCCTGATTAAAGGAAAAAAAAAATTAAAAAGAAGGGATTGATAATAATTAAGTAAGAATTTTGGGTTTAGTTACTAAAGAATGATGAGCGAGGGGGCAAAATACGAGAGACCATAAAAGACATTCGGGATTTTTTTTCTTCTTTCATGGTGGCTAAAGAAATTTTTTTATTTCCTCTTATTACCCTTCTAAGAGGGATCACATGTATTTCACATGATATTTGACTACCATGTCTAACAAAATGTTAGAAAAGGACTAAATTGTTACTAGAGTGTAAAAGTTGAGGAGTTAAGTGCTATAAAAAAATAATAGAGAGCTAAATAATACGTATGAAAAAAGTTCGGGATTGCAGCTAATATTAACCCGCAGCTTAATGACAACTTTAATACCACGTAGTTATAACTTTAATCCATAAACGTTGTAAATTATTATTTATATGTTCTAGAATGATATTTAAGAAAATTTGTATGAATTAATCAACCTAATATTTACAATTTTATTCGTAATTCTTAAATTCCTATATATATATATATATGCACCAATCCAGTAGGTTTTTTTTTTTTTACCTATATATAGGTATCAATTTGGCCAATGAAAATTTAGCATGTACATTTTTTTATTGTAAAAAGTAAGAAAGAGAAGGAGCATTAATAATGCACGTCTTTTCATACACTTCATTATAGTCATTGGATAACCATTAGATGGTGATCCAACAGCTAAAAAAAAAATACATACCCATAGATAAAGAAAAAAGATACCTATTAGATTGACAACCTATATATATATATATATATATATATATATGAATACTACTTAATATCCTATATCATATCTCACATATTTAATACTGTTTGATCTCAATACTGTTTGATGTGGGATAAGATTTGTCACCATAGTCACCATATAAGTGGTAAATAGGGATGGCAACGGATCAGATTCGGAGCGAGTATGACTATCCTGCCCCTGTACTCGCGGAGAAAATCAAACACAGACCTACTCTATTAACCTGTTTAAATTGGCGAGGCGAGTTTGGGTGTTACCTGCATGGGTAGGCGGGTTTCCATACTCAGTAAAAAATAAAAAAACATATTATTGAAATAATTTGAAAAATAAAAAAATATGAATTTAAAGAGAAAAAAATCTAATGACAATATTATATACTAAAATTAATAATACTTCAATAATACAACCTAATTTTTATATATACATATTTATTTATGTGTATTTCACATAAATTATAAATATACCTAATGTATATTTTTTATGTATATAAATAATCATGGTAGGTACACGGGGTGGGTACTCCTATACTCGTACCCGGATCAGATTTTTCTACTTACTACCGTATCCGTCTTGTTTACTCGAATAATCGGGTATTACCCGCCCCATTAGGGTTAGGTACTCTCGAAAAAACGGATTGGTGGGTATAATTTCCATTTTTAGTGGTAAATAATAAATTAAATTGTGACAACCTATTTACCACGTGAGATGGGGTATAGGTATTAATCCAGTAGATTTTTTTTTACTTATCCACATGTGTTGTTTTGCTTAATTAAAATTGGTCATATATATTTTTTTATGATAAAAAGTTGGGTGAAAAAAAACTGAATAATATGTATTTATTTTTATTATTATTTTTTTCAATTACTCAAATTATGGTAGTTGTTCAATCAATGATCTAATGACTAGAAGAAATATCTAATAGGTTAAAAAAATACCAATCGAATTGAGAACTATATATATATATATATATATATATATATTTCTTGATTGCTTTTAAAAGGTAAAATAGACCCCAATAAGCAATTTCAAATACCCTGAGTCATTTTTATTCTTAATAAAATGATATGTGGGTTTTAATAAATTAATCTATGATACTAGTTTTTTTTTTAAAAAAAAAAAACTAATAAGGGAATCTAAATGTAGATTTTTAGTTGAACCATAATATTAAAGACTAAATAAATCTGGTGTATCCTTTTTATTAAAGAGAGAATATATTAGAAATGTCATTGTAGAAAATTTAGATAACGACAACTGAACTTCCAGCAAAGCTTAATTACGCATTGCGGCTGCTAATACCTTATTCTAATGTAGAATTTCTTAACCAAACAAATCAAACTTTGATTCAAATTCAAACTTTTGCAAGTATTTTGAATATTCAATCATGTTTTGGAGAGGTTCTTAGACAATTAGCTTGTGAGGGATCCATTAATTGAAAACAAGTGGTCAACATGGCCAACCCTGTCATCTTTTTTATTTTTTTTATGAAAAAATAAGATCTCTCTATCCAAGTATTTATATACCTTCAAACCAAAAATACACTCCTCGTAGTCATAGGTATCTCTCTCGCGCACACCCATTTGTTTATCATATCATATGGTTATTGTGGATAAAGATCGCATACGGCTAATGACTAGCTAGCTCATCTATCCCTTCAACTTTTGATTAACTCTATCAAAGGGGGTTAAATATACTCTATTTCGAATCAAATCATGAATTGGGATTAGAGACAACTAGGCAGGTTAGTTAAGGATCCGTTTGGTAAACCCGAAAACTTTGAAAACATGGAGTGCAATGAAAGGTGACCTAATCTATTCTACTTAAATTTTTTATTAAGTTGAGAGGATTCGAATTGCAAGACCTCAAAAATTTATCTAAATTGTTTTTAAGTCATTGACATGACATGAAATTCTGAATCATACAATGGCCTAATAGTTCTTACAAATTTATACTTTATGGAAAATTTTCAAACATAGAATCTCAAAGTTAATATTCGAGGTAGCCTAATGATTCCTATGATTCACATCCAATTGAATAACGGACTATAAATCTATCTTATGAATCAACTTGTTTCTTATTTTATGAAACAAAGTATTTAAAAAAAAAAAAAGCGAGCTTAACCAAAAAGCACGTAACCCAAAGATAAAGTATTTTTTACATCCTTTTTGACTTTTAATATTTTTTTAGATTTTCCAATAATTTGCAGAGTTTGAAATATGACCCAATTTAAAATTGCTAAGGAGCATAGAAGAGATCCTGTCATTCACTAATTCAACTATTACAAGCTGCTCTTCAACGAAGGCGTAGGTATCATCAACCATGTCTTCAGGACACCTTGTTTTGTTTCTTGGCGTCTTCGTTAATCGGCTTCTTTGTCGCACTGACTTCATTACCCATACCCCTGCTCTGTTTGGTGATTTGATTTTCTTTTAAGTTATTATTATTATTATTATTATTATTATTAAATCTCGGACTTGAAGAAACAGATTTTCTTGGTAATTTTGTTTTTGTCACCCTCTTTACGAAAAGGGTTTCTTATGGTTTCTGGGCCTAAGGCTTTGAGCTTTGGAGCTGCTCTATTTTCCAGGATCTGGGTTGGAGGTATTAGCTTTCTTTGGGACTCAATTAAAAGAGCTCTGCCGATTTTAGGTAACTTGTTATATTTCATGCAATTTTATTTTCTTGAAAAAAAAATAATTCTCTAGAAAACTCTATTTGGGTCGGAGATAGGAAGGAATCTTTTATGACTATTAGTTTGCTTTCTTGAAGTGTTCAATAGACGGAGAATTTTTTCTGTTTTTCATTACCTTCTAAATAGTTATAACATGAAACTTGGTATCTTTTTTTATTTTTTTTTAAATTTTTTTTCCTAGAATCTCTTGCCGCTGATCTGAGGGAGATTTTTATTTGGGTTTATCTATTTATGAATCTTGATTCTTCACAAAGATTTATGTGCATATTTTAGTATTGATATGTGTATTTTAATAATGAATCATTTATGCACTTAGAAGAAAAGAGAACAACTTACTCTTTGTTGTTAGGAATAGCAATTAACTTCTAGCTAAACATGGAGATGCCTCTTATACTGATTTTACTGCCAATCATTACTTCAAATTTATTATGTATGTTAAAAGAAAAAGCATTGATGGTTGAGCAGACTGTAGTTTATTAACGGGAACTTTCTTGCGTAAGTAATACATATACACATGAATTTTATTCTTATTTTTGATGATATGCCTTTAACTGATCATGATATCAAATTTAGGTTGGCAAACACTGTGATCATACATATATTTTGTCTGGAAAACATTTATGGTGTCAATTAGAATTTCTTGTATTCACTTACTGTGTGTATCTCAAATTTTCAAAGATAATGTCCAAGCGGTTTGAGTTTCTAAGTTTATTCTTTAGTCACTTAATTTATATGGTCTAATTATCAGCTGTGTCACATCTTGAATAAACATGCCATGTGTTTGATGCATATCATATATGACAAATCCTCTAACTTGTAAGGGCATTATATATGGGTATTAGGTGTTTACTATTGCCATCTTATTCTGGTTAGATTGGGATTTGATCTTTTCTCCTGTTCTCTTGCAGGTGGAATCAATCTGCTTATTTTTAGCTCTATAATTCAAAAAATATTTCCTCAAATAGAGCTTTGCTTTTAGAGAAAATTATGTTGGAGGAAGCAACAATAATAATATGCTTCCTATGTTTCCAATATCTAACCAATGCTTCAAATCAGTAGTAGCTGTTTGGAAATGGTGATTTATATTGATTTGGTATTTCCTATTGATGTTAGGTCTTATATTCTCTATTTTGCTATATAATAATCTCACATTTTCCTACTCCACACTCTGTTTGCTTTAACAATTAACTTATTCCAATTTTTAGTTTTTTGAAGGTTGTGAAAAACAATAAGGAATTCTAGCAAATATACATGCCTAACTTCTGATAAAATGCCAAAAAGCATTGTCAAAATATCCAACTTGCCAATCTCCTTTTTTCATTATCACCCCCAATTCATAAATTTCAAAAACTTTTGTCATTAAAATCTGTATGGTTGTGGTCTTCAGTTATTATTGTACGACTTCCATATGGTTCTGGTTTGCAGTTACTACTATTTATCTATATATGCTTATCAAAGATGTATTTTCTTTATCCTCAATTTTGTTCTCTGTTCTTTCAAAGTTATTACATCCCTATTATATTAAAGATTCATTTTTCATAATTTTCACTTCATACATTGGTCAATATTTAAAGCCCAGAAAAAGTCTTCAAGGGCTTAAAAGGATTTTGTACTGAACTTTAAATTTTGTATTAGCAGATAGGATATCAGAAAGTAATCTTGATTTCCTATAACTCAAGTACCACTGAAAAAAAAAATATAATATTTTGTTCTCTGTATCTATCTTTCGTTTTTATTGATGCGAATTCTTTTATAATATTTAAATTTCTTAATGATAATTCTATCTTATCCTTACAGATCAAAAGAGTTTTCTAGTGGTTCTCAGAAAAAGCAAATTGCAAGGAAGATTCTATTACAGACAAAATACCCCAAGGTTAGTAAAGCTTCTTGGTTTTCTTTCTTTTAAAAGCTACTGAATTCTAAACTTATGTATCTAAGTTTATAACGGTTATTGAGCGATTCTAATATTTAGAGAAGTGCGGCACATATTTTAAAACTAATTAAGATGCCAAGAAGACCAGTAAGGCACTCAATGAGAGTATGGTCAAGATGTTCTTGACTATTATATGAGTTTCTCTTACTGTTTTGATATTTTAAGTATTTTCTATGGTTTAGGATGTGTAATTACTGTTTAGAAGATTGTTTGTTCTTTGGAAGTTTACACTGTGTAAAAGGTGAAACATTGTGCGTATATTTGTCACTTGGAATATATGTGAGGATTGTGCAATAGTTTTATGCTGTTTTTGATCACGTTTTATGGATTTGGATAGGTGGAAAAATAAGGAGAGATTCTGGCACATCTTATCAGGAATTAATGAAATTGTTTTGCTTAAAAGTTGTACTTTCTAATACTACTAAACATTTTTTGAGTAAGCATGTTCCTAAATACTATGTATATCTTTTTAGGTTTTATTTTCTTTATTTTTTACTAACTGATGACTTACTTATTCCGGCTGTCTAAATTACTGCTTTTTATATCCTTCGTTTTCGGGGCTTTGTTTTTTTTTTTNTCTGTTCAATATCTTTTTCCCTCTCTTTTAACGCATTCTCCATTTCTCAGTTTCTTTCTCTCACACTCTCTCTCTCTTTTCCTCTCCTCTGAAATTGCCTATTCGTTCTTGCAATGCCGGTGCCATAGCGGTGGCAGTACATTCTGTAAAAGTTTGAGCCAAATAGAAGATATTAAGTACTGTGAGAAAATTACTCATCCATCATTTTTTATTCCCTTGTTATTGTACAGGCTCCCATAGCCCTATAGCAATAACGTATTTCGGTTCCGACATTTGTTCATATAATTTTATTGTTATTATATCGGCCGTTAAAATTAATTCTACCTATCTAGGACTCGATCTTGACACCAGTCCATAACGATCAAAGTCAAATCAAGCAACAACTAGTACTATAGAGAAGCGGCCATAAACTGGAGTCTTGACCAATTTAAAATATCACTTGATATGGTTGAAACGACTGAATTTTGGGTCAAAATGAGCTACATTTCGCAGTCAAAATATAGACACAAAATGAGTTGCATTTTTTGTATGTAAACCTTTGAATACCTTGTGTTATAGGTTTGTAAGTCTTTATGTATTTTTGTGTTCTTAAATACTGTGTTATAACTTATAAGGTTCTAAATCTTTAAATACTTTGTTCTTTTGAATTAGATTTTTTTTTTTTTTTTAAAATTTGAATAAGATACACTTCTCGTATTTTGAACATTAAACCTCTTTAATGTCTTATTTAACCAAAAAAAAAAAAACATATGACTAAAGGCACCAGTACCACACTAGTATAATAATAAACGTGAAAGAATCATCGATTCCTCTTATGGCCTAATATTTTAGCTTTGTTTTTGGCAGATACCAGCAAAACAAGGCTACATGGAGTCAGATCAGAACGTGTTTCAGTACAGCCTCCTCGCTATTTACCTCATCGGACCATCCACTGCTATCACCCTCCGCTTCCTCCAGGCTCCATACGGCAAGCACCGCCGCCCTGGGTGGGGCCCAACAATGGCGGCGCCGCTTGCTTGGTTCTTAATGGAGAGTCCCTCGCTCTGGCTCACCCTCCTCCTCTTCCCCCTTGGAATCCACAGCTCCAATCCCAAATCCCTCGCTCTCGTCTGTGTCTTCCTTCTCCACTACTTCAACCGAACTTGCCTCTTCCCGCTTCGCCTCCACCGTCGGACCGCCCATCAGAAAATCGCCCCCGGTTTCCCAGTCTCCATGGCGGTTTTGGCCTTCGGATTCAACTTCTTGAATTCCTACCTGCAGACCAGATGGGTCTCTCACTATGCTGATTACGATGGGGACGAGTGGTTCTGGTGGCGATTTTCGGTCGGAGCGGCGGTTTTCTTCACTGGAATGGCGGTAAACGTGTGGTCGGACAGGGTCTTGGTCCGGCTGAAGGAGGAGGCCGGCGGAGGGTACAAGGTGCCGAGAGGAGGGTGGTTTGAGGTGGTGAGTTGCCCCAATTACTTTGGGGAGTGCGTGGAGTGGTTGGGCTGGGCCCTGATGACGTGGTCTTGGACTGGATTGGGCTTTCTTCTCTTCACG
>JXTB01000549.1:197095-247692 GCA_002914805.1 Parasponia andersonii | reverse complement strand
CTTTCTAACGTCCCTTCTTCTTTACAAAGATTTTATATCCATATTTATATATATATATATATAGATATATGTATGTATGTATGTATGATCAGGAGGGTATGGATTGTTAATTATTTAGCGTAAGCATAGAATCCGTCTCCAAGCACCCATTAAAAAAAAAAAAAAGGTAGTTTGAAATTATTTTGATGTCTATTATTATATGTCACACAAGATCAACTCAATGCATTAACTTTTGATTAAATAAATGCTGGCCTTTCGCATTCAAGGTCATGATGGCCAAAATTCTTCTACATTAGTAGCATATGGGCATAATATATTATATTGTATATAAATATATGAATATACTTCATATGTATGTGACTTATGGGCTTTATATACAACGAATATCATATTATTTGATATTCTTGACCAATTGTTTTTATGAGCTAGCAGTATTAAGTGCAATGCACCATACGTTTTCTTAAATCGGAGTATCGATTTAACTTATTGCTCGTTCATGCATTTCTGTCACTGATAACATTGCATATACATGAACTGAATTAATAACAATTAGGAGTCTTCTTTATTTTTTTTCCGCCCTTCCCTTCTTTGGACACTTTAAAAACGCTTTTATGCTCCAAAATCCTTAGAAAGATACTTCATAAAACAATTGATTATCATTTGGTCGATAAAAATTTGTAATGTCACACTAATAATTAGCACTCTTTAAATTCTTAACTTCAGCCCTTGGAGGAATTGATATGTACGTTTGTACCCAAAATTGTTAATTACTTTGTTAGTTTTTACGAAAAATGTTATTTACTTACCAGTTTCTTTTTTAGATGGATAATGAAAATAATACCATTAGCAATACACAAAATGAGAGTGTCATTCCACCGATTAAGGTATTATGGGATCCCAATACTGCGCTTCTTTTTTGTGATTTATGCATCAAAGAAATTGAAGATGGACACCATCCTACAACTTATTTAGATTGATTTAGATTTATGAACTTAATGACAAATATAACAAATGTAATTGGAAGAGCGTATACAAGAACACAACTAAAAAATAAGTGAGATGCACTAATAAATGATTAGAAACTTTGGAGGCAACTTATTTGGCAAAGAAACTGGTTTACGATGGAACACAAATAAAAAAACTCTTGACGCATTTGAAAATTGGTGGAACACTAAATTAGTGGTAAATTGTCAATCATTATTATTAAATTAGTATGATTATTAAATTAGCATGAATTTTAATTGTCTAATTTGCTTTTATAGACCTAAGCCAATGCCCCAAAGTTTTGTATCCGAGGTATTGAACCAAAATTAAAGGAAAAATTAGATAGAATGTTCATAAACATTGTTGTCACTAGGAAGTATGCTTGGACACCTTCATCAGGAGTACTTCCACCTGTGTCTGAAAAAATGTCAAATGATAATAAAACCTTACCTGAAAAAGTTGAGAGTAGTCATAAGTCAGAGGATGCCTATGCCTAAGAGAAAAATAAGAAAGATCAACTGAGCAACTTGAGAAAGAATGTCAAAGTCAATTGTTCTTCTTTTATTACCTTTGTTACATTTGTTAGTATGCTTTTCATCATTATTGCTCCTCATATTTTTTTGTCGAAGTACGGGTACACACTTTTAGCATAGTAAATAATAATTGAACATAACCTAAATGCGGAAGAAACTAATTTATATGGGAATCCAAATAGCCGTATGTTGCAACTGATTTACATCTCCATTCATTTACACAATCATCGTATGAACCAAGAGAATTTGATACAAGTTTGCAGAATGTCTATTTTGATAAATAGGACTCACATGTACCATAAAACAACTCTTTTCTTTTTTCTGGGTCTATTTTGCTTAGCAGATCATGGGAGCCTGAGTTTATTAATTTATTTTTTCCTATTTGAACAGGGTGCTACTAGGGTCACAGTCTATGTATCCCAGCAATATATGAGGTATTTTTTTTTTCTTTGTCTGATTTTGCAATTTCAATATGAGTTTTGAAATCTCTTGTCAATGCTGATTATTTCACATGTAGAACAAAAGTTCTTTTTTCTCTTTTGGGTATGTGACTATAGTTAGTCTCTTTTGATGCTTGTGTTCATGACTTGGCATAGATTTTCTCCAACAAACCCTTCAAACTTGCGAACTAAAGCCGATGAGCTAAACATCGTCTCGTGTTGTTGAACAACGTACTTGAGTTGTAGTTGTAGTGTAGAAAGAATGATTATTGAAATGCATCGATTTTGGCTGCTCATATCTTCCATTTAAACTTTTCCTGAGTGTATCAAACTTTTGTTCATCAAATAATTACACTATCATTACTTTGTTATCTATTATTTCTTTGGATTACTTAAATCTGGTAGACTCGAGCTAATGCCACTTTTTTTTAATGAATACCCAAGTCTTGAACCTAGCTTTAAAAATTGATCTTATGAATTTTGCCTAAGAATTAATCAATTCTTCATAATGTATTAAACTTGAGACCCTTTTCTTCTTTTGGGCTTGAATAATCTTGGAGACATTTTTATTGTTTCTTGAAGTGTTGATCATGATTAATGGCTTGGTTGTGAAATAGCTCGAGTAAGAATAGGAATTAAGTTTTTGCTTAGTTCGTGTACTGAAAATTTTGTTTATGTTGATCTGCCAGGCATTGATGATGTACATTTATGTGATTGTTGATCTGTTAATTATGAAGTATTGTCTTTGATTCTTGGCATTGTTCTGTTGACCTGATATGTAAATGGTTCCTTATTTTCCTTTGGCTTGCAGGGATGTTTTTACATGTAGCTGATAGATTGGACCGTGAGCGGTGACAACTGAGTTTTGGATTTACTTTGTTTAGAATCAAGTTTTCAGATCTGTACTCGACAGTAACACTAGCTAGCTTTTGTGTTAGTATGGATGATTTCAAGATATTTAAAACAATACCGTGATACACAATTGCGGTGTGCATCGAAGTTGTACGACGAGTTCTACTTGATAGTAATAAGCACTGAATGGAAATTCCAGAGTGTGAATTATTTTTTCGCTCCGGCCAGAGTGAGAATTTAATCTTACTGGCGATAAATGATAACAATTACGTTGGGGATATCTGAGTTGTTAACATGGTTCATTGATAGGCTAACAACAATGCTTAGCTTAGATGCGCTATACCCAGTTGCATATCAGTCTTCGATTGTTCGGGTGGTCGAGAATGGAGGGTTGTGATTGACGCTTCTGACCATTGCGGGGCTTTGTGGATGGCAGCAACATGAGTTACAAAATCTCCTATATATCCTGTCCTCTCACCCGACTTGAAATATCTTTGAGAGAACAAAGAGGTGAGGAGCATGCCCATATGCTGGCATTGCTGCCTAACGAGCGGTTCTGGCCTCAACCATATAGAGGGTGGTTATGTGCCTGAAGTAGCATATGATGAGAGCATTTCCTTTAGTTTTTTTGGTGGAGTGAAAAAGGCAGATCTCATTCTGGAATGAAGAACCTTCACGAGCAATGACTAATATTTGTTACAATTCACATTCAACGACATTATTGGTATTAAAATATTCAAGATATCGCGTGTTATACAGCTCAACCATATGAAAAAGTCAAGGCCTCCTTTGGTGGAACTGTCTATGTGTCACTAGTAGTTAATACGTGTGGTTTTGTCTTCATCTTCTCATTTTTGTGGGGGAGTGTTTGAATTGAATGCGTATTCACGAAGTGCAAAATGCGTTAAGTGTGAAAGGTGGGGTGGTTGGCTGCTGAGTGAATGACCACCACAAACCAAAAGCTCAAATCTCAAAACTCGTTCGCCACTCACTACTCACTTGCGCCTCCTCCTCCTCCTCCTCCACCACCCCACCAAACTCGATCCTCAAAACGCCTATTCAGCCACTTGACTTGGGTGTGGCCAAATGTGAAAAAATGACTTCCCCAAATGGAGCACCGCCACTCCATTTTGGCTTTTGCAATCATTAGCTTCACCAAAACAAACCTCTGGTCTTCACACGTGGCTGAACTTGTTTCTCCACCTATACGACTTGTCGTTTGAACCTTATTAATTCATGTAACGTGGTCTCGTTAAACGCAGCGTTTATTGAATAACAAGTGTTAAGATGCTGGTTGCCGTGCACCCAATGACTTCAGAGCTACAGTTATGAGCTTTTCTTTTTCTTTTTCGATATGACAACAAACAGTTATGGCTTCGTTTGTACACATTTGAGTAGCTTCCTCTTTTGCAGACCCCACAAATACGGAGCTATTTGGTTTGCGAAGTAAATTGCCACCTTCTCACACTGTGTCTGTCAGTCTTTCTCTATTTCTCACTCCATAAATATATAAGTAGATACATATATGTCTGATCAAGCTCTTCTCAACATGGTATGAATTCGTCCTTGCTTTCTGACGTTCTTTATCAAAAAATCTGGAGCTTCTCTAGTGTTAAAGAGGTGCTTCCATATTCTAATTTCTGTCCCTTTTTAATGAACTGCGTTTGTGTTAACTGAATATTTTGTTTCAAAATGTTTGGAAGAAACTCCTCAAATTTCTTATCATATCATAATTTTTTAAGAGGGAATAACAATGTGAACAATGGTTGCTCTTTCTTTGACTCAAAGCTTTAGCTTGTGAATATTGTCCCACTTGGTAGCACATTTGGCCTTCACTTTTTATTTTATTTTTTAAAATGGGATTTCTGATTTATCCTAAAGTTCGGAGCTTTTTATTGTTTTATTAAGTGGGTTATAAAGAATTCAATGTTTTTAATTCCCTCTTTTCAGGAAATTGTGATGAAGATTTTTTCTACTCATCATAGTCATGTACATTTTCCATATAGAACTGTTTGGTTCACAGTTTTTCTGGTATTCTTGCTACACATTTCTGAAGGGACTTCTTCAGCTTCCCCATACATGATTGGTCTTGGGAGCTATGACATAACAGGGCCAGCTGCAGATGTCAATATGATGGGGTATGCTAATCTGGGGCAGATTGCATCTGGGGTTCACTTCAGATTGCGGGCTCGAACGTTTATTGTTGCAGAGCCAAAGGGAAACCGTGTAGTGTTTGTCAATCTTGATGCTTGTATGGCTTCCCAAATTGTTACTATTAAAGTACTTGAAAGATTAAAAGCAAGGTAAAGAATCTATACGTAATTAGTCTTAATGTTAATATTTTTCACCAATAGATATGAGCTTTTTGGGTTGATCATCAGTGGATATATACTAAAGAATGTCATGTAGCATTTTGAAGTCGAAATCGTTAAATTTTTCTGCAACATGAAAGTACAAACTTTAAAGGAGCTTTTTCTCTTATCCAGATGAACAAAGAGTTATTTGTCCAAGTTTTTGAGGCCATATTGTATGTTTCTTCTAGGTACGGGGACCTTTACACAGAGCAAAATGTTGCAATTAGTGGCATTCACACTCATGCTGGCCCTGGAGGCTATCTCCAGTATGTTGTGTATATTGTAACATCTCTCGGATTTGTGCGCCAGTCGTTCGATGTTATCGTTGATGGCATTGAGAAGAGCATTATACAAGCTCATGAAAATCTTCAACCAGGTTCAATTTTTGTAAACAAAGGTGAAGGAAACTGACTCTTGAAAACGAATGTTGTAAAATATCCTTTCAAGAAGCAGGTTTTATCTCCGGCCTATGTTAGATAAGTTTACTCTAAAGGTTTATGTTAAAACTTTGGATGAGTGTAAAACATATGACATTATCCTCTTCTTTTGCGGTTTTATGTTTATTTTAAGTCAGGTTTTTATGGCGTTCTGTCTACCAGAAACTTGGCTTTACTTCTATCATGTCATGGTGCAATTTGTCCATGGATAGACAAGACATTGTGTTGTACTTTTTCTCTAATATTTTCTTCTATGCTATAACAGGAGAGCTCTTAAATGCTGGTGTGAGCCGTAGTCCCAGCGCTTATCTTAACAATCCTGCAAGTGAGCGGAGTAAATACAAGTATGATGTAGATAAAGAAATGACTCTCATTAAGTTTGTTGATAACTTTTGGGGCCCAGTAGGTAGTTTTAATTGGTTTGCAACTCACGGAACTTCTATGAGCCGTACAAACTCGTTAATAAGTGGTGACAACAAAGGAGCTGCTGCAAGATTTATGGAGGATTGGTTTGAACAGAAGCGTTCTAATGGTCTCAACTTCACTAAATCAGGAAGCAACAGTATCCCTCGAAGGGTCTCAAGTTTGTTTCTGGATCCCAAGGGAAATAGTAAGTGCAGTATTCTTGTCAAATTTATGTAAATGTATAATGTCGAATACAAAAATCTTTAATTGCTAGATCAGAGTATCGAGATGATTGTTCGTATAATAAAAGATTATGTCTGCATGCATACATACATACATACATGATGAAAGCGTTCGGCAGGTTTAGACTGGAAGCCTACAATCCTATTATAAATCCTTATTTTCCCGGATGGAAAATGTTGTCTGTTTTATGACAAATATATGATCTTTCAATACAGGAAATGAATTAATCAAACTTGCTGCCTCCTTTCAGTCTTCCCGAGGACAGCCTGCAACAAGGCTTTTGAGTACAGAAAAGAGGGTCAGGAATACGTTAAGGAAACCTGGCAGGCCTCAATTCGTATCCGCATTCTGTCAATCGAATTGCGGTGATGTAAGCCCCAACGTTCTTGGTGCATTTTGCTTAGATACTAGTTTGCCATGCGATTTTGATCACAGTACCTGCAATGGTAAAAATGAACTTTGCTATGGCCGTGGTCCAGGGTACATTCTATTCTGGCTTCTGAAGAATTTTCCATTCATGTTTGTTAGAATGCTATTTATCAATGACTTCAAACCATATTTCATCTTCATTTTGCAGTTACCCTGATGAATTTGAGAGCACACGTATTATTGGAGAAAGGCAATTCGAGAAAGCAGTAGAGCTGTTTGATAAAGCCACTCAGAAGCTTAAAGGGAAGATTAGATACCGTCAAGCATATGTCGACTTCTCCACCCTAAAACTTTCAGTTCTGCAAGAGGGAGGGGTTAATAGGGTGGTGGAAACATGCCCTGCTGCATTGGGTTTTGCTTTTGCTGCAGGAACCACTGATGGGCCAGGAGCTTTTGATTTCAAGCAGGGAGATGACCAGGTAAGAAGTTTCTGGTGCATCATGTTTGACCCATCTTTATGTATATCCCTTTTGAATGACCATAATACCTGTTATTTCTGACCCTTGTATTGGTAAGTTTTTAGGGGAATGCCTTCTGGAGACTGGTGAGAAATGCCCTGAAAACACCAACACAAGAGCAGATCAAATGTCAGCATCCAAAGCCTGTTGTCCTTGATACTGGGGAGATGAAGGAGCCGTATGACTGGGCTGTAAGTATCTGGTTTTGGTTTCATTGATATGTTTATGATTAAGACGCACAAGTTCGTACGTTCTGTTTGTTGGGTGTACTCGATGTCCCAATTTCAATATGTCCTGTTGAATGGTTTTAGATGGCAATATTTTGAAATGAATTGACCATTTGTTATAGCTTTTCTGAATATGGATTGATGCTGGTACTCAAACACATGTAATGAACTGATTTTTCAGCCCTCAATAGTTCCAGTTCAGATTTTGCAGATTGGGCAACTTGTCATTCTCAGTGTACCAGCAGGTAGAAGCAAACCTATTATTTTCTTCTAGTATTACTTTATTTCCTCTTAGGTACAGCAGTATTCTTCTTAGAGTCATCTGACAATGAATTCTAACTGAAGCTGTAAATGAAGTGAGGAAAAAATTATAATGATTCTATAAAATGGCAAGGTCCTAAAAACTCTCGCTTTCTTGTTATTAAGTAAATAAGTTACATGAAACTGCTTCACTTCTTCAAAGCATTGACTTACCTCGACCAAATCGGCATTGTTATTTTCTTTCTTGATAGCTTTCTATTTTCTTTAAGCATTGCATATCTAACAATTATTTCATTCAGAGTTCACAACCATGGCTGGTAGGCGCCTCCGCGAGGCTGTCAGAACAGTGCTTATTTCTGAAGGAAATGGAGAATTTGACAACAATGTCCATATAGTCATAGCAGGGTTGACTAATACATATTCACAGTACGTTACCACCTTTGAGGAGTACCAGGTTCAGAGATACGAGGTCTGTAGTAACCGTTCCCCCAATTATTTTTGTTTCAACAATTAGAAATTAATCATTAGATATGCAAACTTCAAGCTAATGAAATTTTTAAGATCTATAAATCAGGAGCAGCCATATACTAAATTCAAATCAGTATTAGCTTCCACTTCTCAGAATATATTCTGATCACTACTCCAATTTTCAGGGGGCCTCCACTCTTTTTGGACCACACACACTTGAAGCTTACATTGAAGAGTTCAAGAAGCTGGCCGCAGCTCTAATTGGCGGACAAGCTATTCAACCAGGACCACAACCTCCGGACCTCCTCGAAAAACAAATCAGCCTACTGACTCCAGTTGTTGTGGACTCAACTCCTTCTGGTGTGAACTTTGGAGATGTTAAAACTGACGTCCCTCAGAATTCCACCTTCAAGAGGGGTGACATGATATCAGTCACCTTCTGGTCTGCCTGCCCCAGGAATGATCTCATGACTGAGGGCACCTTTGCTCTGGTTGAGCTTCTGCAGGATCACAAGACATGGATTCCAGCCTATGATGATGACGATTTCTGCCTCCGGTTCAAGTGGTTAAGGCTCAAGAAACTTAGTCCTCAGAGCTATGCAACCATAGAGTGGAGGATCCCAGAATCTGCAGCTCCAGGTGTATACAGGATAACCCATTTTGGTGCTTCGAAAGCACTTCTTGGATCAATCCGCCACTTCACAGGTTCATCCAGTGCTTTCCTAGTGGCATAAGGAGGCTGCAAAGCACAAGATAGTCCTTGTTCAACCTATTTACTTTTCTTTTCTAATTATTCGGACAAACAATGAATATTTGTAGTTTATTCAACAAAGAGAATAGGCTATATGGTAGTTGCTGAAATGAAAACCAAAGCTTAGAAATCAACATGGGAAAGTTACCCTTTAGATATTTACACGCAGGGAACAGATACTACCATCATTTTCAGTAATAAACAAGAAGAAAATGGAGTTTGTAAGGGTCCAAGAAAGCCAAACTTAGATAAATGATAGCTTATTCATTTGCTTCAGCAGATTATTATTCTAGAGATTCTGCAATTCTTTAACTTCATTTTCTCTTCACTATCAAGAAAGCCAACTACGTCTGTTATCTTTTTCATCATTTCATTTATTAGTAACATGCTTCTTGGTCATTAACTGTAAATAGACATTTGAATCACGAAGATCTTGATCGTCGCGCGTATTTCTGTCCGAACTACTGCCACACTTTTTTCGTAGTAATAGTAATTATACACAATATAAATGTGAAAATTAAGAAACAAACTTTGCTTTATATGAGAATCTGAGCATTCATATGTTGTGACTTACATCTCCATTTGTGTACACAGTCACTGCATGAACTAAATTATATAGATTCAAAGTTTGCTTCTTTAGTTTACAGGATTTGATAATTAAGTTTAATTGAATTTCCATCTGCACAATTCGGATGCCGAACTTTGGTACAACAAGCCAATTAGCTACTTGAAACTCTCTATATCACGTATATCTATAAAATATGTGTACGCGTTATATATATATATATATATATATATATATATATATATATATATATATATATATATGTGGGACCCGTTCCTAAATCATACACCACATAGACGACTAAGTGGCAGAACAGGTCACAAGCGAGGCACACTATCTGACACGTGCCCAAAGTGACCGATTAAAAGTCACGCGACTCGCACGTGGTACCGCATAGACCCATGGGCTGTCCAAGGCCAGGGCCGAATCCATCCCAGACCCTGGATGGATTCGGCCTAGTCCGATTCTTACCTCGACAACTGGGGGTCGGGAGCCTCAAGGGTCTTCCGCCAGAATACCGTGGGAAGCAGCTCACCACTCCAGACCTATACAGAGCATTTAATGCGATCCTGGGTAGGTGCGCGCATTGGGCAAGTCGTCCTGACAGAATGACGGTTTGTCAAAATCTCACCCCCGACAGGCTGGAATCGTAGGGGACGGCAGAAAACAGGCCGCGACGATGCAAGAGAGGTCACGGTAACCACGACCCGTGATTTTTGGAGTAAGTCATGATGGAAAAAGGTACTCGATCCTAGGATTGAGAGCCAGAAAGCTCACAGTTCCATGATTATGTATATAAGCCTTGTTTCCTCCCTAAAGAGAGAGATATACAAAAAAAATATTTACTGAGAAAAACTAAATCCTTGTTGTTCAGTCTCAGGGATAAATCACTGACTTAAGCATCGGAGAGTCTTTGTAGATGGCCACCCCCGTCTCTCCATCTCAGCCTGAAGCTAAAGGCATTCCGAGATAGCAAGGATACATGGACAGTTGGTAGATACAACGTCAGCAGTTCAGAGACACGTGGACAGCTGGTAAGAACAGCACCAACAGTTTGGCGCCGTCTGTAGGAAATAGTTGAGCACGAGAGAAGAAATAGGAGCCTCATCATCGCGCTCTCCCCAAACAAAAGGCCATACAACGTCAAATGGCACCCTCAAGAATGACAACCAGGAGCACACGTCCTGATGCCGAAGGGAGCTCCCGGGAAGCATGACCAGGTCTAGAGTAAAAGCTAGACCAAATACTTGCCGTCCTGGCAGAAACAAACCGAAAGACAGAGATGGCCCACGAGGCCGTCTCGGGTTTAAAATACGAAGTCGCAAAAGTGCGCAAAGATATGCCCGCCTCGAAGAGCTGCTGGCAAGCGAAGCCAGGAGCGGTGAAGGGAGGACTTTGACGAAGAGATCCAACAAGAGTCCGGGGGCCAACCGCCGATAGAAGTCCCCGCCCCATCCAGATCGCGGATACAGGGGGAGCGGCAGAGCCAGATAAGGCCTTTCCGGGCCAGAGCAGCGTTGGACAGAAGGCATCAGGAAACCCCAGTAGGTGCACTTCCCAACTAGAAACAAGAGATGATGGTAGAGCTAAGTAAGAGGCTCGGAGCCCATCACAGCTTAACCCCTGATGATCTGGCAAAGCAGACTGTGCGAGGAATCAATCGGACAACCTTCACTGATTGGATCCAGTTGAAGCCTAAGCCGAGGGACTTCACAACCCCAACCTTCAGAACATTCGAGAGAAAGACTGACCCCCTCGATCACATATACCACTTTCAATAGAATATGGCCTTGGAGACCAAGGACGAGACTGTGACTTGCAAAGTCTTCTCCACCACCCTGGCGGGGCCGGCACTGCTGTGGTTCAGACAACTCCTGGAGAAGTCCATAAACGGGTTTGAAGACTTTTGCAAACTATTCTTAAAGTAGTACGCAGGCGCTCGGAGGTAGCAGAAAACCATGCGAGACCTCGACCGGTTGGAGCAATCTGTGAGCGAGTCTCCAAGAGAATACTCGTCGCGTTTCCTAGAGGTAATGTCTTCGGTGCACAACGCCGACTCAGTGCAAGCCACGAGCTCATTCGTCAGGGCCTACAACCAGGGTCGATGTTGTTGGACCATTTGCTTTTAAATTTACCGTACGACATGGCAGATGTATAGGCAAAGTCAGGGGGGGTATTTAGGGTACTGGAAAGCCACCAAAAAGCGCCAAGGCCTCCGCCGTGATAACAACAGTGTCAGCGCAAACCCCGATCCCGCAAAGAATGAAAAGGCCTGTGTCGGCCCAGGGGCCATCTCTGAAGCAGGAAGCCCTAGCTCGAGGTGGTCAAGAGAGCGGTAAGAGGAAGAAGACGTTTAAGGATCCTCTGCCAAAATATGAGCTCAACACGCCGATCGACATGATCTACCTCCAGAACAGGGACAGGAGCATTTTCAAACAAGAGCAGGTACTGCCAATTTCACAAAGATCACGGGCATGATACTGTCAACTGCCACAACTTTTATGCGCAAGTTATGATGGCAATCCAAACTGGAAAGTTAAAGCAGTACATGAAAACGGGCGAGAACCAGTCGAAGAAGGACGCCGCCAGACCCGAAAAGGGAAAGTAGACCCAAGCCTCCAGATCAGGAGAACAAACTCTGAGGATAGTTCTAACGATCATAGGCAAACCGGAGCCGACCTAGGGTCAGGAGGATAAGGAAAAGTATCAAAAGAGGACCGAGGAAAGGGTGAAACGCCTGAGGGGGATGGGCCATTCCGTGAACCATATGACAACGGAAGAAAGCTACGCCTCAGCCACCCCCATCGCCTTCACCCAGTAAGACCTGACCACGGTGTCCCTGCCTCATAATGACCCCTTAGTGATTAAGCTACAGATTAACTCCGCGTTGGTCGGGAGGGTCCTAATCGACGGCGGAAGCAGCGTCGACGTCTTGTCCTTAGCACGTTCGAGAGCATAGGCCTGGATCGAAACATGCTCAAGCTGACCTGTCAGCCGCTGTTCGCCTTCAACAGTGCTAGGATCAGCCCCTTAGGTGTCGTGACTCTGAAGGTCTGCGCCGCAGAAAGATGCCTGGACATAGATTTCATTGTCATCGACTGCCAGTCTTCCTTCAACGTCATCATGGTGAGAGGGTGGATCCACGTCATACATAGGGTCGCTTTTACCCTCCACCAGGTCTTGAGATATCTATCAAAGGACGGCACTTACATGATAGACATTAAAGGGGACCAGGCCTCTGAGAAGAAATGTTTTTCAATTGCAATAAGTGGGCCCGATGCGAACGCGAGCGCCTCGACGGGGGACAGATAGCAATCAAAGGACTGCCTACCGGCATACATGAAGCGAATCAAAGACGGGCCAGAATCCACGATTGAGGAGCTGATGGTGGTCCTTTTGAAAGAGGCAAGGCTGGGAAAGGTAGTCCTAATCGGGGCCCTGCTGCCCGAGGAAAAAAAGAGTGAATTGTTGGGGTTCCTTAGGTAGAATGAAGATGTCTTCGCGCGGTCCCACGACAACATGCCCGGGATAAACCTTACACACGCCTGCCACCAATTGAATGCAGACCCCAATTTCCCTCCGATCAGACAGAGGCCCTGAAGGTTCGCGCCAAAGAAAAATAGGGTGATCAATAAGGAGGTAGAGATGCTACTGGAGAATGGCCTGATCATGGAATGTATATACCCGTGCTGGGTCTCCAACCCAATGGTGGTGAAGAAGAAAAATGGCGACAACCGCACTTGCATAGACTTCACTAACCTAAACAAGGCCTACCCGAAGGATAGCTTCCCTCTGCCAAGGATCGACCAAATGGTCGATGCTACGGCTGGCTTTGATAGGATGTGCTTCTTGGATGCCTACTCTGGATACAACTAGATTCCTCTATACGAGGAAGACCAGATCCACACGGCGTTCATTACGGAGCGAGGTCTGTACTATTACAGGCGCATGCCTTTCGGCTTGAAGAACTCAAGGGCGACCTACCAGAGGCTCATGAACAAAATGTCCGCTGGGCCGCTCGGGAAGATGATGGAAGTCTACATCGACGACATGGTCGTAAAGAGCAAGGAGGCTTCGGACCATCTAGGACACCTAGATGAATGTTTTCAAATCCTGAGGAGATACCGGATGCGTCTGAACCCCAAGAAGTGTGCGTTTAGGGTGTCTTCCGGCCAGTTCCTGGGACACATCGTGAGTAGAAGGGGCATTGAGGCCAACCCGACCCAGTTGTCCTCTATCGCAGACAAGAAAAGACCCTCGACTGTTTGAGAGGTCCAGTGCCTAATCGGGAAGATAGCCGCCCTCAGCCGTTTTGTTTCCAAGATATCCAACCGATGCAATCCCTTCTTCTAGTGCATAAAAAAAAGCCCCACGGTCGTCTGGGGGGAGGAGCTAGATAGGGCACTGATAGAGCTCAAGCTGTACTTAAGTCATCCGCCTATCCTAGCTTCCCCAGCAGAAGGGCAGTGCCTGTACACTTATTTGGCAGTGTCCGAAGTAGCAATCAGTGTCGTGCTGTTCATCGAGGAAGATGGCAAGCACAAGCCTGTCTTTTACATGAGTCGTATGCTCTTAGACACCGAAACACGATATAGTATGGCGGAGAGACTGGTCCTAACTTTGGTCAACGCTAAGAAGAGACTCAGGCAATACTTCGAGGCGTACCCAGTAATGGTGTATACGGATTTTTCCATCCGGCAAATCTTGGCCAAGCCAGACCTGTCGGGACGACTAACCAAGTGGGCCATCAAGCTGGGGATATATGACATCGAATATCGGCCTCGAATAGTGAAGAAAGGGCAAGTCATGGCAGACTTCTTGGTGGAAATCCAGTCCTTCGGCAAGCCGCATGACCCGCTTCACACGTCCCTGTCTCACACCCCTTCAGCCTGGACCCTCTACACTAACAGATCCACGAACGCCTTGGGATCAGGTATCGGAATAGTCTTGCAGACCCCGGCAGGACTCAGGGTAGAGAAAGTTTTGAGGCTCAGTTTCCAGGCGACAAATAATGAGGCAGAGTACGAGGCGCTGCTGCAAGGCCTTGGATTGGCTCTGTACTTCGGAGTAGAGGACATTGTGGTAAAAACTGACTCGCAGCTGATCATGGGTCAGGTCAGGGGAGACTTCGAAGTAAAAGAGCCAAGATTACATAGGTACTTCTCCCGGGTAATAGGGGCGAAAGCCCGTTTCAACAGGTTTGATATCGGACAAATACCCAGGGAGATGAACCAAAAGGCTGATGAACTAGCTAAAAGCACGTTGATAGGGGGAGTGACCGAACATACGGAGATTCTGCCAGAGGGCGAAAACACAAAAGGCCTCTTGGAGGCCCCCACGCGCCACGTATTTCCAGCTGACTCCGAGGATGAGGGCTGGATGAAACCCATCACCCAATATCTGGTGTCAGGGAACCTGCCCGTAGACCCTCAAAAAGCGAGGTCGATCAGACTGAAGGCTGCCCGGTATTCTATGGTGGCAGACCGACTGTATAGGAGATTAACGATGGGACCAATGCTGAGGTGCGTAGGCCCCATCGAGGCGCATAAACTGATGGAGAAAATCCACGAAGGAGTTTGTGGCAACCACTCTGGCGGGCGCAGCCTCGCCTACAAGGCCTTGACTGTGGGGTACTTCTGGCCATACATGATGACCGATGCGGCCCAGTTTATCAAGAAATGTGACAAGTGCCAGAGGTTCGCCCCTATGAAGCGCCAACCCGCGGAAGAACTCCATTCAAACATAACTCCTTGGCCTTTCACTAAATGGGGTCTGGACATCATCGTAGAACTCCCCAGAAGTCCAAGGAGAAAAAGGTATGTCCTGCTAACCACTGATTATTTCACCAAATGGGTAGAAGTTAAAGCCTATGTAACCGTCAACAAGGCAGACACGATTAACTTCATTTGGAAAAACATAATCTGCCGGTACGGGATCCCGAGAGAGACACACACTGATCACAGCATGCAGTTCTAGAACGCGAAGCTAAAGGAGCTATGTGAGTTGTATGATATAAGGCTCAGCTTCTCATCCATAAATTACCCTCAGGAGAATGGCCAAGCAGAATTAACGAACACGGCCATATTCAGCAATATAAAAAAGAACTTGCAGGAGGCCAAAAGGAGTGGTTAGAAGAGCTACCGGCCGTTGTATAGGCCCATCGAACCACAGAGCGGAGGTCAACAGGAAGAACGTCATTCGCCATGGTCTACGGGTCAGAGGCTGTGATCCCGACCGAGATTGGCCTCCCGACCCTTCGCTCTAAAGTGGTAAGAGACGCCTTACTGAACGAGCAGCAGCTAAGCCATAACACAGACCTCCTAGAAGAAACAAGGGACATGGCTCTGGTCCACCTGGCCTCGTATCACCAACAGGCCAGGTCCTACTACACGAAGAAGGTTAGCGCTTGTCGATTTAACATCGGAGACTGGGTCTTGAGGGTCAGGACAGGAAACTCCTCAAAGCTGGACTCTAACTGGGTCGGGCCCTATGAGGTGATCAAGGCGCTCAACAATGGTGCGTACATCCTAAAAGAACTCAAGACCGGGAAGAGCCTGCCAAACACGTGGAACGCCCAACACTTGAAGAAGTATTATGTGTGAAATGCGTGTAAATACTGTAAGACACATGTGAATACTTGTATTATTAAATAGCTTAATTCTAAAACAGGTGAGGGTTCCCGCTCCACGGATTTATGCTTTGGATTGCTATGTAAAAGGTTCTGCCCACAGTGCCAGACCCCACGGGCCATTCGCGCAAAAGATTGTACTATGAGAATCACATCGTGCAATAAAATGCTTGCCGATAGCCCGAGAAAATGTACGAAGAGGAAAGAGCTGCACAACTAAAAAAAACTTGCCAGCAGACCTCATCAAAAATCGTACTGCGGGGATCACGTCGCTTGCCGACGACCCGAGAAAATGTATGAAGAGGAAAGAGCTGTGCAGTAAAATGCTTACCAGCAGACCTCATAAAAATCGTACAGTGGGGTCACGTCGCTCATCGACGACCCGAGAAAATGTACGAAGAGGAAAGAGTTGCGCAACCAAAAACTTGCCAGCAGACCTCGAAAACAATCGTACTCCGGGGATCACATTGCTTGCCGATGACTCGAGAAAACATACGAAGAGGAAAGAGCTACGCAACCAAAAACTTGCTAGCAAACCTCGAAAACAATCGTACTACGGGGATCACGTCGCTTGCCGATGGCTCGAGAAAACGTACGAAGAGGAAAGAGTTGCGCAACCAAAAACTTGCCAGCAGACCTCGAAAACAATTATACTGCGGGGATCAAGTCGCTTGCCGATGACCCGAGAAACATACGAAGAGGAAAGAGCTACATAACCAAAAACTTGCTAGCAGACCTCGAAAATAATCGTACTACGGGGATCACGTCGCTTGCCGATGGCCCGAGAAAACGTACAAAAAGGAAATAGCTGCACAACCAAAAACTTGCCAGCAGACCTCAAAAACAATCATACTATGGGAATCACATCGTGTAATAAAATGCTTGCCGATGGCCTGAGAAAATGTACGAAGAGGATTGAGCTACGTAGTAAAATGCTTGCTAGCATACCTCGATGAAGATCATACTATAGGAATCATATCTTGCAATAAAATGCTTGTCGATGGCCCGAGAAAACGTACGAAGAGGATTGAGTTGCGCAGTAAAATGCTTGCCAGCAGACCTCGACAAAGATCGTACTATAGGAATCACATTGTGCAATAAAATGCTTGCCGATGGCCCAAGAAAACGTACGAAGAGGATTAAGATACGTAGTGAAATGCTTGCCAACAGACCTCGACGAAGATCGTGCTATGGGAATCACATCGCGCAATAAAATGCTTGCCGATAGCCCGGAAAAACGCACGAGGATCGGGCTATGCAGTCAAATGCTTGCCAGCAGACCTTAGTAAGGATCACGCTATGGGAATCACATCGTGTAATAGAATGCTTGCCGATGGCCCGGGAAAACACACGAAGAGGATCGGGCTACGCAGTCAAATACTTGCTAGCAAACCTCAGTAAGGATCGTGCTATGGGAATCACCTCGTGCAATAAAATAATTGCCGATGGCCCAAGAAAATGCGCGGAGGGGATTGAGCTGCACAATAAAACATTTGCCAGCAGACTTCGCCAAGAATTGCATAATGAGGATCACGTCGCTTGTCGATGACCCGAGAGGACATACGAAGAGTAGCAGGCCGCGCAGCGAAAACTCACCACCGACCCTCAAGGAATACCTACGGGGTGGGGGAGATTTGAGCGATGAGACCCCCCCGAAGAGCACTTAAGCTAAGCGTGAGCCAGAGGAAAAAGGGGCCAGGGTCTACCTATTGGAAGCAGACTCTCCCCAGGGGGCACCTTAGCTACGCACAAGCCAAAGGCAAATGGGACCAGGGTCTACCCATTGGAAGTAGACCCTCCCCAGAGAGCGCCTTAGCTACGCATGGACAGGAAGTGAACGAAACCAAGGCCTACCTGTTAGAAGTAGGTCCGGGCAAGACTAAGCGCGAAAGCAGAAATTTCAACCAAATTCTGTTTATTATTGCTTAGATTACAGGATGCGTGGTCGACACAGACATGGACCCAGTGTCTCTATTTGTAAGGAGCAGGTCTTGGGCGGACTCACAAGGACACGTAGGAGTGGTAATGCCCCATTCGCTCCTGAAAAGAGCCAAGCCCAGCCTCTTCCTCTGAAGTGACGGGTCCAAACAGTTGTCGACCAATCTTTGGAGCTGGTTCCTGGCGCGTTCCCATTTAGGGTCAGAGAAGTATAACTATACGCGTGGATCATATTCTGCTAAGATAAGTCATAACGGAAGTTATACATCCTCAAAGTCGGGTGAGCCGGAACTCATATCCCAATCTCTGGAGCTGACCTCGTCAGTCATAGCATAAGGGAAATTCGCTAGTAACTCCACATCATACACAATTGAGCCAGACCCGAAAGCCGGGAAGACTGCCGACAAAGGAATAGCATCGTACACGATACCTGACCCTGACCACGGATGCAAGCAGCCAAAAAAATATATATATAATAATGAATATAATATATAACACAGAATAAGCGATAGAAGAATATGTTGTTTTATTATTTAAACAGTTGCTTGCAACAAGGGTCAGCTCTACACGGAGTGGTCAGTACTTTACAAATGTATAAAAGAGTGAGAGTTCCTAATTACCTCCGAAGAGGGAAGCGACGCCAGCTTCGATGCTTGGACCAGCTGCAGCAGAGGACGACATACCGAGATCAGAATCGTCGCTGGATAAGACGACCGTGCTAACTTCATCCCCTAACTGCTGCATGTAGTACCTGACGGAATAATGGTCCCTTTTGACGCCTTTCTGCTCGTCGAACTGGTCTTACATTACCATCTCTGCGTGGCCTTTGAATTCCCTATTCTCCCAGCCATACCTGTAGCTCTCTACAGAAAGGACACCCACCTGCCTCTGGTACCTTATCTTTAGCTTCTCTGCGTCCTCTAGTCTATCCTTCAATGTAGCTAGCCTCAGCTCCGCCTGCCGCTGCGATAAGTCGATCAAAAGATTGTTAATATCAGCGAGATCTTCGCCACGATTGCGAGACAACTCAACATGAGCCTCCATAAGTTTTTTGTGATCCGAATAGAGATGTCGGATTACCTCGTTGGACCGGTCGAGCCTACGCTACAAGGAATGGGCCTCAAGTTTGGCTTTCGCCTCGGCTTTCCTCGCTTCCTTGGCCTCGTCGACGGCTCTGTCGCAAGCGATCAAAGCCAGACCCTTCTCTGCCCCTGCATTCTGCAGCTCTTGCTCCTTGACCTCGAGCTCAGCCTGGGTCAACCTGGCAGCCTCAATTTGGACCAACCTGGCGGTCTCCGCCTCGGCCAACACGGCGACTAGCTCCTCACACCGGACCCTTTCGATGCTCAAAATGTGGGCCACCGCACTGCTAACCCTAGCCTCGTCCAGGCTCCAGTACAAGTCGAAATCTGCCCTCAACGTGGCAAGGGTGGCCTCGCTCCGCTCGGCCATCATGGCACGGGCATTCAGCTACCCGGTCAGCTTGCTAACGCAAGAGGAGTAGAAGGATTGGATGGCATCTAGCTGCAAAGTGTGAGAAAGAGGAGTCAGTGTTCAGAGAAGATGCCAAGAACCTAGTGCTTATAGTAAGACGAAACAAACCTGTGCGATGCGATGACTGGCCACAAGCTCTACATTCTCTGGGAAGAGCACCTCCAGCTCGGGTTCCATAGCCATACCCTCTCCCTGGGCGTTGTCCACATCTGAGGAATGCGATTCCACTCCACTGACCGCAAGGACACCTTAACCCCCCACCAAATGCACTCCAGCGACTTCTTTCGACATAAGAAGCTGCGACGACTGCTACTCCGTCAGCAGCTTCAGCCGCCACCTTCGCCGAAGGAATGCCCAGGTGTGATTTTTCGGTCTTGTCTTGACCAACATCCTTAGATGCGCCGCCTCACACGGACCTCCTCCTCCTCATGAGAGTCAAAGTATCCCCGTCATCGTCACTGTCAGAAGCAGGGGCAGTTCTGCCTCTCTTCCCCGCCGGGCTCCCCTCCCCTTTGGACGAATCGGGTTCGCGATCCCGTTTCGTGGAGACCGGAGGAGGGGAAGACAGCCGAGACTTCAACCTTGGAGCCCCTCTGCTGAGCTCAGCAATCTCTCCACGGGAGCGGGCAGCACCGGATCCCGTTCCTGCCTTCGAGCCAGAGCTGGGGGCAGAAGAGGTCGGCGTAGAGGGCTCACCGGGTAGGCTCGAAGGCGCCCCTTTGCCATGCAAGCCTTTATGGCCGGCGCCTCCCAGATCATGAGCCTGCCTATCTCGGGAGGTGGCACTATAGGCATTTTACCCCCAGTCACAAACAGATCCCCCAGGTCATCATCTGAGCCTGTTCTTGGGATAACAACTCCCAAGGCCTTGTCCTCCGAGGAACCACCAAACGCCGACCAACGGGGACCTTGGAGCGAGCCTTATGCACAACGGTCTTCCCCTTGACCGGGAAGGGGTCTGCCAAAGGGCCTGGATCCGAACCTACAAAGAGCAAGCAACATGGTTAAAACGCAGCCATGACCTGACCGATGGAGCCCCAAGGTACAAAAATGAACTCATCCTTAGCCCTCTTGGGGGCAGTGGTTTCCTCTCTACGGAACCTGACATACTCCTTGGCCACGAGCTTCACCGCTTCTTCAAGCTCGTGACTGGTCGGTGCCACCAGGTCATTGAGACCCGCCAGCTGGCTCAAGGCCATGATTTGACGACCCACCATAGTGATGCAACCCTGCTCATCCCGGCGGAACCAGTTCAAGGTGAAGGTGTCAAGCTGGCTCCGAATGTGCTTGGTGATGACCCACGTGTCTAGTAGGAAGAGGAGATATGAGACCATCCTTGGCATCATGTTTATCACCTGGGGATTCAGGACAGCCTGGATGTGTCGGCAATCCCCGGACGACTCAAAGACGATGATTCTCTCCAGCTCCTGGAGCCGACCCGCCGACAGCCGAGGCTCGAACCTGCTTTCCTCCACAGAGGCTGCGAAAGGCAAAATGTTATGAGTAAAAACGGACGAAATATGCACGGACCCGAAATTCACGACTCAGTACTTACTTTGCAGAAAGAACGAGGAGATTTGAAAACGCTCTCCATTTACCCAAGAAGAGCACCACGCTCCTCCGACGGCGTATATCCTGGAATGAGAGTCCCACTGCTTATCTGACCTCGGTAAGCCCCAGAAGATATGGCACCTCGGGAGCGGCTAGAGATAGAAAGTGGGGTAAGAGCTCTTTTTGGGGATAAGGGTAAGCTTATAGGCATAGAAAACCACTTCCAGGTCGATACGTGTTGAGGAGGACGAACAAGGCAGAAAGCCCTATCAAGATCATGACTCTGTTAGCATTGAACTGCATCGAATGAATCCCCGTAAGGCTAAAGAACTAGTGGACCAAGGGAGAAAGAAGAAACCGCAGCCACTCCAGATGCCTCCTCCCCAGGACGATGGAGCCTTCTGGAGCAGAGGGATAAAGGTACCAATTTGCCGGGCCGTTGACTCTCTCTAAAGTGACTCCGCTAGGGAAGCAGAGCTGCCTCCTCAACGACCCTAATTCGGAATCCACAACGGAGCAGAGTTTTTGACTCTAATTCAGGGCCATTGTGTTAAGTGCGATCGAAGAAGATGAAAGGTTCTGGAAAAAGGGAGATGCAGAAACCCTAAGATTTGAGAAAGCTGGAATACTTGGAGATTTTAATAAAGTAAAAAATGAGCGTAAATGCAGCTTTTATAGAGGGAGAGCCGAAGAGTTTTTTTTCCCTAGAGGAGAGTAGTGCAAAGAGGATGGAGGCATTAGAATTTCAAATTTGAAAAAATTATGACACGAGATGGCGTGCTCCAACGTCGGCAATTAGGGAAGAGTGACGGTGGGGCAGCCACATGTATCCCTCGAATTGGAGAACCGGAGATACGATTTCCCCACTTGATGGATAGGAGTCCATCAAATAGCGAAATGAGGGTAATTGTGGGACCCGTTCCTAAATCATACACCACGTAGACGACTAAGTGACAGAACAGGTCACAAGCGGGACACACCGTCTAATACGTGCCCAGAGTGATCGATTAAAAGCCACGCGAGTCGCACGTGGTACCGCATAGGCCCATGGGCTGTCCGAGGTTAAGGCCAAACCCATCCCAGACTCTGGATGGATTCGGCCCAGTCCGATTCTTACCTCGATAGCTGGGAGTCGGGAGCCTCAAGGGTCTTCCACCAGAATACCGTGGGAAGCAGCTCACAAATGTAGACCTAGACAGAGTATTTAATGCGATCATGGGTAGGTGCACGTATTGGGCAAGTCGTCCTGACAGAATGACGACTTATCAAAATCTCACCCCCGACAGGCTGGAGTCGTAAGGGACGGCGGAAAACAGGCTGTGACGATGCAAAGGAGGTCAGGTAACCACGACCCGTGATTTCTGGAGAAATTCATGATGGAAAAGGTACTCGATCCAGGGATTGAGAGCCAGAAAGCTCCCAGTTCTAGGATTATGTATATAAGCTTGTTTCCTCCCTAAAGAGAGAGATATAAAAAAAAAAAATGTTTACAGAAAAAAACTAAATCATTGTTGTCCAGTCTCGGGGATAAATCACTGACTTAAGCATCGGAGAGTCTTTGTAGCATCGGAGAGTCTTTGCAGGTAAATCACCCTCGCCTCTTTGTCTCAACCTGAAGCTAAAGGCATTCCGGGATAGTAAGAATACGTGGACAGTTGGTGGATACAATATCAACAGTTCAGAGACACGTGGACAGCTAGTAAGAATAGCACCAACAATATATATATAGGTTACTAATTTTGTAGATTTTTTTTTTATTTATAAGTAAAATATATATATATATATATAATTTTGCTACAATAGTCAAACTCTAAATCATCTATTATTATAGATCGTACTATGA
The DNA here is from genome assembly GCA_002914805.1 of Parasponia andersonii. NCBI lineage: Eukaryota > Viridiplantae > Streptophyta > Magnoliopsida > Rosales > Cannabaceae > Trema > Trema andersonii. The sequence continues at coordinate 224,831 of JXTB01000549.1, read as the reverse complement.
AACTCGTATATAATCAGAATGATAAACGATTATGATCGTGTCATACTAATGATCGTATCATACTTCTAACCTATGTATATGAATATGGAGATTTGTCTTCTATGTTCACAGAGGTACATGGAAGTTATTTATTTGTTTTTTTATTTATTTATTTTGCTGAAGAGTGGTACTTGGAAGTTGGAACCTGCATCAGCCTACATAATACAACCCACTGGCCAACAAGTGGTCCATTTGGACTCCCATTATATTCTTATCTTATGCTCTTTGTTTACTTTTCACTAAAGTTACCAATCACAGCATCTTCACTTTGGACCCCTTATAAAGGCCATTAGAACCCATAGCGCTCCTCTCACCAAAAATTGTCACATTTATGTGCATCTTTGATAATATCATTCATTTTCAATATAGCTTATGTCATAGCTTTTTCTTCAACTGGCCTATTTCATAGCTTATTTTAAGTCATCTTACACATTCGAACTTTCATTTCAACTAACTAACACAGACTTATAGCTTATTCTAATATCTCTTTCTTAGTTCTTATCGTGTGAGGTTCATTAAAAATCAGAAGAAACATTCCAGATTTGGGGTATTTGATTCCCATAGGAGGACAGAATCTCATTCTCATTTCTGATGACTTGGACAATAAAAATATTATTCCTGTAATACCTATAAAAGGAAATAATAATGAGATTTGGTCATTAAGAAAAACGTTTTTACTTTTTTAATGCTAAATAATCCATGTTTGTAATAATGTTTTGATTATTTTAATGTTAATAATCACGTTATTTTGAATTTGCGTTTCGATTGGACGCGACTTTGTGACCATTTGATACTAATATTTTATGCCAATTTGTTAATCCATATTGGCAGGAGCATCGGGGTTGTTACAACTTTTTATTATTTTTTTTTTCAAAAAAAAAGGAAAAAAAAAAAAAGAGGAAACCTTCTATTAATTAAATAATACTGACTCATTTAGAAAATTAACAAATTCGTCCTTTAGTCTTTATTTTAAGGCCGCCATGAGTTGTTGTGCACTGCATCGTCATTTCTGACGTTTTCCAATGTCTGCATGCCACGTATTGTCCAGTCAGAAATGCAGCTACTCGGATAGAAAGCTAATCCTCTTTCCTAATTCCTATCTTGCTAATGCTCTATGTCTATCTAATCCACACATCATCTACTCATTGCAATTAAAAAAATAATAATTAATTTACCCATATATTGAAGAAAAATGAAGAAGAATAGAAGATAGGATAAGTAGAATCATTGTTTCCATTACTTGTTATTTACTTCTCATGAATATGAATTAAGAATTGTCAAGAACCTCAACAATTGTGTTTATTTCAACTAGGAGTATGAACTAAGATATACTGAAGTTATTAATTACCTTATGGACAAAATATTTAGATCTAAAGTAATTTCTATTGAGAGCAAAATAGTCTCTTTTAGAATTATAAATGATTAAAGATAATGTGTCTTTTAGAATTATAAACGGTTAAAAGATAATATCATTCTTTAGCAAATTAGTGAGAATACTATTCTTTTATTTCTTTTTGTGTCATATGAATTTACTATTTTCTCATTTTAAATTGAGGAAATTATTGTCACACAAAAAATTTCATTAAGATTAAGTAAATATGACATTAAGTTAATCGGTTATTTAATGTGGAGGGGAGAAAAATGATTTACACTCATTAAAATTGGAAAAAACTAAAGAAAAATGTTAGCCATATTCATTTTTTTTCCTTCTTTTTTTCTCCATTTTTTTTTCACTCTTCATTATTTAACACAGAGAACTTTATTATGCTTTGTAATATAATTGAAATATAAAATATTGTAGTAGAATCTATATATTAGGTAGTGAGAGTTGGGAATTAGAAAAAATAAAACTAGAACTTTTCATATGTTTAACATATATTATAACCAGTAATTCTATTAGATAGGAAGTAATCATGGGATATTGATAATACCTACACAAGAGCTTAAACCATTCTGTATATGCACTTCCTGAAATAAAAGTTACTATTCTGTATGTACACGTGGCGAACAACAACAGGGAGAGATATGGAAATTGCACAATGAACCAAAAGAACCGACCACAGACGAGACTATCCAAAATTGCAAATTTCTAAAAAGGCAAGCAAGACNTAGTCAATCTATAATACCTGAAAAAAAAAAAAAAAAGGAAGGAAGGAAGGAGGCAGAAGGTGGGGAAAGGACCAAATTGCGCAACCTGCGATTTGGGGTTCCATTTCCCGAGATTCCCATTCTTCGAAACCCAGTTTGCCATATATAGGTATATGGAGCCCGAATAGTCCTGATCGTTTTTTAGTCCTTGGTTCTGAGTTGGGTCATCTCTCAAAAAAAAAAAAAAAAGAAAAAGAAAAAGAAAAAAAAAATGGTGGCTGATCACAACCCCAAATCCAACATTTCTTTCGCTGGAACTTTCGTCAGTAGTGCTTTCGCCGCTTGTACGGCCGAGGTAAATCAACCTCTTACTAATGATTTATCATATGTAATGTGAGTTGTGACACCCCATCACTCATCCAACTCTAAAAAAATTTTAAACGTTCTCATGTTTTTCATGTCTTTTTCTTTTTTATTTGGGTTCAAATTCTTTGGTTTCGATCTACTTTTCTTCTTGTTTGGGAAAATTTTCACAAGCCAACGAATTTTTTCTTTCTTTTTTTATTTTTTAAATATATGGTGTTACTTTGTAAGATTTGAGCCAAACCCAGTTGGCTTCACTGAGGTACAAGCTTTTTCCATTAGTTGATGATAAATTCTGAATAAATAAGCTATTTGGGTTGTCATTAGATCTGCAAATTGATTAAGTTGGAAGCATAATATGAGATATCGACTATATTCTATCTTCTTGCTCAGTTTTGCTTGTTCTGATCATTGATCATGATCTTATGGATGGTGATATAAGGTGGGACTGGTTTATTAGATGCTGTGAGATTGATCAGTCTGTTAATGCCTTTTTCTCAGTTCTTGCAAATTAGGATTATTTGACTGTTGATTAAAAATAAAAAAATAAAAAAAAAAAATTGGACTTGTCCTATTTCAGTTACTCGGAAAATCGGCACCATTTAGCTTGAGGGGCGGTGAACAGAAGTTTCTTGTTCTTTCAAAGAGCATTTTTAAAAGGGTTTAGATAAAACTGTATTTTGGTCTTGTTGTTTGTCATTGTTTATTTCCGAAGTTTACTCTTGTGGAAACTGTAAAAATGAAAGTTTTGAGCTTTTTATAATGTTAACTTAGTTCCTCGAAGAAAAACTGAAGAACTATTTGCAATCTGACAAATGTTCTTTTTCTCACATTTTTTTGTTTGTTTGTTTGCGCAATTCATTTGTTAGCTGTAGCTCTTTTAGTTAAGAACCTGTATTTGAACTTGATGCAGATTACTAGTATTCCTTTGGACACTGCTAAAGTTAGGCTTCAACTCCAGAAGACAGCCGTTGCCGGGGATGGAGTCGCCCTGCCAAAATACAGGGGTATGCTGGGCACAGTTGGTACCATTGCAAGGGAAGAAGGTCTAACAGCACTATGGAAAGGCATTGTACCCGGATTGCATAGGCAGTGCCTATTTGGAGGCTTAAGAGTTGGATTATATGAGCCTGTAGGTCTTTGGTGTTTTCTTCACAATAACTTTAATTAATTTTTATCTGTTCTTACATCTGACACCATCTTATGAACTGTGGACTTGACAGGTTAAGACCTTATATGTAGGAAAAGACTTTGTTGGAGATGTTCCTTTAACCAAGAAAATACTGGCTGCATTAACAACTGGTGAGCAAAATTTTGCATGCTTATAAATTATTAATTTTACAGGCACCGTACTTTTTCGCATTTTAGTATTTTTTTGTGATATAGTGGGTATTTTATCTTTCAATCAAAAGTTCCTTCTTTTCTCTTAAATTTTCTTTCTTTCCTTTGATTCTTTGTCATGTGGATGCTTGTCTTCAAAATAGGTGCTCTAGCCATTACAGTTGCAAATCCAACTGACCTTGTCAAAGTTAGACTTCAAGCTGAAGGAAAGCTGCCTCCTGGGGTGCCAAGACGCTATTCTGGAGCACTGAATGCTTATTCCACCATCATCAGACAGGTTGTGGATCTGAGCTTGACAATTTGGCTCCATACATTTTTATTTCTTTTTCTAACTTCTTCCTTTTCTTCAACTTGTTTCTGATTCTTAGGAAGGTTTTGGGGCCCTATGGACTGGGATTGGACCCAACGTAGCAAGAAATGCTATTATAAATGCTGCTGAGCTTGCTAGCTATGATCAAGTGAAGCAGGTACCTTCTTGTGTTCTAGAATTCTTCTCGTTTCTTTTCCAGTATTAATGTTTTCGCTGTTTCTGAATTATATTATGTCAACGCAGACAATTTTGAAAATTCCCGGGTTTACAGATAATGTTGTTACTCATCTTCTTGCTGGTCTGGGGGCAGGTTTCTTTGCTGTCTGTTTTGGTTCTCCCGTTGATGTGGTAAGTATCTACATTTGCATTTCTCTACTTCAGAAATTACTTATATCTGGTTTTCACTGATAGTTAATCTGTATAACATTGTGGCGGCTGGGACATGTAGAATTAATTTTGTTCTGCTGTTATTTTTGTTTCCCATTATTTTGCAATATTGTTTATTTAGATGAGACTCTTATCAATCTCGAATCTGTAAAAATAGTAAAATAGTCTTCACAACTATAGCGTAAACATACACGATTGATGGTGATCCTCTGGGATCCAGTCAGGTGAAAATATACAGTACTAAAACTTGATTTCAATTAATATGGAGTAGAAGTCCTAGTTGCCTATTTTCTTCTGGTTTTTTTAACTCAACTTCTCAGCTAAAATATTTATACTAAACTAGTTTTTATAGCGTAATTTTTCTATATTCTTTTTCAGGTTAAGTCGAGAATGATGGGTGATCCTTCTTACAAAAGCACACTTGACTGTTTCGTCAAAACTTTGAAGAATGATGTATGTCTCTTTTTCCCGATTGTATTTTTATCTTATTTTTGCCAATTTCTACTGACTTTTTACCATCATTAAGCTTTAAGAAATGATATTGAACCTACAGCATCTGTTGTTTGCAGGGCCCTCTTGCTTTTTATAAGGGTTTCATACCAAATTTTGGACGGCTAGGAACCTGGAATGTGGTTATGTTTTTAACGCTAGAACAGGTATGAGTTAGAAGTAGATCACTCTCAGTGGTAATAAGGTTTTTACACTTGCTACGCTAATTTTGGTACTGTAGAACTAGATGGTATGGATACTATATATAACTAAACTGACCTTTTTCTTTTTGATTACTTATTCATTATGATGTTGTTTTGATGACAGGCCAAGAAATTTGTCAGAAGTATAGAGTCATCTTGAGCCTTGAGGAGATAATCTATAGCCAACAATTTGGAATTTGCAAGGGATAGAGCCTATAGCCAAGGGAACTTTCCTAAATGGAATAATAATGCCTTAAGCCTTTGTCTTTCTCTCGTTTTGCTAAGATTGAAAGAAGATTCTTCAAGATAAACTCTTTATTTATTGAACTCATAAGCTCAAAATAATTGTTATTCAAATGGGAATTGTGAATTTCTCTTTGATAAGATTTATGGTGTAAAAGTCAAAATTTTCTTTTTTGACTCTGTAATTGTTATATTTAACCATAACAGGTGAAGTATTGGAAAGTATTCCAACTTTTACATTTTTCTTTTTTCTTTTTTAGGTTTTTTTTTTTTTTTGAATCAAAAGGTGAATTTCATTGCATCAATAATAACAATATAGTCACAAGTCTAATACAAAATTCATGTTATAAATAATCTATATCAGTTAAAAAAACCAACCAAATTAAAGATTCTGATAGATGAATATAGAGAGAAATAGACTGTGCACAAAATATGCATAGGCAATGTGCACATAAATTTGCAAAGGGATATATTAGAGTTCCATAAGATGTATCTTTCTGGTTTATTTAAATCGTTCTTCACTGTTGGAGTTGATTCCTTAGACTAATACAAAGATGAATTTATTACAAAGAACGATTATTGGCAATGTAAAAATCTTTCAAATTTGGATTTCAAAAACTTCAACTTTAGAAGAATACTACCAAAACTCACACAAAAATAATAGAAACAAACAAAACTCATACAAGATCAAGTGAGACAATATACCATAAATCTATATCTATGGTACAAATACTTTCACATACGCCGAAGGTTATTAAGACAAAAACATATAAAAAGAATTCCCATTGGAGAGAGATTCAAAAAAATTTACCTCTCTAGTGAGTTAGAAAGCTATGGAGGCAAGGATAAGATGGAGTGAAATTCTATAGAAGAAAAAAACAAAAAAAAAAGGGCTTACATTTTCACCTTTTCTTCAAAAAAAAAATAATCAAACAAAAAGAGAAAAAAAAAAAAAAACATACACAATTTATATAACTCTTATACTATGTTTGATAGGAGGGAAAGAGAGGTTGGGGAATGATGGAAAACACAAATAATGGAGAGGAGTGACAACCCCTAAGTTGTTTGGTATCAAAAATGAAAAATAGGAAGAATAGAGAATATTTAATTATAAAATTTCTATATTTACACATTTCTTTTTTTCTTTTTCTAATAATTTTTTGGATGGTAAAGTTGATATTACATTTTTTTTTCCTTTCACTCCAATCCATCCCAAGAGTGAAAGATTATGGACCTAAAGAGAGATCTAGTCCCTCCACCTCTCTTCTCCCTCTCTCTATCTATCATTCCTACTAAACACAATAATTTGTCTCTCCCTCCCTCCATCTCCATCCTTCCGCTCTTTCTTCTTACCAAACAAAACATTAACCAAATCTTCCAACTCATAATGAATTGGATTGGATTTGAAAATAAAATCTTTGAATTGGAACTTTGAAAAGTATAAGGACCAAATTGAAATTATATAATTTAAGGACTATTGATGATTTTTAATCCTATTTTATAAATCATTAATTAAGTGATCCCACAAATTCTGTATCAAATCTCGTAACTTATTATGGAGCTCACTACAATCACTACAATCAACAGCGATTGTGTTCCAACAACTTACGTCTCCTAATCATAAGCTATTAAGGAAGCGACCGCAACCAACGGCTATGATCTGATAAGTTACAATGTATCTTTCATCATTTCCATTGATCAAAACTCATGCGCAATCAACGGCTGAGATTGGACGAGTAACTAGTCACTAGCAAGTGTATCCTACTCTTAAGCCACAAATTGTATACTTGTTGTTTCATACAAGTGCTTGCAGTTGGGTAAAAAGACCAAAATCTAGCGACGGTGTTTGTTCAAATCAAAACCCAGCAAGCGTTTCTGAGACGAGAAGCGACACAGAACGCCGGTGAAGTATCGAATCACAGACCCATTTTTTTCATTTTCCGGTGGGCTTCCTTTTTCTGCTTCTTTTTAGTTAACCATCTGTTATTACAACGCTAACTTCCTTCATATTATTATATTAATTTCTGTATTTTTCAATTATGGTTTGTTGGGTTCGAACAATTTTATAGTATAGGTCTCTAGGAAGACTAGGGTTTTCTAGAAGATGACTCAAATATCGATTTTGCTTATATTGAATTGTTGATGGTGGAACTCTTCGATTTATTTCTGGGTTCGTGGAATTGCGTACAGTTTGCTCTACTAACACCCATAACCATGGAATTCTTATTCGGGACATTGCGTTTCGTCTCGTTTTTAATGGTTTTTTGTTTTTTTTTTTTCTTTTTTTCAAATGGGTTTTGGTTGACATAAATAATCCATGGCTGCCCTGCTTATATTTTCTACTTTTTTCGTGATGATTGACAATCTTTTAGTGCTTCTTCAGGTGTGAAAGGAACTAATTTTACACTTGTGCAATTTAAGTAAAAAATTTGAAGCCAAAGAGGGGGAAACGGTCGAAGAAAGGGGTGAGATTAAGGTGAATGATGCTTCAGATCCGGCTTAGCAAGACCCCATCTGCGGATGGTGCTGGAGGGGCCAAACCCTTACCAGTGGACACGGTCACTGTTGCATGCCCTGATCACTTAGTACTTGCTGATCTTCCTGTAGCAAAGGGTATCGGTGCAGCAATTGCTGCTTCGCTTGTCAAGACCGTAGGTCGGAGGTCCCGTCGCCAGCTTGGGGAACGTGTCCACTTCTGTGTTCGCTGTGATTTCCCAATAGCAATTTATGGACGCCTGGTACATTATCTTCCTTTTTTTTCTTTTTTTTTTTTTTTTTACTTTTTCCTTTTAAATTCATGTGCTTTTAATCGTTTCATTCTCTCCACTATTAATTTTCTGTCTAACTGGTACTCAGAGTCTCAAACTAGTGGAGAATAAAAGTTGAGAAGTGATTCTGTAGACCATTATTAACAAGTTTAACAACTTGCAGAGTCCCTGTGAGCATGCCTTCTGTCTGGATTGTGCTAGGAGTGATTCAATCTGCTATCTGTAAGCTCTCTGAACTTTTAATAAAATAAATCATGCACATCATTCTGCTAGCAATTATTTTCTTCTTGCTTGCAAGATTCTTTTCTTGGCTTTTAGTACATTGGATTTCCGTGAGTCTCTGTTCAAATTGCCTTGACTATTATTGCATGTTATTTTGATGATTTATGCTTAATTGAGGAGGTTCTCTACAGTCTACTTACAATTTGCATATATTCATAATAGTTGCATATATTCATATTTCTATTATGATGGTTTTTTTTTTTTTGAGAATATGTAATTAGATATGCACTGATTGTGGATATTAGTTTGAGTGCTAAGTGATAACCTGTGTTTTCACTAAGCTGCTCCAAACAAGGTGAGATATAATGTTGAGAAATGAGGATCCGTATCTAGAATAGAATATACTGTATAGAATCTAGGTCTATTTACTTAATGTTTGCATGCTCCTTCAAGAAACTACATAAAGACTCCCAAACATGGTATCGTACAATATGATCTGGGGTCTTCAAAAGTTATCTCTGTGACTTAGATTGTTACTGGATAACTCTAAATCTTATTACAGAAGCAAGCAAACACACGTACCAAGAAAAACAAAAACTTTTAAGTACTGTTATAATATGAACTCTTGTTGTTCTTTGGTCTAAAATTGTTGACACTAGTGTTGCTACTCATTTGACAAGGAAATAAAAAAATAAGCTATTCTTTTAAAGAATTAGTATCGGTAACTAATGAATCACCTAAGCATCTTGCTTTCTGATATTTGTTTCGCAGTTGTGATGAACGAATTCAGAAGATTCAAACAATCAAAATTATGGAGGGTATTTTCATCTGTGCAGCCCCTCACTGCCTCAAGTCTTTCTTGAAGAGGACTGACTTTGAATCTCATATCCACGAGAACCATGCTGAGCTTATTCAGTCAAATGTGGAGAAAGAAGATAATAATGACTCGGAGGCTCAGAGTGTCAAACAATCTTCTGTATCTGATTCTAACATCCGAGTGCCACTCAGGTCAGGCTTGTCTCCTGGTTCAAACTCACAAGTTCACGATCGAGAAGACAAAGCTCGTCATCAGCAGACAAGGGAACAATCAGTGCCAAGGCCAATGATACCGCCCAAGCCACATCAAGCTTTTGGTCAAGTACAGAATAATCAATCAGAGCCCCAACCAGACTACCGACCCCAAGGCTTTGATAGGCCCGGTCCTCACAACCCCTTCCAACTACAAAACTTTGACTCACCAGGTGCTCCAAAGCAGGAACCAGGTCTGTATTCAGACAAGCAACAAGGAAATATGTCTGAGACTCCTTTCCCTGAATATCCACCCATGCATGCCATTCAGCCACCCAACTACATGGTGCCAGTCAACTCAAACCAGATGCTGAATCGCTCCGTACCGTTTGGTTATCCTCCTTTCCCGGGCGATGGATCCCAAGCATTTTATGGTGCTCCTTATGATATGGCACGCCAGGATTCAGCACCTGAAGCAGGATCAGAACACGGGTCATTGTTGGGTTTTCCACCAGGTTCTGCAGGGAACGCCAATTTCCCAGCTAACTATCATCAGCCATGGAATGCAGGACAGGTCGGTATGCCTTTTGAACATCCACAAGGAGGTCAAGATAGTTTCACTAACTTGTCAGACTCTCAAGGAAAGGTTCCATATTATCCAGGAGAATTTGGACGGAACCCAGGGGGCCCTCCCACGCCTATGGCCAACAAAGTGATGGAACCATTGCAGGATGGTAATCCGGCGGATCCTAGGGATGGCAAGGGTATCTTAGCGTCGCAGCCCATGCAACTTCCTGCACCTCCCCCACCCCCTCACATGTCACACATGAAACGCAAGTACTATACGGGTGATATAGGCCGAGACGGACAGAGCTATGGATGGCAACACGAGAACCGTGAAATCTTCGGAAGTGGCCAGGACTAGAAACCATTACCCTCTGGATTCTCTTACCCTTTTCATTTTGTGATTAATATTACTTTTATTTTTTGTCACATGAACTTCTATCAATTAGTCTATAGTCTCTTCTGGGAGCATATTCATGTGTTCTTTAAACGTTTTGCTCTCCTTTTCTTTTGTTGCCCTTTTATTCTACTTAGCGTATGGCTCAGCTTTTCATGGCCTTCATCTGAGAGTAATCAATCTCGTCTTTTGTGTTCGTTTAAAAGGTCTTTCAGTGGGCTAGCATTTAGCATATTCTATGTAGTATCTCAATTCTGTTGCAGTTTCTTTTGTAACTCCTTTTGATAAATGTCAAAAATAATGTCCACAGTCCTTTTTGTTTCTATTTTCATTTTTTATGTTTACAAATCGTCCTGAATTCTTTGGTGGCGTGTTGGGCAGAAATCAAATAAACATTTTTCTCATGCAGCCCCGAAAGGAAAAAAAAAAAAAACGATAGGTTGAACTTATATTATTTCAGGTGAACCACAGTCAAAACTATCCATCTTGTACAAATGATTTCTTATGATGAACTTGCATATAATACCTCTCAATGTTTCTCAGACAAAGAGCCCTTACGACTTCTCTAATCAAAACCTTCAGCATTAAAGGGTAAAAAAATGGATAAAATCCAAAAAGGAATTCCTCTTTTTACCAAAAAAGACAACAAACTCACACTCCGCTATCATGACTCTCTCGCATCCCATGATCTTCTCATAACGAAGAAAATCCCAAAAATTAAAAATAAATAAATAAATAAAAGAGTGAAAAAGGTGTATAAAAATATGTGAACTCGAGAGGGTTGGTATCAACCAAGTTTTCTTTTCTCCAGAACCCACTTTTGCAATTTGCTGACACACTTTTCATCTATCATGGCATACAGTTGCTGCAATTTCCTGTACTCCAGTATGATATACTTGTCGATATAATCTTCATATCTCTCGTAAAGGGCTGGAATTGTTAAAACAATGACAAGACCTGCCACACAGAAAAAAATGAATTGATTCTAGAAAAGTTCTTCAGAAGTTTCTTGTCATATTCTACATCTGAGATTCTTAATAACTAATACTGTAGGCCTTCCGTAGTAACACCAGCATCTGTGGTTTTAGTTCTAAAAAGTCGAAAGAATGGTGGAGACTCTTATAAGCAAAAACTTGAGATGATTTCCACCATTCATTTTATTTATATATATGTGAAAAAAAAAAATGAATGAAAATGTAGTAGTCACCAAGCAAGAAATAAATTAATCAAAGAAAATAAGCACACTCTTTGAAACTCACTGGTATATGCCAAAGTAAGAAAATCAGTCAAGGCACCGACAAAAGATATCAGACACAGGTATCCAGCTACTTTGAAGAACAACCTCGAGTCTTTACCGAGGGCAATATCTTGTGAAACTGAGAGCAAATTGTTTACACGAGTGCGGATGAAAGACGCCGCTTCATTTACCGTTTCTTCTGACAAATGCAACTGTGGCAGGGGTGGAGAAGGTCTGTACAGAGAAGGCTGCAATTAAGTGCAAGTTTTTTGGCATATTGAAAAAGAAAAGGATCCCATATTATATCAAAGCCAAAAAGGAATTTAAAAACCGATTAGTTAACTACTAGTAATCAGGAAGCAGAAGATGCAAATGTCAGCAATCTATTGAACATATTAAATTATTAAACACCATCAAAGAAAAGAAAAAAAAAAGGTGTAGTTTTTATCTCATAGACTCATAGTCATAACTCAGAGTTGCAATCAATTCTTGTGAAACATAAAGACATATAGGTATTCATGCCAGTTACTTCTGGCAGGGGAGGATGCTGAAAAACAAAATGCAAGAAACTAACACTGCCTTCTAGACTGATATCAACCTATACCAACAACTTCACTGCCATCTGCTAAATAGTGAAAGAGTTCTCATACTTAAGCATCTCAAATCAGCTCGGAAATTCAATATTACAGTATTCAAAATTTTCAAAGAACTCAGGTCATAAATTAGATAGAACATAGCCCTTTTAGACAATGAAAACTGTAAGACCATCCATTCAACATGGAAAACTAAGCACCTGAAGCTGATCCAAACTTTAGCCTGTAGTGCCAATTCTATACAGACTGAAGTATGAATAAAAGCAGCCAGTAAACAGCTTAATATTAAATAAGTAAAACCCTTACTAGTAGAATGAAGAGCCATACTTTATTTTCAAGATAAAGACAGTAGAGATAACAACAAACAATATAACTATAAGGAGGAGAACACATAAATACAAAGCTAGGATCATGTACTAAAACCAGGAAAACAAGCTCAATTACAAATAAGATGAAGACAATCAATTCTAGAAACACATTTATTATGTCCTTGGAGGGGAAATGCCACCAACCAACAACCAACAATATTCAAGAATTACCGGTTGAGAATTGCAGCAGATTTAGCCCAGAGGAAGAGAATGACAATGAGGAGGAGGAGAACACTAGAGACCAGAGATAACAAAGTATAGCCAGATTTCTCAAAAATCACCCAAGCAGCTAGAGTTACTAATAATATCCCAACAGTCAGATTCTTTTGTCTCCACAAAATCACATCCGCCACTGCTTAAAAAAAAAAAAACCAAGAAAGTCTTTAAACCAATTATACCACCAGAAAGCATATTAGTTAGATCAAATCTAGTCAGATTGATAAAAATACAGAGTTCCATGATGCAAGGGAACATTTTATAACAATATATATCTTCAACTTATTACGTACATTAAATGCTTGCGGAACAAGTTAAAAGCTTTCGTTCATATTGAATACTATGGTGAACCACATTCACTTAAAGATCCCAGTTCCCAATTAAATCAAAAATTAATGAAGATCTTCAATACAAGGATTAACAAATACCCATAATTGAAAAAGGAAGAAAAAGTCAGAGAAGATGATCGACTTGACTCACCAAGACCTCCTCCGAGGATCTCATGAACACTTCTTTGCCTGTTAAACAATCGATCCGAAGAACCCATTTGGGGAAAACTAAGAAAACAGAGCTTTGAATCTGATTCAGATCTCTAAGACCCCAAAAAGAAACAACCAGCTTTGAGACTGATATGATCTTCAAAACCCAGAAAAGCAGTGGCTCATACCCTTTTTATCCAACTCTTTTTCTCCTGAATCCTAAGAATATAATATACAGGAAATGGGTTTTGAAAGGTATGGCTGGTGGTCATAACTTCCAGCCTAAAAGCGGCAAGCCACTCATGGCTTTTCTTGCTTTTCTATTCATCTTTTGTATTCTCCCACATATTCACTAAAGATTATATTATAACTAAATATATACACGGTAGATTATTTTTATATATATATGGATCATATACTTATGAAGGAGTGAGTATAAACAAGAAAGATGACATTTTCTCCATTGGTGACCGACTAATTGAGCTCCTTGAGCAGGTTGGCTGGCTTTTTCTTACCGTCTTTTCAAACTTTTTCCAGGGTATTATCGTCACTCACCGAAAGTGGCTTTTTCTACGATAGTGTAAGAACGGGATGTTTCACCATTTTACGATGGTAGTTTCGTCTTTTAAGCTCTTGTGGGGTGGCTCCTCTGACAAAGCATTACATGGCCAAGTAACAAAATTCTGCTGTAAAATACTGACTTCGAAGAAAACTGGTGTAAAGTCGAAAAATCTAAAGCGTCAGGGCCACGTTTTTATAGGAAAACAGTAAAAAGTAGTTCTGGTTGTGCTATATTTGTAAAAAGACTTGTGTGAATAGAACTGACAATAGAAGAGGAGTTTATTAGTGACTATATATCCTCAAAAATTATAAATTTACACCACTAGACTTGTTAATGGTCAAATTATCTTAGATAATCAAAATATAAATTGTAAGGATTTTGCAAAGATAAATGCCAAATACGTAAATAACACTATTAGAATGACAACTAAGGTAAAAGTTATATAAATGTAATGACACCAGATGCTTCAAAACACATTCATTAGTGGTAAAAGTATTTTCATATACCTTTAGCTCAGAATTACACGAAGTTGCATTTATAAGACACAAAAAGAAAAAGACTTAACTTCCATTATTAGTACGTATTTGCTTCTTGAAATTCCTTAAAAATCGACATTCTTATTGGCTATTGCACCACTGAACCTAGGAAATCTGACATTAGCCTTATAGAAAATATATGAAAATTGAGCCAAAAAAAGAGAAGGTTGGGCCAAACCCAAATGACCATCCATTTGCAGGGCTGGGAGGTTATTTCTTCAAGTTTACAGCGTGAATGAACTTCAATGTAGACTCGACAAATGCATGATGAAGACGTATACCCTCCGAAATACAATGACTTTGCGCCAAGGATGTGAGTTCGACTAACCAACTTAACCCAACATGGATCATTGTCTTCAACCATTAAATTATAAATTAAAGAATATTACCAAAATCTTTCTTATACAACTTTATCTTTATCCTTGCTGCTTTGGTTTTCATCTTGAGAAGCAACAGCTTCGGGTTTGCTCAAGGCTGGGGAAGAATCCATCAGACTGGCGGCTATTGCAGCCTTCAAGTCATCATCTTCCATCTGTGAAAGCATTTGTGCTTCTCCATATGACAGGTCAGAAGGCCGTGGGTTCAAACTCGGCCTGTCAGATGGAACCTGCGTAGAGCTCAGGGATTTTGTTATTCTCTCAGCGTCATCCGGTGAAAGCCACTGGCCATAACCATTAGAACCTTCGGAAGCTGAAATCGGACACTCCTTCGGGAAGTTCCCTCTAACCAGGAAAATGCTCCAACCAGAGCCTTCCAAAGTGTCCAAATAAGCTGAGAGGTAAAACTTGGAGAGGTGCATTGGGGCCGCATACAGACTGTCAAAATTGTACCACTCTCCACTGACTTTCCTGATACAGAACCAATGGTTATGCAAATGACAAATGAAGGCATTTTCTAGCTCAGGGTCAATCTGGGCGGGCTCAGCAACTGGAGAGTGAAGGGGGATAACTTGGAGATCCCAGACCTCCAAAGCCTTCTCTAGAACCTGAAAGCAGCAATTCAATAGGGAAAAACAAAATGAAGTCAATTACAAAAAATTGTCATTCCAAGCAGAAAATGGAAGTGCATAATAATTATCATCAAAACTAAAATAAATACAGAACATAGAGGATTATGGACCACCAGAAAAGCCAACTGATTCACGTAGGAGAATTCAAATGCCCATGTAGGAAAAACTAGTCATGAGCAAATACACACACACACACACAAGAACACAGATAAAAATCCATCCCCATGTTTAATTATTCAAGAGGAAAAATATCATTGTAAATCAAATAAATGCACAACACGAATTGGCAAGAACTCAGGTTGATGCAAGATCAACGCATATTTCAATCAGTTCAATATATTACATCATATGATATGTTGACCTACTGTGAAATTTCACAGAATAATACAATGGCAGAACGAGAAACTGTCCATCATGGTTTGGCACATTTCTATGTGCATCCCTAAAGGCTTTTACCAAGCTTCCAAAATAGGGGTAGAAGATTTTCAGAAGCTATGTACTGCAGAAGCTTCTTGAACTTCTATAACTAATTCACCTTGTTCTAAATCATTCTTGCCAAAATCATGAGAAGCAGCAAGAGCAACAAAAAGAATAAAAACGCAAGCAACCATCTGACTTATGTTCAATTATAAAACTTAAACACACCTTTTGAATGCCCTTGCTATTTATCTTGATATCAATTGCATTACAATCACCCAGTTAAAAAAAGTAGACACATGAAGATATACCCAAAACCAAGTATACAGATACGGTAGTGTCACACAAGGAAACAAAGAAAAGATACTCAACCCCAGTCAAAACAACATTATATTTCTGAAAACTGTATGATTCTCGATAAGACAGAAGGCAACTTCTAATGTCCAAGTTAATATAATCAGGTGGGGATAAGGAATCCAATATCACTTGCATTACAGTTATGGAAATGAATATGGTAACAACTAAAACATACCTATGACCTACCAACTACCATAAAAATAACGTAGCTGCAAACAACAACCAAAAACATGCAATGCTTATTCTACACCAAATAGGGGGACAGAGATAAGTTAGTAACTCAAACTATTCTGCTGCTTCTCCGAATAAGAACGAAAGTCACAACTCTCTTTCTACATATGTAACAAACCATAATGAGTACCGAAGAAAGAGAGCATACACGCTCCATCCTCTTTTTCCCTTTAATAAACATAACCGGACCATGAATTGCAATATGACAGAAAAAAATGGCTCATCATAGTTAACTCTGCATACAGTCCCACTTAAGTCTGGTAAGGAGATTGGCAGTCGGCACCTAATGAATGCGGCAGTCTCAAATAGACTTTTATGAACAATGAAGGCATGAATGCAAGGTTCTTCACCATTTTAGAGCAAAAGAAACGAATATTGAGAAAAAAAGTCGCTAGTTAAGGCAATAGGGGACTGCATTACTTAGATTCTTTTAACATGGGCCTCTAGGGGTGATTGGCCCAAGGGAAATTGACATATTATATGGCTTTCCAAGCACTACAAGTTTTATTCAAGTTCTGTTATGTTTGACAAAACTCTGATTAAGCTGAACCGTCTACATAGTCAATTTAAACTGCTAAAACGAACTCAAAAGTTGAGGAAAGTCTGTTTCAATCAAGTGTAGAGCTTGTCAGGCTCAACCTCCTACTTTTTCCTTCCTTGTTTTATTTTAAGGCAGGAAAACTAATTTATGACATTATGAATCTAGAATACGGGTTGAGAGTATGGACTAAATTGAAGGCATGCATACCGCAATGATGACATCACCCACAGCCCCTAAGCATCTATGCACTGAAAAATGTTCATTATTCTAACTTCTAAGCCGCCACACGAATCAATGAACTTTTTTTTTTTTCGGTCATTGATACCACAGGAAGAGAAAATAAAATCATAAGCCGCATAACTGACTAGGATTTTATCTGAACCTTAACAACTGACTGTTTCAACATCATTAACAAAACAAAACGACTCTTCTTCCACGTCTTTAAAATTCAAAAAGAAAATAAAAATCCAAATTTCCTAGGAAATATAAATTGTTTATCTAAGACAATGAAATGAAGGTAAAAGAAAAGCCTTTCACTTCATTCTTTCTGTGTCAAGAATCAATATTTAATCAACCAAAGAAGAGAAACTGGGTCATAACTCAAGAAGAGTTCTTCTTCTCTATGCCTCTTTCAGTTTCATTTTGCTTCCTTCCCCACTCAGAAAGTAAAATTGAGAACTGGGTTTTGTTGAAAGTCAACGTACACACACAATTGAAAACCCAATTCTTCATATTCACAATTCATCCCAATTTCCACCATACTTTCCAGGAAAACAAACAAAAGAAAGAAAGAAAGAAAGAAATGGGTGATGGAGAAAATGGAACCTGAATACTGAAATCACCGTCCAAGGAGACGTTATGGGATTCCTCAGACAGAAAATCGCCAGAGGCGGCTCCGCCCTGGATCATGACCTGGCGCTCCTTGCGGTCAAGATCAGAAGCGAGTGCCGCCAAATCGAATTCAGAGAAGAAAGGGCCTTGTAGAACAGTGTTCACACAATGTACGGCGCATAGCTTCGACTCTTGTACCTCATGGTACAACATCCCTCCATTGCTAGCTCCTTCCATCATCATCAATCAATCAATCAATCTACAGTAACAAAACAAACCCTAGAATTTTTTTTTTTTTTTTTTGAGTCACAAACCCTAGAATTTTGATATATTGATATGAGAGAGTTGGTTGGGTTGGAATTTGCTTTGGGGAGAGACTAGAAGAAGATTAGAGAAAAGAATGGAAAATATCAATTTTTTTTTTCTTTTAATATAAATGTGTGTCTTGGCTGGGACTTTATGAGTCAGCACGTGCAAAAATCGTCTGACACGTGTAAAGATACACAAAATTCAGTTCCCAGTTACTTGGCAAAAAACGAAAATTCAGCTCCCAGTTCCCACCGTCCCCCATTGCTTTTAACTTTTATGTTTTTTTTTTTTTTTTTTTTTGAAAAAAGAAATTATATTATTTTTGGGTGCTTGTTAATGTCCATAGAATATCAGAATATCAGAATATCCATTTTTTGTTTTCACGTTATATATGTCGACTATTTTGATAATAATTTTCGTAGTGTGTAATAAACTAAATTTGGCAGATCCTAGTAACTTTCCTGAAAAAGAGAGAAAAAAAAAAAAAAGAAGAAAAAGACAAAAGAAAGCAAGATCCGTTTAACTTATTATTAAGAAGCAAAATTACTAACCCGTAAAAAGAAAATAAAAGGAAAAAAATTGGAAAAATAATGAGAAGAAGAAAACAAACAAAGAATTTATGTAAAAAGAATAAATTCAAGTAACCTAATTATCTTTCTAATGCATGCATTACTGACAGAATTTATCAATTACTAAAATAATATTATGCATAAATCAATTTGAGGGATTAGCATTGTATTTAAAATCTAGAAAAGGAGGTAGAAGTAAGTTCATAATTTACTCAAAGACAGATAAAAAAATAAGTTAGATTGTGTTTTTATTTCCCATTTTGTTTAATCATGTGTGACCATTTAATATCTTTATGTAAAATTATTGAATAATGCAAGTGATATCAAAAATTTATACCAAAAATTTACCTCTGACATGAAATCCATTTCAACCATTAAATTTAAATAATGTGATCTCACTTTAAATAAAATAAATAGGCATAAATTTTTAGTTTGTCAATCATTACTCAAACTTATTTCTTTTCACATTATGGCCTTTTACGATTAGTGGATATAGCCTAAGTGCAGCAAGCAATAATAACCATAATACTAATAAAACTATCTAAGAATTAAAAATGTGGTGCTAGATGTGGGTTCTTTGATCAAGAAATCTTAAGATTGACTCGTTTTATTGACTATCACTGTGTCTCAAAATTATCTTGAGAATGCAACCATTATCTCTTATTAATTAGCAAAACACAAAATAAATTAAAATAAATAGAAGCTAACCAAGAAACGTAACCGAATAAAATAAAAAAAGCTAAGAAAGAAATGGAAAAGCTAAGAGACCACTAGGGAGTGATTTCGTTGTTTTGTTATCCTTGGGCAGATTAGATAGGTAGTGGGGAAAAAGATTTATTATTATTTTTATTATTTTTGCAGTACTAAAACTTAATCGAACAGCAAATGAACCTAAAACCGGTGTCTAATTCTCTCTTTGAATGATACCATGCATCCCAAGTTTTTGTTCCAATATATAATCAAATAATAATAAGAACTACATGATCCAAAAATGTTTAAGTTAACTAGTAATCTAGTATCCAAAATTTAGCAAACAAAACAATAATAATGTACCCTTTCAGAAAAATAAAATAAAAAATAAAAAAGGAAGCAGATAGTGTAATTAAAAAAAAAAAATTAAAAAACTACAACATATTCCACAAGGAAATTTACATGTCTCCTTGAATAACCAAAAAATGTCATATATGTCCTCCCCTTTCGTTCAACTGACCAACTCTCTTAGATGAGCAGATCATAATGGTTCCTACCGCTATACAGAAGCCTTACCACCTTCTTTGGCTTTCTTTTAATTGAGCCTTTGCTAAACTCGGCTCCATATTCTGCTATGGGTATAAAACCAGAGCCCCATCCACCCCCTGTATGCTGCATTCAGTGAACAGAAACAAGAAGATTTAATATCTTCACAACCCCAAATGAAAGGAACTCACACATACTTGGCCATAGTAAAGAGTGGCAATTTAAAAAGTTTGAGCAATAAAGGTATTCAGTATTCAATAGTCTACTAATGGGATGAAGAGGAAGAAGAGAACACAAAATGCTAAACGAATCATTAATTTTGTGCTGCATCTATCTTACTCTATCTTGGAGTATTTGTAGCTTAGAATGTGTCAACATTAGGAAAAGAAACCAATCTACGGTCCATGAGTGGATAAGGAAACCATATTCAATTTTATCCTTTTTGACAGTTTCATATTTGTAGTGGCATAGTTTTCAGAGGTTCAAAACACCTTGCATCAAGCTAACAACTCCCTCAAGCCAGCAATAATGATTTGGCAGTCCAACTTGGATACTAAAATCTATTGCCCAAGTAAGCCCTTGAATAAGTACTTTCATAATCGGGCCCATAGTTCCTTTCCTATCTTGTGTCTAAAACTTCAGGCATGTTCAAACTCACTAAGCTAATTCACACAAGGAACCTTTGATTTCACCTCCATGCTTATTACCAATGCAAGTTATGCAACGCACCAGCAATAATGGATAAATACCGAGAGATAGTAATGCTCTGCCCTTAAACAACGATTCACTATCTACAAAATTGAACACATAAAGCACTAGCACATGAACACATGAACCTACCTCGTGCTCTGGTAAGTAAACAATGATTGGCTGCTTACACAACTTTGACAGAACCTGGAGGATTATAAACGTTCAACAGTCAGGATAAGTACAGAGAATTTAACAACTAGAGGAAATGAGTGAAAATGGGATTAGTATAGAACTTCTAACCTCACATAACAAGAAGAAAAGAAGGAGAAAGAAAAAACAGGTAGAAGACACAAACACGATTATTTTCCATGTTCTTTCATGCTTGGGTTAAGAACCAAATACCACCCCAAAAAAAAATGAACATATGGATGGCGTCAAAATATTTCTACCTTAGAGCCAATGGTTCAAAGAGGCTAAAGTTAAGTAGAAATAATCAGCCTAGAACTCAACCTCCACGAATTATGTCTTCTACATCAATAATATAAGCAAGTGATGGTGCAACGGCCAATCACATGAAATAACACACCATGGAGAGGAAAGGGATGAAAGCAAGATCTAAGATTGGTTATCAAACAATCATTCACCAAAAGAGTACTAACCAGTAACTCTGATTCTCCTCCCCAGAAATCAGGTCTTCCAATGCGTTGGCAATACCTATGGAGAAACAATTACATATATATCAACTGAACTAGCACATAGACTTTCGTACATCTCTAAACTGAAATTCAGAATTAACTTCTTACTTCCAACCGAAAAAATAAAAAGGAAGAAGGATAATTAAAGCTCTTACCGTTTTAAAGACTGCTCAACAGTAACGGCAACTATTGCTGCTTCATATTGATGGCGTTCTTCCGCATTTTCACATATAACCTCTTTTACAGCCATTCGTAGATCATCTACATTTTCAATCACCAGAATAAGTATCTAGCGATGAACACATTTTAATAGTTTGTTTGGTTAACTTATAGCTTATAACTTCTACAAAATTAACACAAGATCAATTACTTAGGAACTCAGGTTGTTGTCTACAAATCTACAAATAAGCAGTGTTTTATGTATACTGATGGCATTTACTCCCAAAAAGGGAAAATGTCCAGCATCAGAGGTTCGGAAGAAATTTTTTTACAGCAATGATTCTTCTAACAGCAGTCTCAACTCCAAGCAACAAAAATCAGGGCATATATTACTGATGTAATCCCAGAATCACTATAGCATGAATTATGATTTGAAGCTAACTCAACAGAAATGCTCAAAGTTATCCATAATATAATGGGATAAGAAAATCCAATTCATGATTATAGCAGAAAAGTGGAAAGAGCAGGAGTACTCAAAAAACATAAATACATCACTAATACAAAAAATAATTAAAAGATGTTTTATCAAAGGCCAATACACCAGTCATTTCTATTTTCATATATTGATAACAAAACACTCCAGAAGTTCAATGTCAAATAAGAAACCAACTATATTGAAACTTACATGGAAAAAATACCATTGGAATCACTTTTGGCACTTGCTTAAAAGGAGGCAAAACATGGCATATCTTAGTTAAAAGGATACAGCAACTTTGAACCAAACAACAAAGGCAAAGGGAAAGTTCTTTAAGCCACCAAATAATTTATAGGCACAGTTGGAACATAAAAAAGGATATAATTTAAAGTATCCATGCAGGAGATTGTGATCTATTGTATCATTGTCTACTTAACAATTGCAAGTACATTGGCAATTCAAATTCAAGTATATCCAGCATACCTGCATCCTCTCTCTCTTCTCTTGGGCTTAGAGGAATGCCCTTGTTTAAAGCCATTCCTTTGACCTGATTGCACTGATCAAGAGTTAGTTAAGGAGGCAAAGGTAGTACTCTGATGTTAAAAGACCAATAGAAGACAAGTTCAAAATGGGGAAGCCACAGCTTTCACATATATAACAGTGTCGTTGCACATGTCAGCAGAGACAACAGACAAAATACAACCTTCATCAATTCGACGAATCCCCAAAGAAAAGAAAAATCAATTCTAGGGAAGATTACTCAAATTTTATTTGGCTTTCTCCATGTGTTTATTAAAGCTTAATGAAAACTTTCCCAGCACCCCAGATATACATAAAGTAGTAGAATACATATACCTATATAATAATTACAAGCTCAAAATGCTGTCATTTTGTTTTTCGCTATCTCAGAAACCCCTCAAAACTCATTTGCAAATATGAATTCGAAACTAGGTCCGCTATCTGACACCTACAATATTTTGGGGACAGGAAACTATAAGTCTAGAATTCTGCTAGATTCATGGACAACATGGTCAACTTAAACCATGATTTGCAGCCACTCGACCTAACCATCAAGGGTGAATGCTGAAATTATTTGCAAACTGAAAAGACAATAACCCCATTGAGCTACTCAGTAAGAAGTTTACATACTTAGATTATCATATATTTGAGGGTTAATGATATTAATAGTCCTGAAATATATATATGTAGTACCACTTTGTCTCTAATTTTTTAACTTACATGGTAATGTTACATGAATAATGTAATTATTACAACATCACAAATTGTAAAATATTTAACAAAAATAAGTCTTTATAAATCTTGATACAACAAAATTTTAAATTTTTAACTAAGACAGTAGACTACCAAAATTTATGCAATTATTACAGTAACGACTATTTTTTCACAAACTGGTAAATTTTAACATAAATAAGTCTCGTGCAAAACGCAGAGTTTAATAATTTAATTATGACTAAAAACAAAATTCTAACTTAGATAAGTAAATAATGTCCAATTATTTGCTTTGTACGTAACTATTTTCAATTAAAAACCAAATACTTTGACAATTGCATAATTGAAGGCTTTTGTTATGTAACTTGAAAATTCAGGGGAAAAATGATACAGTAACTACAAAATTCAGGGGCCATGACTGTATTTAAGCCTGTACTTGAAAAACTTATCAACAAAGAGACATTAAATAGACAATACCAAGGCACGAAATAGGCAGCGACCATCCCCAGTAACTCTCTGAACCGAATAACGCTCCACTTTCTTTGTGGCTGCTGATCCTCTGCTTACTGCACTGTACCAAAACCATTTTTGTAACACCCCAAAAAAAAAATAATAATAAAATTTAGCAAACATATGAAAACAAATTAAATAAAATAAATGTGAAAAGGGGAAGAAGAAGAAGAAGAAGAAGAAGAAGAAGAAGAAACTACATTGATGGGGCGATTCTAGCAAAGAAGCGGTGGCTGTAGTCTCCGGGAAACACGGGCGGACATGTCTGAGAATTCGGAGATGAAATCGAAGGAACGGGGACTGAGACGAGCTCGAACTTAGCACTTCCATTTTTTAACTGCTCAAGAACATTAACGTCCCCTTCCAAAAAAAATTAAAAAAAAAAAAAAAAAAAAAAAAAGAAGAAGAAGAAGAAAAAAATTATAGTGGTATGTATATATATACAAATATGGTGTAACATTTCTGTTCCGATAATTAAGAAGAGCTTTGGGAATTGTGGATTACCATTTGAGAGTTTGTCCGCCATGTATAGAGAAGAGAATAGAGTAAAGAATCGCCGGGGAGAAGAACAGCTTGTACGACGACGTCCTGGATAAAGGGATGCGGGGTCTAGTGACAGTGGAGTAGTGCGAGCTTGTCAGACGATATGGGAGGTTTGGGCTTAATTTGAATTGTCAGCCCAGCCCATCATAACCCATTGGGCCGGACCTACACTACTAAGCCCATTCTACTCACTTTTCGTCATTCTTGGTGCATTTACACAAATCACAAATAATCATAGGGGTTTTGAGACAAGACAAGGAATTAAAAAAAAAAAAAAAAGAAAAAAAATCGTAAATATACTTTTTATTGAAAATTCCTGAACCATCGACCAAACTCTCATCTTGACCTCTGCTAGAGTAAAGCCCCACAAGACCCTGGCTCCTTTTAACCTAGTTCGTGACCACCAAAGTCGTCACTAGAGTCATCGACCATATCACCATCATGTGGTTGGTGATCACCAAAGTCATCACTTAAACCTTGGCACCATTGGGTGGCCGTGGACATGGCCGGTGGTGATCACCACACCAAACAAAGTTAATTACTAAGTATTGTGCGGTCTAAAATCCTATATATTGGTCAATACTATAAAGGGAAAAGTTGACAATGTGAATATCAGGTCGCATGAGTAAGATTAAGTGCGACCTCTTATAAAAGAGTTACGTGTGACTTCCACCGCATAAGTTAGTGTGATCTCCTTCGAACGAGTTTAGTGCGACTAGAATGAAAAGAAAACTAGACTAAGATTCGTCAAACGGGTAACCTACAAAGAAAGGGAAACAAAAGTTTCTCTTTAAAGATCGACCAGTCATCTCATTTAAGTGATTACCCAGTTATATTGTTACTAAAATTGTATTGTCCGATTATACAGTTACCCATTCTCACAATTGGGAAACATTGAGCTATCCTTATCTATATAAAGGGAGTTCAATGTTTTAGTGGGGGATATGGATTTTTTATCTTTGAAATCTTTGGAGAACCTTTTAAACTCTTGCCTTTTCTTTCCAGACAATACATTGTAATTATCCAGAAAATAGTAAAAAACAGTGGACGTAGGTTCATCTTTTTTGGGGCTGAACCACTATAAAATTCTTCTCTCTTTGTTTGCTTTGATTAATTAACCATTTTCACACACAAGCCACATTTTGTAATTTTCCTAAATTTATTGTTAACAAAACCTCCATCAACACTAAGTAACTGTCAATTATTATTGATTGATGAACGAACACCACAGTCATCACTAGATCCTATCAGTCATTAGAGTTACCCATCACTCTCTTTTTATTTTTGTTCAAAAAAAGAGAAAAAAAAAAAAGAAAGAAAAGAGCTAAACCGGAAGCCTAAAAAAGAAAGAAAGAAAAATAAATTTTTGGGATGGGACCTTGTGGTCTCATTAATTAATAAAACCTATAATTAATTAAAACAAATCAAATAATGATTATAGTTAGGTTACAAAGAATGTGCAGGAATAAGAGTTATCACAATATTGTCTATGTGTTGAAGTCCTGATAAGCGGTCGATATAGAAAACAACACTTCCCAAACATCCTTGCCACGTTAGCGGTTGCATGGATAGCGTGCTTACAATATAATTATAATAATAATATAATAATGGTGTGATAATAATGTAAGTATTATCACAACGCTGATACTATGTATCAAAGTCTCGATAGATGGTCGTAATAAAGAATGACAGTTCTTACGATATACCTGTGTGTAGGCGGTTGCAGGGATAACTAGCTTACGGATCGACAATAATATAATGATGCAGTAATAATAAAAGAATCTAGTTGACAGAGACGAATAAATCGACTGTAATATCAACTAGAGATTAGATATATTAAATAAAGGGGTTAGAGATAATAATAATAATGACAGTAATAATAGAAATAGAAATAAGTGAGGGATAATGAGAGAACACAAAATCTTAAACTTGTGCCATAAGTCAAGCACATAGTTCAAGGAGAGTATGTCGGGGCCCACAAATCACTGAAGTGCAAGGGTTAAAAACTGCATACAAAGAAGCTTGTCGCATAAGTTAGTAGAAAAAATAATGTAAAAATAATAAGGTAATAGAAAAATAGTATAAAAATAATTGATCAGTAAGGAAGTGATACAAAACTAATTATTGGGCCTAGGACGTGTGAATAAACTAGTGTGGAACCAGGAAATAAATATATGAAAATATCTAGACCTATATAAATAATTAGAAAAACATCAACACTAAAAGAACTTGTTAATCAAGATTTGCACATGCATAAATATACAAAAATGGGTACATATGTATACATATATATATATATATATATATTTATAGATATAAAAATAGGAATATATGTATTTAGAGATATCTGGACTTGTAAGTGTAAAGACTTGGTGTCCAAGCAATATAAGATACATGCAAATATAAAAGTGAGATGAAGCTAATAGTGATGATAACAAGGAAATAAAAAAGAAAGAAAGATGAAAACTTAGTTTCGGATTATCAAATAAACCAAGATAGTGATTGAGGTGTTGATAGTGAGCTTCGTATTGGTAAACACACGAAGAGATAATGATGATGTTTAGGACTATTTTGAACACATGTTGATAGTGAGCTTCATATTGGTAAACACATGAAGAGATAATGATGATGTTTAGGACTATTTTGAACACAGGTTGAAGAGAAAAGGAATAATGGTGGTGATGATAATAATTAGACCATGACTTGGACAAGAAACAAAGAATGATGAAGTAGTGATATTGGTGATGTTGGTGGTTTAAGAAATATATGGAGGATGAAAGGTGAGATCCACAGATGAATATAAGGAAAGAGATGAAAATCAGAGAGAGAGATAAAGAGAGAAAGAGAGCACGACTAAAAAAGATGAAGCGAAGAGAGGTGTTGTATTATTGATAGTGTAAGCTTATTAGATTACAAATGAGAGCATTACCTCTCTATTTATAGGCCAAGAATGCCTTATACAACAAGGAGACTTCTACTACAAGGGGTTGAGGTGTCAAGCACCTATTAGCTAGCTTTTCTTAATGGACAAGAGAATTAGGTGTCAATCCCTTGTTAGCTTAAGTTGGCTTAATGTAGAAGACCTTGGGCAACAAATACTTATAGCTATAAGATATTGGTGAGCAAGTTGGAGGCTTCTAGAGTCTTCTAGGGTCGCCTAGCGTACTTGGACAACTTGTGCATAAGCAACACGTAGCTTGCATAAAGGATTAAACGATATATAGTTGGCATCGGCTGGAGGAGCTCCCAAAATGACAAATAGTTCAGTTCCAAATGACATGTAGTTTGTCTTCAACGGTTTGTAATTCGAGCATGGGTGGAAAGGAGCTTAAACGACATTTAGTTTTGGTTATACTACATGTCATTTTCTTGAGTTTATGTCGTTCTGTCCCATAGCACATAGAGTTCCTCTAAATTTTCTTAAGCCTTACTAAACTCATGTTTAATTACTACTAATTTTCACTTTAATATTAATCCCAAAAATTAGAAAAATCCCAAAACAATCTCTTACTTTTAATAAA
>JXTB01000549.1:178706-197061 GCA_002914805.1 Parasponia andersonii | reverse complement strand
TATATACTCTCTCTTCTATTTTAGCCCTTTGTTTTTATTTTCTTATAAAAAACTAAAGCATGGAAATAGGAGATTCCATACGTAAGTCATCTCAAAGTAGCAAAATAAACCAATAAATAAATAAAGCACCAAAAAATGTGGAAAATTAAAAATTCTTTTGAAAGCTAACAGGTACTCCATCGTGGAGTTCGAATTCATATGTCAAAGGATGTGACCAAACTGTATTGAGTTGGTGCAATTAGATAGAATCATTTTGTCCTATAAATAACAAGTGAGACGATTCATCTACCTTTGACAAACATAACATATTACCTAAAAGAAACCAAAAGCCCGGCCGTCATTGAAAATTCAAGGGCTTTTTTTAATTAAAAAAAATAACAAAGAAAATAATTAATTTAACATGCAGGTTTACAAAAACAAAATTATGCGTTGCATTAATATTTTTTGTCTGTTCATTATATATAGTTTGCGTTTCTATTGTTTGATATACAAGCCTTGGACTCTATATTATACCATTTCTTACTCATGGTTTCTATTTAAAAAAAGTAAATGCTTTAAGTCGAATAATAATCTCTCCATGCACGTAAGAGTGTAGCATTACATCATTATTGTATTGTTATGTTTGCCCTTACTAATTTTTTTTTTTTTTGAAGATGGCGTGGTATCTAATCGATGTAGCTAAGACACAGAATTTTGCAGACAAATTTGTCTCATCTCCATTTGTTTGGAAGAGTTGTCCATATGAACAAATAATTATTTTTCATTCACTTTGTATATATATATATATATATATGTATGTGAATTCCAATTTATATATAGAAGTAATTAAGTCACACGGTTATATATTCCTATATTTCAAACGTTAAATTATATATAATCAACTAATACGCAGGCAACCAAATTTACCAATAATTGTCAATTTTTACTAAGAATTTTAATTACATATATCTGCCATGTAATGACATGATTACGTATTATATTAGTGTTTTATATGGAACGTTGCTAACTTCTCTCTCAGATTTATTTTTATCACAAATTCAATTCATTTGTCGAATGATATGATTAGGTAATACGAAACATTTAAAAAAAAAAAAAAAAAAAACAACAACACACATTAACAAAAGAAAGAAAGAAAGAAACTATGCTGATTGCTAACCATCGAGCCAGTATGGAGTAGAGGGGAACCCTAGGCAATGGAGCATAGAAGATATCGAAGCCACAAGTCACGTGTTCGAGAGTGAGGAAACACGTGCCTCGACGAAGATTTATAATCTTAAAAAAAAAAAAGAAAGAAAAAATCTCTCGACTCGACCCGACCCGACCCGACCCTTGAATCCTCTTTCAACGGCCAAACCGAAAAAGGCTGGCTTATTATGACACCGCTACCTCTCTTAGTCACTCACTCCATAAGAAGTATCGCCTTCTCTTTCTCTCTCTTCTTTCTCTCTCTAGATTCAAGAGAGAAAAAAAAAAAAAAAAAAGCCATATTCGTTTTCGACGATCTCTACGAAGCTCCTCTGTCCCATCACTTTCTCTCTCTTCTCTTCTCTTCTCTCTCTCTCCTCATTGCTTAATAGTCACCATCCCTCACTCTCCTTCGCCTTTTTTCTTAGTCCTCTCGGATCGTTTTCTCGGAGAATCCCCCGCTTTCAATTTTCCGGTAAAGTTTTTTATTTTCTCGGAAAATGGTTTCTTTACTTGCTATTACATTTGCATGCATTCAATTATTAATTTATTTGACGATTTATGGAAGCTTTAGCTTGAGCTTAGTATTTTAGTAATGTCAAATTGATTGAAAGCTGCGCTGCCTTGAACAATGCCATGTGAAGTTCACTTGCTTTGTATTTGATTTTAGCTAATATTGGAGTTATTCGTTTGATTTTGGGTTTCTAGAGGAGTGTTTTTCTGTGGAATTGGGAAGAGGATTTGGTTGAGAATTTGGGGGTAATTCGGTTTTGGGATTTTGGAGAATGGCTTCGATATCTCATTCTCCAGTTGCCTTCACTGGGAAACCGGCTTCGGATCTTCTTCGGAGCTACAGTAATGGCGTTCGTGGTGTTCCTTTGAGAGCCCTGGGGAGAACGCGATTAGGGACGAGGAGGAGGGATTTCACTGTTGCGGCCAAGCTTAGGAAGGGGAAGAAGCATGACTATCCGTGGCCCCAGGATCCGGATCCGAATGTTAAAGGCGGAGTCCTTACTCATCTATCCCATTTCAAGCCTCTGAAAGAGAAGCCCAAACCCGTTACTTTGGAGTTCGAGAAGCCTCTTGTTGATCTCGAAAGGAAAATCATTGATGTAAGCGTATCGTTTTGTTATGTTGCCCTTATTTTTTTCCCCTCTCCCAATTGTTGCTTATTTGAGACTTTGTTGAGTTTTTGATTGAATGGTAAAATTACCCTTTTGCAGGTTCGGAAGATGGCAACTGAAACTGGGTTGGACTTCAGTGATCAGATTATTATGTTGGAGAACAAATATCATCAGGTTTGATAATTAATTTAATATGGGCAATTAATAGATAACTGTTCTGACTTGATGTTAAGTGCACTACTTTAATTCAGCTCGTAGGGCTAATGGGTTGTTTAACCTTCTTTACTTAAAACCCTTTTGACAGCTCTTATCCATTGTGCATCCTTTCCAAGGTGTTTCTTCTTATCTTGATTTTTGACAATCTTATGCTGAAGGCCGAGCCTTGTTGTGTGAAGTGTATCTGTGGTTTGCTTGCCCAGTAAGCCAAATTTTCAAAAGTTGGGATACCGGAAATCCAGTTAGAAGAAGTTCACACTGTTGCGTGGATTCATAGTAGTTAGATCTTTAACTAGAGATCAGAGTCAAAACTATTGTGTGCTTCCTGATAATTGGATGCCAACTATTGATTAACCAAACAATTTAAGATTGAGTTATAGGTGTTTTTGTTGTTCTTGATGCCCAAATCAGGAATAGCGTTCATTATAGGGTAAACCACCAAATATGAAAAGTGTTGGATATCACTTGGGGATAAACCAGAATTATGAGAAGGCACAAATATTTACTAATATGCTAATGCATTTGACAATGTATATTGATATGGAATTTGTGCCGAGAAAGTGTTTTACCTTTACACTTTAAATTAAAGCAGGCACATGACATTTGTAATCATATATGAGTGACTATTTCTTGGGATGTTTGCTATCTTTCTTTGGCATTCTACACTGTATTTATGTTTAGATGAGGCCTCAACAGCAGGTTCTGGTGTACTCTCGTAGTCTGGCTCTTGTTTTGAACTCTTCTCAGTACTTTCTGGCTTTGTTTTCAGGCTCTGAAAGACTTGTATACGCATCTGACTCCCATACAACGTGTCAATATTGCACGGCATCCTAACAGGCCCACTTTTCTTGATCACGTGTTTAGCATTACTGATAAGGTCTGGTATTGATTATATCACTCTAAGAGTTAATGCATATTGACAATTTGATCTTCAGCTTTAAGCTTTATGGATGCTGGATACTATTGTATTAACTAATATCTTTTGCGTATCCACATATTCAGTTTGTGGAGCTTCATGGAGACCGATCAGGTTATGATGACCCTGCTATTGTTACTGGTATAGGAACCATAGATGGTAAACGTTACATGTTTATGGGTCATCAAAAGGGTAGAAACACGAAGGAAAACATTCAGCGTAACTTTGGGATGCCTACTCCCCATGGGTATGTTCTGCATTATTGGATTATTCATAAGCTTTAAGATGAAATAGGAAATGCTATTAACTCCTTTGCCAACTTCTGGGACATGTCATTTTTTCATTGCATAACACTGACAATAATGTTTTACATTGAAACAGTTATCGGAAAGCTCTACGCATGATGTATTACGCGGATCACCATGGGTTCCCTATAATAACTTTCATCGATACTCCTGGCGCATTTGCAGACCTTAAATCTGAGGAACTAGGCCAAGTATGTTCACAATTATGATTTAAATATTTCATAGTTCCTTCTTCCAATAAGAAACATGGTTTACTTCTAGTGTGTGGCATTTGATTTTAATTTCTCTTTATGCCTTCAGGGTGAAGCCATTGCTCACAATTTGAGGACTATGTTTGGTCTGAAAGTACCAATTGTTTCCATTGTCATTGGGGAAGGTGGCTCTGGTGGTGCCCTTGCCATTGGCTGTGCTAATAAATTGTTAATGCTTGAGAATGCAGTTTTCTATGTTGCCAGGTAATGTGAGTTTGGTTTTAAATACGTTCTTGTGTTGTCTACTTCCTAGCAGTGAAAAAAAAAATACACAAAAAAAAAAAAAAAACAAAAGCCTAGTGTGGAGAAAATGGATCTCAATGGTTGGCATGCTAATGTGTCGCTCTGTGGATAATTATCTAACTGTCAGTGACTGGGAAGGGGCAAATGGCTTTAGGCAATATGTTTGAATTTTGTTCTACTTTCCCTTATCACTAGTGCAGAAGTATGTTGAGTCAGTCCTATCCCTTATCACTAGTGCAGAAGTATGTTGAGCCAGTCCTATCAATAAGTAGGATACTTTATTGCTAGACCTATTCAATTGTTTTTCCCTCAGCTTTTGAAAGTTTCAAATTTCTGTCATGCAACGAACGTGAGCTGCTATACCGAATCCAAGCCATGTATGATCTGATCTGTTCTTTCTTCGTGTTTTGTCTTTGTTTCTCTCACTGTTTAGTCCAGAAGCATGTGCAGCAATCTTGTGGAAGAGTGCCAAAGCTTCACCAAAGGTTAATACAGAAGTTCCTTATATGATTGCCATGCAATTTGATTATGAATATACTTATCACCAGATTGATTATGTTACATGTATTATTGTAATTATGTTCTTTCTTTTTTAGGCTGCTGAGAAGTTGAAAATTACTGCGTCAGAATTGTGCAAGCTGCAAATTGCAGATGGGATCATTCCTGTAATTATCCTCTTTCCTCTTCTCACTAAATACTGTGCATTTATTTCTGCCCTTAAAATTGCTCTGGTTATCACTTGTTTGACAGGATTTGTAATTTTCTAACCTCGTCGACATGACAATTTAAGCTTTTATGATCGGAAGTGAGTTTGTTTAAATCCTCCCTGGAGTTGCTCAACTGGAGCCCCACATGGTTGTGTGGCACCGATATGGGGTCCCACACTTATCTGTAGGCCTTCCAAATTTGATGTTCAAATTGTGTATTGTAAATGTGGGGTGTCAAATAGCAGGGTTCTTTTTATAGTGCTAAATGAGTTTCCTTTTCAATAATTGCTGCTTCAGTTCAGTGTTAGCATTTTGAACTTTATGTAATCATTCAGGTTTTTCAGAAGAACTTTTTCTCTTTAACAGGAGCCACTAGGTGGTGCACATGCTGATCCCTCATGGACCTCAAAACAGATAAAAGTTGCAATTAATGAAGCAATGGATGTAAGTGCCACTCAGATTTAATCATTTTCTTAGATGAATTGTTGGAGTTACGTGATTATTGAGATGTTTGTTTGGTTGTAAACAGGAGCTCAACAAATTGGACACACAAGAGCTATTGAAACATCGCATGCTTAAGTTCAGGAAAATTGGTGGCTTCCAAGAAGGAATTCCAATAGATCCAAAGAGGAAAGTAAACATGAAAAAGAAAGAGGAACCTAATCTTGGGAGGACTCTACATGTGGATTTGGAGGGTGAGGTTGAAAAGGTTAAACAACAAATTTTGAAAGCTAAGGAATCCTCCAGTGAACCACCATTGTTGCGTCTGAATGAGACAATAGAAAAACTGAAGAAGGAAATTGATCTGGAATTTTCTGAGGCAACTAAAGCCTTGGGTTTTGAGGACAAGTTTGCAGCTCTGCGGGAGGACTTTTTAAAAGTCAATTCACAAGACCAACTCATGGATCCAGCTTTCAAAAGTAAGATTGATAAGCTTAGGGACGAGTTCAACCAGAGCCTGCCAAAGGCACCCAATTATGAAAGCCTGAAGAATAAGCTGGACATGGTGAAAGAATTATCGAAAGCCAAGAATATTGCAGATAAGAACAAGAAGGCTGCCTTGATGAAGCAGGAAGTCAACGAAAAATTTAAAGGGGTCTTGGAAAGACAGAATATAAAGGAAAAGTTTGCAGCACTGAAGACTGAAATTCAAAATTCTGGGGTCTCTAAATTTGGTCAATTGGACTCCAGCCTAAAGGAGAAAATTGTGAAGCTCAAGAAAGAGTTAGAGTTTGAGTTGGTAGATGTTCTCCAGTCCTTGGGTCTGGATGTTGAGGTTGTGAAGTCAAAAGCAACTTACCTAGAAGAGCATACTCCAACCCCAGAGGTAAAATCCCAGATAGAAGAATTGAATGAAGAAATACACCATGGAATTGAAAATGTTGTCAGCTCAACAGATCTGAAGTACAAGATAGAGCTTCTGAAGTTGGAGATCGCGAAGGCAGGAAAGAAACCCAATTTAGAAGCCAAAAAAAGAATTGCAGCTTTGGAGCAACAGATTAAGCAGAGCCTAGCAGCTGCCTTGGATTCTTCAAACCTAAAAGAGAAGCATGAGAAGCTGAAGGCAGAAATTTCAAAAAGCATAGCATCTTCCGGAGGACTGGATGGGAGTCTGGAAAATGACAGTCCGGATGAGGCAAGACTGAAGCTGAATGTTGGTGCAAACCGCACCTTTGTTTAATGTGAGTCCCTTCTGTTTTATTTTGTATGCTCAGCCTCTTTTCTCCTTTTCCCCATTGTCTTTTTCCTTAAGATTGGTTTTGGAGCTAGGTAATTGAAGTGATATTTTTTCTTGTGTTTGTATGATAAAACAAATCTCCCTTTTGGGTTTGTAGTGTCACAGCAAATAAATGTTAAACTTATACAAGGAGTCCTCTGTTTTCTTCTCGCTTTCTTTTCCGCATCTTCTGGAATTGCACTGATTACCTCAAGCAGTTATGGTGTCCTTCATTTTCTATCAGCGGTTGGTGGTTAGTCAGAGATGAAGATGGTTGAGAACAAAGATGGGAGTCATTGATAAAATGAGTCCAAAATGTACCGACACTCAGAGAGACATAGTTTACTTTCAGCTCTCGCTAAGTGCCTTTAAGCATCTATTGACATTTGTAGCCATGGAGCACAAGTTAATAACACAAATTTTCAGCCTCGAACTTTTTAGTTGGAATTTGTTTTTCATAATATTAGTATCTATATGCCATTTTTCTTTTTTCTTTTTTTCCTCCTTTCGAGATTAGTGTTTTTGGCTCAAGTAATAGAACTCTGGACACTTCCTGTTTCTCTTTTTGTTCACGAACTTGAATCACTTTTGTATAGATTCCGGAGGAGTGGGTGATATTTGGAACGACGTATGGTTTCTTATCCTTTTCATTGTTGTTTGTTGTTTGATTATGAAAATACCACCTTATCAATTACGTACGAGAGTTTTCATTTTTTGCTTGGAGTATACCTTGTAGTTGCATAACAATACAGAAAAACATTGTTAATCACACAAATGATTTTTCCCTGTATTAGATTAGCAGGTCGATTTAAAGATCGTAACACAGATTTAACACGATTCATGTTCATTTTTAGTTGGTTGTAAAGCTAATAGGCATCACTAACAGTATTTCTGTAACGAGAATCCCTTGCACTTCTCCTATACACCAGAAAAACAACACACGAATTAAATTCTTGCAACAAAAATATATTTAGTGTGTTAAACTTGTTAGTCGCACACTTCTTGAATTGTGATATTACATTCTTAGGCGAGAGGTTCCCCCCTCTATTATTGGTAATAAAAATAGAGGATTAAGGGGGCGACCACGTGTCTCTCTCATTGGGCGTGACCTACGAATTCAACTAGTAGTATCAAAATGGGTTGGTATGAAGACGACGTAATAAATAAATGTGCTCATAAATAAATGTGCTCAGGTTGTCATGACGTACAACATATGGCATTACAGACACGAATAATAAGTGCGACAAGCAAAATTAAGAAAAATAATTAGTTTGCAAAAAATATACTGAAGTTAAATTTATTTTAATTTTTGTGGGCATAATTTTAATACTATAAATGTTAACAAAATTATAAAATATTAAAAATAAAAGATTTTATAGGTAAAAATAATATATATTATAAATATTACATCAAGTTTTATTGATTTTAAAAGTAAAAAGTTCTAAAATTTTGTAAATTTGAGCCAAAGATATTTTGAATCTACAGCAAAACTAATCTCTAATAAAAAAATCCTTACAAGGTTAAGAAAGAAAAATACAGCTTAGGTAGATGTCATTCGTGATTTTTGAGATATATATTTTTGATATAATTTGAGTATACGCCAATTTAATTAGAATATACATTAATTATAAAAATTTAGATTAATTATCATTTGCTATGAACACTCTAATATCTCAATTTACATTTATTTTTATATAAAATTTATCTCAATTTTCAAATAGTTTATTTCTAAGAAAATTATCACTAAAATACTATATGATTCAAAAAATTGTGAAAAAAATCTTGTGTTTTTTGGAAATTCAAATTAAGTACCTTCTATTTAAGGGAAATTATCACTAAAATAACCCATATTTTTAACAAGTGTGAAAAAAATCTTTAT
Organism: Parasponia andersonii; assembly: GCA_002914805.1. Classification (NCBI taxonomy): domain Eukaryota; kingdom Viridiplantae; phylum Streptophyta; class Magnoliopsida; order Rosales; family Cannabaceae; genus Trema; species Trema andersonii. Next base: position 188,518 of record JXTB01000549.1, on the reverse strand, counting down.
ATTATTAAAAATTCAAAATAAATACCTTATATTTGAATTATCATATTATTTACTACTTTTGACTGGTCAATAGCTTCAAAATAATTAGTAAAATTAATGTTTTACCCCTTATTATATTATTTTTAGGCACGCACTATATTTAAAAATGAAGGGAGAGAGAATACATATGGTCTAAAACTTCTTTAAAAAAAAAAGAAGAAACAACTATTCCCTCCATAGTTGTAGCACAAATCCAGACTAGAAAAGAAAATCTAAAATTTTCAAATTTTTTTGTCACTTTTGAAATTTTCAAAAATTATAGATTTTTTTTTCTTTTCTAGATTTTTGTTGCAACTATAGAGAAGAGTTTTTTTTTCTGTCACTTTCAAAATTTTCGAAAAATTTTATGTTACAACCATGAAAGGGAGATTATTTTTTTTTTAAAAAAAAAAGAGATATTAGACCATATATATTCTTTCTTCCTTCATTTTCAAGTATAGTATATGCCTTAAAATAATAAAATAAAGAATAAAATGTTAATTTTACTAATTGTTTTGAAGCCTTGACTAATCAAAAATAACAAATGATACGATAATTCAAAATAAAAGGTATTTATTTTGAATTTTTAATAACAAAATAGTTTTTTTTACGATTTTCAAAAATAGACAGTATTTTAGTGATAATTTCTCTCAAATAAAAGTACTTATTTAAAATTTCTAAATACACAAGGTTTTTTTTCATATTTTTATAAAACAGAAGATATTTTAGTGATAATTTCCCTACTTTCTATTATATAATAATTAATAATTTATAATTCATAATTACTTAAAAGGAAATTTGTCTAATAGAATTAAAACAACTAAATTTGAAGAAATTTTTTTGATAATGAGCATGATTATAGAACAAAAATAGTAAGAGTTTGAAAATAGAAATATTTTTTTTTGAGAGAGCAAAAATAAAAATAATTAGGCTTGAAATTATATATAATATAAAACATGGGCAAGTTTAGATACATGAATATCATAATAAAAAACAAGCACAATTAGCATAAAAATAATATAGCATCTAAAATAGGTGCAATTAGTATGAAAATAACATAATGTTGAAAATGGATACGATTAGGCACGGAAATAGTACAATGTTAGAAATAAGCACAATTAGACATAAAAAATAGTACAATATTGAAAACAGACATATTAGGAAAAATAATTGTGTAATATCAAAAAGGGGAACAATTACGCATAAAAATTAGAGATACAACTATGGGCCATGGCCCAAGCTCGTCCTGCTATAGTGTCAGGATAGGGCAGCCCGTCCTAGTACTGTAGATGGGTCGGGTCGTCATGTCTACTATTTGTGGACTGGGCTAGGCCATAATATTGTGACTCGCGGGCTAACATGACCCACCAAAGTTCATACAAAAGGTTGGGCCAGGGCCAAGATAGGCGAACCCACAATGGGTTAAGGTGGTCGACCCAATTTGGTCAATTATTCTTTTATTTTTATATTTTTTTGTTCTTTTATTTTTAATTTTTTTTATAATCTTAAACATTTTATACTATTTTTCCCTTACTAAACTAAAGTTTTGTATTATCCCATTAAATTTGACTTGTAAGATTTTTAATAAAACAACCATAAATAAAAATTTTATTAATGGTTTACATAATTATTTAGTTATATCCAAATTAATTTTATACAACTAGTAAATATTGTTTTGTTGTTTATATTAATTAACACTTAAATTAATTTGTAATTCTATGTAAATTATTTAAGATTTGATAAAAAAAATAACTTTAAAGTTAAATAAAATATTCTTTTCCTTTTTTTTTTTTTAACTAGAATGGTCTCATAATGGGCTACATTCTACTAGCCCATGGATTGGCCCACCTTTTTTCTTTGGTGGGCTGGCCATGTCCATGAAAACAATAGATTGGTCTCGGCTAGCCTTGTCCCTGACGGACCTACCTAAAGTGGATCAGGCTAGGCCGGGCATCCTATTATTACATTTCTAATGAAAATAGGCAAACACAATTATGACATAAAATCGGGCACAGGAACAAGTACGTGACAGGTCAGATGCAACACGAGGCACAAATATGTTGCAACCAAATATGTTTGGGCGAGTACAATATGACCCATTTAACATCTCTAACCTTAACCTTCCATAGATTAACCATTCAGTGGTCAATAAGAAACTATTTACACTTATTTAATTTTATGTAGAGATAGAATTCTACATTAAGGATTAACAATTAAAGAAGTTACTAGTCGTACAATATGAAGTTTTATAGGTATTAGTTATATTCATATTTTCTATGAAGACTTTCTCATATTTATTAGTCTCAACTAATATTCAACATCAAGCTCACATTGTAATAATATGGGTTTATTCCGTTTAACCAATTTCCATTCAGCTACTCAAATAGGGATACAAGCATAATAATCAATACAAAAAGGGAACGACAACTTTTCTAGATTTGGGATGATCATCTCCAAACTTCTTCCTGTACCACTTATTAGTCCCACGTGCACGAGGCACCAAGTTGGCGCACGTGTAGAGAAAAAAGGCCCAGCCCAGCGCAAGATTACGTCGTCACGACCCAACCCAGCCACTCCACACACTCCCGAAAATAATTCGGACAACTCACCAACTCGAACCACACTCCCCTCGACACCTTGTACCCTCCGCCGGCCACTTTGAGCCGGACCAGAACCCAGTCTGACTACACATTCACCGCCATTCTGGCGAAGAAAACTGCTACTCCGGTGAAAAAGCACCACCAGAACCACTCGTCTCCGCTATAGTCTTTGTAGTGAGAGACTGACCTCGCCTGCAAGTAAGAGTTCAAGAGGTTGAATGCCAGAGACATGAGCGGCACCATGATTGGTGTTATGCGGTCTAAAATCCTATATGTTGGTCAATACCAAAAAGAAAAAAAATTGACCAAGTGAGTGTCAGGTCGTATAAGTAAGATAAAGTACGACCTCTTCCGAAAGATTTACGTGCGACCTCCACCGCATAAGTTAGTGCGACCTCCTCCGAACGAGTTTAGTGCGATCTCCTCCGAACGAGTTAAGTGCGACCAGAATGAAAACTAGACTAAGTTTCGTCAAAATGGGTAACTTACAAAGAAAGGGAAACAAAAGTTTCTCTTTAAAGATTGATCAGTCATCTCATTTAAGTGATTACCCAGTTATATTGTTACTCAAATTGTATTGCCCGATTATACAGTTACCCATTCTCACAATTGGGAAACATTGAGCTATCCTTACCTATATAAAGGGAGTTCAATGTTTTAGTGGGGGATCTGGGATCTTTTATTTTTGACTTCTTTCTGATCTTTTTGGATTTCTTAAAACTCTTACTTCTTCTTTTCGGACAATACATTGTAATTTTAAGCTCTTATAATTCTCCAGAAAATAGTAAAAAACAGTGGACGTAGGCTCATCTTTTTCGGGGCTGAACCACTGTAAAACTCTTGTCTTTTTGTTTGCTTTAATTAATTAACCATTTTCACACACAAGCCACATTTTACAATTTTCCTAAATTTATTGTTGACAAAACCTCCATCAACAACTGGGTAAGCGGCGGCGGTGGTCTAACGGCAGAGGCAGAGCAGGTAGAGGTAGGACCGGTTGAAGTAGTGGAGGAGGAAGACGGAGATGAGAGCAAGAGACTTGGGGTTGGAGTTGTGGATTCCTAGTGGGAAGAGCAGGAGAGTGAGCCAGAGAGTGAGGCTCTCCATAAGGAACCAGGCTAGCAGCGGCGCCGGTATTGTTGGGCCCCACCTGGGACGGCGGTGCTTTCCGATACAGAGCATGGATGAAGCGAAGAGACAGGGCGGGAGCGGTCAGTGGTCCTATTAGGTACATGGCGAGTAGACTGTATCGAAACAGGTAGTGATCTCACTCCATATTTTATCTACTTCTACTAACTGGTATCATGATTTAGGTCCAAGAGTCATGTTTGTTTTATAGACGTTTGTTAGTGAAAACAATTATACCAAATTTGTGGATTAAGATAGGAATGAAAGGGAGAACAGATTAGAACAGCCAATTGTTAGGAATCAAAGGCTTTATAAGGACAAAATTACTAAGCACCAAAAATATATACTACTTTAAGGAATCAAAAAATAATAATAATAAAAGAAAAATAAAAGGCCCCTATAACTCTGTAAGTTTGGCAACGTGATAATGTAGAAAGTTCTGACTTTTATTGTCGTATAATTCTTTGAATATGGCAAGCCTAAGTTAGTAATTTAATAAGTTGAATTTTTATTGCCATAATGTTACTTTTTTTCCTCTTTCCGTTCTTTTTGTGATGAAGACTAACTGATTTTTTTTCATTTTCTTTTTTTTTTTTTTAACAAAAGTAATACTACGTATACAATTGTTTGAAACTAAGAAAATGACTTGGCTAAGAGTTTTTATTAAAACCAAAATGTGATTCTAGTATTTTTTTTTTTTCCGACCGACCAATACGAACACTACATTTACAAAGAAAAAACAACATATCTCAAAGCTTTTTCTTGGGGTTGCTTTGATGCGTTTCTACTTACTGTTGAAGTGTATGTGATGTTTTCCACTTTTTTCTTATTTCAAGAAAATCCTTTTTTCCTTGTTTCAAGTAAATTCTTTTTCCCTGTTTTAAGATAATTATGGGAAATGTGTTTGTAGGGTGTTTTATTATAAACACTCTATAATTGCTTTGTATTTAACTAAATTAAAATAATCAGTGAAAATAAAAATATAGCCGTATTTTCTATTTCAACATAGTACCAGAGCCAAACATACAAATCCGTTACCAATTCTCTTGAATATCCAATTTTTTTTTTTTTTTTTGGAAAAAAAAACTTCGAATCTCCAAAACCCAAGTACAGAGCCAAAATCAAGAAAAATAGAACATGGTTCTTTCATTGTACAAACTCTGAACATACATCGTCGTTCGCCCATGCTCATCTGGACAACCACCACGCCCATGTCGTCNAAAATGTGATTCTAGTATTTTTTTTTTTTTTGTTTTTCCGACCGATCAATACGAACACTACATTTACAAAGAAAAAACAACATATCTCAAAGCTTTTTCTTAGGGTTGCTTTGATGCGTTTCTACTTACTGTTGAAGTGTGTGTGATGTTTTCCACTTTTTTCTTATTTCAAGAAAATCCTTTTTTCCTCGTTTCAAGTAAATTCTTTTCCCCTGTTTTAAGATAATTATGGGAAATGTGTTTGTAGGGTGTTTTATTGTAAACACTCTATAATTGCTTTGCATTTAACTAAATTAAAATAATCAGTGAAAATAAAAATATAGCCGTATTTTCTATTTCAACATAGTACCAGAGCCAAACATACAAATCCGTTACCAATTCTCTTGAATATCCAATTTTTATTTTTTTTTTGGAAAAAAAAAAAACTTCGAATCTCCAAAACCCAAGTACAGAGCCAAAATCCAGAAAAATAGAACATGGTTCTTTCATTGTACAAACTCTGAACATACATCGTCGTTCGCCCATGCTCATCTGGGCAACCACCACGCCAATGCCGTCGCTCGTCAGCGACTCAGCGTCTACACCGCCGATCGACGACGCCATTTCCGTCGCTCAACCTGCTGCCGCGGCTCATCCTGATCACCAAATCGTGTCTGATGTTTTATTCTATTAAACGTGTATAGATATATATAAATGGGCATCAGTCTTTTTTTTTTTTTTTAATGAAAATTAATGATGCATATTTTTTATAATAAAAAATAAAAAATAAATAGCATTAATTAGATATACTTTTTTAGGTAGACGATAATTCAACAGTATACGTAAATAAAATAAAATACCTATAGAATTAGTAACCACATGTAATATATAATAATATATATAACTACGTTTAAAAATTAGTTCTTATATATATATATATATAATGGTTAACTAGATGTGCTCGGGCCGCAACTCAATTTGGCCCTTCTTTGAGTAACTTTTATTTCTAAAGTATATACATCTATAAGTAAAAAAAGAAAAAATCAAGTCAAACAAAAAAATTTTAAAAGAAATTATGAGTTTACGGAGAGAAAAAAAAAAAAAAAAAAGAGGACCGAATCATCTGGGATTACATTACCGGTTGTTCGACTTCTTTGAAATCTAATAAAGTCTTATTCACATTTCGTATGAGTTTTTGGGCCCAATAGTTCTTTGGGCTGAAGTCAGTTTGGGCCACATCCAATTTATTTGAAACATCGGGTATTCGCATTCAACATAAATATTGTTTCATTTCTTTTGTTTGACAGTTTACTTCTCTCTATTTAGAAAAAAAAAAAAAAACAAAAATAAAAACAAGAAAAAAAACAAAGAAAATAATGGTGGAAAATATATATATATATATTCAGAATGGATCAGTACAACAAAATTGGTTATTAAAAAAAAACTAATGTTTTGAACTTATTTAGTATTCACGACCAAAGAATTCTAAAGAGACTTCTATAAGTGCAATCGTTGAAACGAAGAAACACACGATAAAAAAATATAAAGGTGTCTCATAATTGACAGCAATTGCTTATGATTTTTTATGATATTGAAACGAATTAAAGCTTAAGTGTCTCAGAATTGACAGCAATTGCTTATGATTTTTTATGATATTGAAACGAATTAAAGCTTATGTTGTGAAGCTCGTGAATGATGTGACTCTAACATATAAAGTTTTTAAAATTAAAGCTTATATTATGAAGCTTATGATGGTGTAAACTCAGCATTTAAGCTTTTCAAATTTATTGTGGTGCTGTAAAATTCACGTGAATTTGAGTCTGACATATAAAATTCTATAAATCAATATGTTGTGAAATTCATGTGAACTTAAGTTTAACGAGAAAAATTTCTAAAATTATTCTAAAATAAATGTGCAAGTTGGCATGCACTAACTTTAGGGGAAGTGTTGACATGTGTACGTGATGTTTTCTATTTTTCCTTATTTTAAGGTAATTATAGATGGTGGTATGTAACGTGTCTATATGGTGTTTTATAATAAACACTTTATAATTATTTTATATTTGCCTAAGTTAAAATAATAAATGTAAATATGTAGCCTATTTACTCTTTTCAACACTTGTATCGTGATAATAAAATCCCGGAAAACGTCTCAACTTTATCAACAACAATACGGTCACATCAATCTCGTTTTTGAAGTAGCAATCAAAGCAATAGAGTATAAAGAAGGAGTTGACAATTTAGAATTAGCTTCAAAGTAAAAAAAAAAAAAAAANAAGGTTAGTTAATCCTCTCTTCGTTCGACTTGGAGTCAAACATCCTCAAAACGTAATAAACAATACAACTCTGGACACTTTTTTCAGTTTCTCTTTTGGTTCATCATGAACTCAAATCACTTGGGTATAAGTTACCTAAGAGAGAGATATTCGGAACAACAAATGTTTTCTTATCATTTTCATTATCAACTTATGAAAATACCGCCTCGTCAGTTATCACTGTCTTTGTCCTTGTACACCCCCCATTTCTTTTTTTTTTTCCCCATATTTTTGCTCGAGTTGGACACTTGTAAATGCATACAACAATGCATAACAATATATAGTTCTTCATTATCTTTAGTGATCATCACTATTGGTTTTCAATTGTACAAGATTTACTCATTTGCATGTGGACTAAAGTTGCAACACATATTTAAGACAATTGTGCTTTCATTTTTAGTTCATTGTAAAAGCTAGTAGTCGTTACTATGTCTATTAGCATTTTTGTAACAAGAATCTTTTTCACTTCTCCTCTACACTAGAAATATTACATTTACTAAATTCTTGCAACAAAAATAAATCATGTAATGTATTAACTTGTCAGTTTCACACTTCTGAAATTGAAGGTAAGATTCTCTTTTGTTAAAAGAATGTGTTTATGTAGTTAAAAAAAAAAAAAGGAATTCTAAATCAATGATTGGTCCATAACCACTTCTCTCTCCATATTACTCTTATCTATATGTGTATATTTTATAAATCTATATAATTCTTATCTAAATTATAAGTTTAGTCGACTAAATTCAAATCCAAACTCGCTTTGCAAGAATATTTAGTTTACTAAACTTCATGCAATTCATGTTCACAAAAATGAAGAATTCAATTGATTCCTCCATATTCCAAAATTACCCAAAAGGGCAGACATAACATCATAATAATAATAATAATAATAATAATCAATACAAAGAGGGAATAACAACTTTTCTATAATCTTCCCCAAACTTGTCCAAATACCACTTATGGTTCTCACGTGCACGAAGCACCAAGTTGGTAGACGTGAAGAGAAGAAAGCCCAGTCCAGCCCAAGACCACGTCATCAGGGCCCAGCCCAGCCACTCCACGCACTCCCCAAAGTAATTGGGGCAACCCACAACCTCCAACCACCCTCCTCTCAACACCTTGTACCCTCCGTCGGCCTCTTCCATCAGGACCCGGTCCGACCGCACGTTCACCGCCATTCCGGCAAAGAAAACTGTCGCTCTGGCCGAAAATCACCACCAAAACCACTTGTCCTTGTCGTAATCGGCGTAGTGAGAGACCCATCTGGTCTGCAGGTAGGAATTCAAGAAGTTGAATCCGAAGGCCAAAACTATCATGGAAACCGGGAAATCAGGGGCGGTTTTCCGATCGGCGATCTGGCGATGGAGGTGGAGCAGGAACAGGCAGGTCTGGTTAAATTAATGGAGGAGGAAGTTGGAGACGAGAGCGAGGGATTTAGGATTAGAGCTATGGATTCCCAAGGGGAAGAAGAGGAGGGTGAGCCAGAGCGTGGGACTCTCCATGAAGAACCAGGCCAACGACGCCGACATTGTTGGGCCCCACCCGGGTTAGTGGTGCTTGTCGTACGGAGCCGGGAGGAAGCGACGGGCGAGGGTGGTGGGTGCCCCGATGAGGAAAATGGCAAAGAGGTTGTACCGAAACATGTTCTGATCTGACTCCATATGGCCTTGTTTTGCTTGCTGATGTCTACCAAAAAAAAAAAAAAAAAAAAAAAAAAAGCTAAAACATTAGGCCAAGACAGGAATCAATGATTCTTTCACGTTCATTATATATGCCTCGTTGGGTATTAAGAATTAATCTTTATTCACCATCTTAAGCATATTTCAATGTGATCCAATCCTTATGGTATTGTTTCAGCTTTCTTCTCAGATAAAATTTGAAAACAATATCAAATAGACAAAATCATGAATCTAAAGTTTGTCATAATTAGGCTCAACTATGCACCAAGCAGGGTCAACCAAAACTGAGGCGAACTTAACCAACGTAGCTAGCTATCCCTAATCCTAATTCATGACATTGGTGAATGTCCCTATTTTAGGAACTCATCATTAGTTAATCAAAAGTTGAAGCGAAAGAGCTAATCATTGCCCATATGCTATCATCTATCTATCCACAACCCTATGATAAAACAAAAGGGAGAGAAAGAGATAAAGGGATTTACGAGTAGTTATGACTACGAGGAAGTGTGTTTTTCGATACGACGAGCGAATTTTGTTGGATTTAAAACGATTTTCGTAGCGGAAGTTTGGCCCAGGAACATTCCAAAATTTTTTTCAAAACAATTGATTATATGAGTGCATAGTATTAATTCATAGCAAATAGGAACATATAAAAAGAATAAATATAATACCTCTTATAGTCTATCAGCGAATCCTAGTTTTACTGTCTTCTCAACCACGATCTTCTAATCTAAGCCGCAAGTACAACTGTATGAATGTGTGGGCATTGCGTACAATTTCTTAAAATTACACTTTAGACCCTTACAATTTTCTTAACACATGAGATTTTTGTTCTATAGAGAATAGAAAGACACTCTTTTCTTTCTAGTTTATGGA
>JXTB01000549.1:139202-178660 GCA_002914805.1 Parasponia andersonii | reverse complement strand
TAATTACATATAGATAAACTATTTATTAGATAAAGTGTGCAGTAACAGAAATAATGTAATATTCAGTACAGTGTTTGTAAGAGGTGGAATTAGGGACCTATGGACCTGTAATTCAAGCTCCAATAAATTATGACAATTAATTAAACTCTATAATTAATTTGTCTAATTTATTAATTTCAGTATTACTCCACTGAAAATCTAAAATTGCACTCTTGAAGTTACAAAATTAATTTACTCAGAAAATAGCGAGCAGTCAATCGATTTAATCATTACGTGTAGTTCAATCCTCCATAGATAATTCATAATTAGAGCTAGGTTATATTCCATTTACCTCTCCAATTACATCTTTATCCTTGTGTACCATTGATTCTCTAATGAACAATTAATTTATAAATCTATTATAAATTAAATACTCAAACTGTTCAAATCCTGAATCAATACACAAGGAAATCATATTTCTAGCTTCCTAATGGAAGGAATAAATTCATATTTGTAAGCTACATTCTCAGCTACTCATTTCATCGTGCTCCCAAGATACAAGTATTTTGATCTGTTTAAAAATAAACATTTAGCAAGTATGCCAAAGAATATAATATTATAAATATGAATTTATAACTACTCAGGATTAAGATTGATCTGCATATGATCATCTAGTGACATTATTTGAACCCTCAACAATTAACAGAATTTATGTGAGATTCAAATCATGTCTAGTCCAGTCCTATATAATCAAATTATATAAAGTAGCTCCACTGTGATGTCAACACATCAATAGTCCGGATAAGACTATTACATTCTCAATGTTAATGGACCGTATTAATAATATTTAATTAAATATCTCAAACTTTATTTAATTGTTACGGACTATATTTAGTTTATTATCCATAACATTCTAATTATGCACAAATTCAAATAAAAAAATGTCATTTTATTAATTCAATAAATATCTAAAATATACATATTTTTAGAGCATAGAACCTAACATTCAAAGAATCCAAAACACAGATCAAGCTTCCTCTTCCTTGGCAACTCCTACCATTGACTATGAAACCCCCTGTGTCTAAATCTGTATATGCGATTAAGTATTAGAAAAGGTGTGATATGATACGTCGTCGAACGCGAACGAAGCATTTGAGGGAGGGAGGAAACGCTTGTTCATCTGCCTACCCAAGCTCCAACGACTGTTTCTTGACATCGCACTGGGGATAATATTATAGTAAGGGATAAAAAAAAGTATGCTGCAAACCAACTCTCTCAACTCTGGAATTTCTGCGTTTTCAATCTCGGGTTTTGGACTCTGAAAAAAAATAAAAATCGTCAATTTCAAAAGGAATAAAATATTTAAAGTACGAAATTATTTCGTACTAAATTTTTAATATTAACGCACTTAATTTATCATTATTTAATTAATGATAATATTTAATTTATTTACAGTAAGTTTTAACACATTAATTAATATAATTTATATACTATATGTATAAAAAATTTAATAAAAAAAATGAGATATACAGTATTATCCTTTTGAAAAATATGAGTTGACCTATTTACCTCTCGTTACCACGCTTAATGTGAATTGGGATTATAATATTAATGTTGCCAAATACTTAAAACAAATAAAAATAAATAAATCAACTTAAATATATTAAATTTAAAAATAAATATTTAACAAAGCTCGATTCAACAATCACAAACAACTATATTATATAAATCAACAAAATTTCAAAACAGACCCAAAAAAAAATCAATCAAAGAGAAAGGAAAGTTAAATCAAGAAAACGAGGAAGAGTTATCATGCCAGAACTTGAACTCCGGGAGGTGACTGACGAAGGGGCGGAACTCTTTGGAGCCGCGGGTGGGGAGGTTAGGGCCATCGGAGGAGGAGAGGTTCTACTTTCTACTAGCTAGGTTCGCAGTTTTTGCATATAAATGGTGTAATTACAATGATTTTCAGTGACATTTTATCAAATTAAGCTTTTAAAATCAATCTAACTCATTATTTAATATGATAAATGCTTTCTTATTGATCCATAATATGCTAATAATAGATCTTTAACATCTCTATGATGCAGTGAAAAAAATAACACGACAAAGCTAACTTTGAGTTTTAATTAAATGTAGCAACTTTCCATTCAATAGCATGAAGATAAAAAAATCAGGATTATCAAATCATTTTATCAAAGAATTATCTCAACTTTCTCAGAAACATGATTAGATTAATTCTCATATTTTGCCCACAAAAGCATGTAATTAGCTGCGAATTTTATATACATTAACGGTATATAATATACAATAATCTCCTTTAATTAACATACGAGAGTAAGTTAAACTAATAACTTCAAAAAAAAAAAAGAAAAAAGAAAAAATCCTCGACGTTTTCTTTTTTTTTTAAACAAGATAAATGAATTATCCAGAAACCTAACTAACAAGAGATTTTACTCAAACAAAAGCTTAGCACTACTAAAAAAAAAATTAAGAAAAAAAGTACAATTGAAAGCAATTTTATATCTTTTTGAAATTTTTTCACAGTGGAATGAAAAAAAAAATAGCAAAAGCATATGATATCATCTTAAAATTCAATAATACAAGAAATATTCAGAGAAGGAATATATATGCAGTTACCTAGGTAGGTTTGAATGTTTCCAAATCAAATTCCAGTTGAAAACTTCTTCTGTTGTTTTTTCAAGCATTAAATTGTGTGGACAGCTAATTACAAGAACACAAACAGAATAATCGAAGAGAGAAGTGAAGTCGATCTATGATGCATGAGGAGATGAGGATGTTTAAGTTACTCTCTTTCTTCTTTGCTTAAAAGCCCCCAAAGTGATCCGCTTACCTTATTGGACATATTTGTGCTATATTATATTATGGGTTTATGGTACAAATGGTCCACGAATTATATAATTTGTGACAATTTAGTTCTTAAAATTTTAATTGTAGCAATTAAGTTCTAAAATTTTCTGATTTGTAGCAATTTGATCATTGAACTGTCTAAATTGCAATTGTTGTTGAATTTCTAACAAAAAATAATACATGAATATTTAAGAAGTACATTGTAACATCTGAAAAAGTATTTAAAGGAAATAAATTGAACAAAATAATTTAGAGAGAATGAAACATGTATTCTTTGTAATTTTTTAGGATTTTTGGATTTGTAAATTTTAAAAAAAAAATTCGTGATTGTTTATTTTTATACTTGAAATTCTTAAATTATCTTTTAAATATACTTTCAGACACTACAACGTATATTTTTGGCCAAAAATTCAATAACAAGTTATAATTTAGACAATACAGAGATAAAATTACTACAAACCGAAAAACTCGAAGGCTTAATTACTCTAATTGAAACTTTGAGAACCAAATTATCACATATTATATACTTCATGGACCATTTGTGCTATTAACCCCTATACTATATATAATAAAAGATCAAAATAAGACAAAGTGTGCTGAGTTTGAATATGTTTTAACTTGTTTTTGTTTTTGACTCCATGAGCTACTTAAAATTACAATTGGTTGAAATTGACATACCGTGGGAATTTTGATAAGGATAATAAAATAATTTACTTTGATATGATTTTATTTTATCATACGTGTTTCTAGGGATCCCAATTATTATCCTAAATTTTTAGCATTAATACATATAAAATTTGAGTTATTACTGTTTATTTGATAAAAGTTAGAATATCTAGAATTAGTGTTTTGCTACCGAAAAATTAGAAATTTTTACAAGAACAAATTACCGTGGAAGAAAAGATTTCAATGAGATTTTAAATGACGTTAATGAACTCTACGATGGGATATTTTAAATTGATAAACTTCAAATCTTATAAAAAAATCATCCATAACCAAATTTGCACTTTCTAAAAGATGCGATGTTAGTTTTCCGCGTAGATTAATATTCGTTTACATTTGTTGTTCCAAATTTTAGAAAAACAACAAATAAAAAAGGGATAAAACAATTAAATCAAAATCTACATTCACGTGAGAGAAATAATTATTGAACAAAAATAAAAATAGAATGAGGAGAAAATCCTATTGAATATAAAGATCCTAAGGGAGATTTCCCTCCTCAGTGGAGTAATATCTATAAAAGATTATAGTTATGAGAGGAAAGAGAGCTTTCAAAAAAATAAAACGACTAGAATTATGGAAAAATATTATTTAATACCAAAAAAAAATATTGAAGTCCAAACTTATTTATAAATTTAATTCCGAACTCATTTTTTGTGAGCAAAATTCCTTAAAGTTAGAACTTTTGGATTTTGATACTACAAATTATAACAAAAAAACTTTTTGTGGTATTAAATTAAAAGGTATAAATGATATTTCATATATTACACTCATTTTCACCACTAATTTGCCTTATTTTGTTCATATATATTACATATATATNTGGTTTAAAAAATGAGTCACGCTAGTTAATGTGTAACAAAATCTATTAAAAAACCTAAAACTTTCTTATTTTCCTGTAAGCTTCTTATAGTTTCTAAATTTGAAAGAACAAAGAGAAATTCTAGAATAAACTATGTGAAATACCAATTATACTATTTGATTTTACACCATACGAAGAATCCATTACAAATAGGTGTAATATAACTAATATTCTCAAATGAGTGTAAGGTTAATTTTATCAAATTAATTAGATTTTAAGGAGTTTTCATATTAAATAGGCTAGTAATTTTTTAAATAAATAATATATGCTTTATTATTTGTAGCATAAGCCTAACAATGGATACAAAATATATAGTTTTAAGGAAAAAAAAAATTAAAAAAACAATAAAGAAATAAGAAGTGTAATTTTTCCTCCAAGAAGGATGGAAAAAAATAGTTGAGCAAGCTTTTTTTTTTAAGGAAAAAAAGTTGAGCAAACTATTTTATATTTACTGAACGTTTACTTTTGATATCCATAATTGCAATAAATTCAAATTAGAAAAGTTTTTGTAAATGAAAATAAAAGCAAATAAATTACTTGTTTTCCTTTCTTGTATTTAATTACCTAATAAAAGTCATGGGTGGCTCAATTGCCATCTCCATTTTTTTTCTCTTTCCACCCTTTTTAGCTAATTAGTTATTCCTAAAAATATCTTCTTCCCTATTTTTTCTCTTCCCACCCCATTTTAATTAATTAGCTATTCCTAAAAATATTCTTTTATAAATTGACATAAATAACCTTATATATTATTAAATAATAGAAGACTAATTCTTAGCACACATCTAATATATCAAATATATCACTTACAAAAATTATGTCAGATAAAAAAAATCAAAATTTAATTTATACGATTTGATTACTTTGATAAATTATAGACCTGAAGATTTTATTCTATCAATAATTTTGATTATAATGAAAAACACAGTAGTCCTAAGAGATTGATATTTTATTACCCCTTAAGTACTTCATTCATAAACGCATTTTTAAATCAAAAATTCCTTTTATTGTTAAGATCATTCATATAAAGTACATGTAATTTCTAATCATACCATTATTTTTTTTAAAAAAATAAATCATATAATATATGTGATTTCTTGATCGGATATATATATAATATATATATTTTTTAAAAAAGATAATTCATATACATATTTATCCTAATTAATATAAAATGTACGATATATATTTTTTAAGGATAAATCATTTCCTTCTTTTTTTTTTTTAGCATTTTTTCTCTTTGTAGTAACACTTTCTTCTTTCGTTAGATCAATTATCTCAGAAAGAATTTAATCTTTCATGTATAAATGAATTTCTTCTTAGACTTATCTTTTATTGTAAAATCTTTATTCCTACTATGAATTCTAATTATACCTCTTTCTAAATATACTAAGAAACAATACAATATAAATAAATAACAAGATAGAAAAGAAAAAAATTAGGTTCTTAAATTGTAATAGATAGTAAATTATTGTGATGGTGTGAAAGGAATTTTTTTTTTAAAATATTTACTATTGGATATATTTGTACTTAACTAAAAATAAAAAGATGTGTAAAAAGAAATTTCAAAACTTTATAGAGTTTTAATTAACAGAGGGGTGGCAATAGAGCCATCTAAGTTATTATTACAATTGATCTATTTATGTTTTTTACAGTATTAAAATTTAA
This sequence comes from Parasponia andersonii, assembly GCA_002914805.1. Taxonomy (NCBI): domain Eukaryota; kingdom Viridiplantae; phylum Streptophyta; class Magnoliopsida; order Rosales; family Cannabaceae; genus Trema; species Trema andersonii. The sequence goes on along the minus strand of JXTB01000549.1, from coordinate 172,563 downwards.
GACTTAAATAAATTAACTTTTAGAATATCTTTATACACAAGTTTTAGTTAGAAACTAGTAAGAACACAACTTAATTTGATATTTTTCTTCTAGAAAACACCATACTTTGTATTTATTATTATTATTTTTTAAAATGAATGCCTGTCTTAAGAAATATAGAAAATCGTTTAAATTGTATTTTTTTATTACAAAAAACTTGTAGTTCAACCATTTTTGAAATTCAACATATTCGTATTGTTAAAACTGGAGAAATTGAAGGGAAATAACGAAATTAGAATGTAGATTTATATTCAAAATAGATATAAGAATTATCTAACTACACTTCATTAAAAAAAAAAAGAATTGTCTATATTAGTTTAAAAATAATATTTTAATTTTTGAAATAACCTAGTAAGTAAAATAATAGTTTTCAAATAAATATCTATGTATTCAAATTCAAAGTGAAAATATAACATAAAACTAAATCTACTGTTGATTAAGGATAATTTTGTTATTTATTATTAATAATTCTGATTTAGCGTAATATCATAAATGGTCAAATTATAAGTTTTTTTTTTTTGTAATAAAAATCAAATTCAAGAGAATTTTCCATATTTTTTTTAATGATATTTTGTCATCTTTCTTTTTGAATAATGCAAAGTCAGTGAAAAGTAAACATGTTAGAACAAATTTTCTTTTCTAATAAATTATGGGAAATGATATTATTATACTTTCTCATCATGGAGGAGACTCAAAATTGTTTTACCTATTTCCCATGTTACGATGAAAAGTAAACATCTTATATATCTATATTTTAAAAATTGACAGAAGGGGAGTGATATGCCTATTTGAGTATGACACGACACGTAATCAAGGCTTTTTATTGAAGGGAATTCTACGATGAAACCCCTATGGATTCATTATGATATAGATTATTAACTGTGTGTAGGAGTCTCGTGTATCTTTAGCAATTATGATAGAATTGTGATGACATCTCCTTAAGTAATTACATTAATTAGATTATAAATGATAAAGGAAAAAAAACATAAGGTTTAATCCTAACACTATATTTATTAGTGTTTTTTAACTCATTATTTATTTGTAACACATGCTTTTATTAACAATGGACGGAATTTTGAACTATTGGAGGTGGAATTAAGCAATTTGAGTGATTTATTTAATTTTTAAGTCGAATTTGAGTTAAAACAAATAATAAACGAAAATGTTTCGTATCGACGTATCGACCCTTGACCCTAGTAATCGAATAGCATAAAATGTTTAACAGTTAATTTTGTGTCAACTCAGGATGACATATAATCAACGCCCTTGACGATATTTTCATGTTTTAATGTGTTTTGTTTGACTAAATTATTTCATGATTGTGTTAATCAAGTCACAAAATATGTTCAATACATGTTTGATAAACAAATTACACGTAACATAGTATGTGATAATCCGAACACAAATCACTAACCTATAACCCATATAACTAGCAATGTTAGAAATGCTGTTTCAGTCATTTTCTTTTGTCCAATATTAATACATCTAATTTTCTTCTTCGATTTTTAAGAGTGTTAATATAAATACTACCAATTAAAGACCGAGTAGGAGGCACGGTCAGCACTTTATTTTGTTTTTTTTAATATTCATTATTTTTCACATTTGTTTTTTTCTGAGTGTGTAATCAGCTCTTGGTACTACGATTTATTTTTTTATAACTTTAGTTTATTATTTAATGTACTTACTTTCCAACAGGTACTTTTCGTCACCGCCCATCGGTAACGTTGTATATTTCAATTTGTTTTTTTTTCCTGCACAAATTTCCCAGAAATATAAATATAAATAAAACCACCTATTCGATTTATATTCAATTTTTCCCAAAACCAAAACCAAAACCAAACTCCATAGTAGTTACTCCGCAGCGAATCGTGCGTTTTTCTCATCTCGCTTCTCCCTTTCTCTCTCTTATTTCTCTCTCTACCTTGACATGGATTGATTAATACACATACACAACCTTTACTTCTCACTCTTCCTTCTCTGTCTGTCTGTCTGTCTCTCTCTCTCTCTCTCTCTCTCTCTCTCTCTCTCTCAACCAACAACCCCTTTCTCTTTCTCTCTCTAGGGTTTCGCACAGACTTTCCCAGTTGCCAGGAAAGAAAGGTACGGACATCATAGGGTTTGTCAGAAGTAGAAGAAGAAGAAGAAGAAGAAGAAGAAGAAGAAGAAGAAGCTTGTTCGGTTGGTTGTTCTGAATTTCTGATCGTACCACCCTAAGCCAATTCCCTTCGATTAGGTTTTGGCTTGCTCGGCGGGATCGTCGTTTCAGTCGGAATTGACCGTCGACTGTACTTGCATGAGGTCTGAGTTCATCTCTGATTAATCTCTTTTGAATTAGAACCTGTATGGGACATGGGATTGGGTTATGAAATTTTTGGTTTAGGGTTTGTGGGATTACTCTGGACGCTGGTCTGGTCTGCCTTATTGGCGGCTTGTGCGCCGAGAGAATTGGATGATGTATAAAAGCTTTGGCTTTGAGCTAATTTTCATTTACTGACAGATTAAACATAAAAGGGTTCACATTATTATACTTAATTTTATTTATTTTTCTGGGCATTCTTACATTTTTTTCTTTTTTCTTTTTTTGGCTAGAATTCATTGACTGTGAAGTTATTTTTTATCGATTGAAGTTAGTTACTCGAATTTTAGGCTGTTGGGTTTGATGCGTGGTCGAGGTCTTTTTTTATTTTTTATTTTTTATTCTTTCCTTTTTTCCCCCCCTCTGGAACTATAATACACGTATAACATTTCGATTTATGGTCAGGGTATAACTGGGTGTCAGTTATTTGTCACATATGTGTTATATCCATGATTTTAAGTTTATTTATACTTTGGAACTATGAACAAGCACATATTTTCAGAACTGAGTATCAGTTTGTAATTTATTTTTTAGTTGATTTGTACCATGTAACTATAAAGACGTATACATATTTAGATTGATATTCATGGCATGACTTGGTATCAGTTATTTGTCAGCTATGTGTTATTTCCTGATTTCTAAGTTGATTAGCTGTTTGCAAAACTTGCTTGTTATTTTTCTCGTTGCTTTGTGTTTGTGCTTACATATGCTGGGCGTGCAATGTTAATCCAAGTCTGTATTGGCTTTTGGTAATAAAAATGTTATCAGATTATGAATGATTGTTGCGATGGACTTAAATGCCTCACCAATACCTGAAGATGATGAAGAGACTTTTGAAAGGCATGTAGGAGAATATGGTGCACCTGAAGAACGTGTAGAGTCTGCAGTTGATATTGCACGACGGGTATTTTTCTTGTTTCTTGTCTGCCATTCTGCCCGCTGAAGTGATTTAAACACCTCTTCATTTCCCTTCACTGAATAAATTTCTTTCTCATGTGTGTGATTGTTGCTTTTTATGCTTCTTATGTTAGGAGCGTGAAGAAAGACGTAAGCGGATAAAAAGAGATCGCATAGATGATAGGCTGCAAACATCTCAACCACCTTACTATGAATCGTTTCAAACAAAAACCCTCAGAACTTACGATAAGAGCAGGCTCCCCCCTGGTATTTTTTCATTTTATTGGTGCAAGACAGTGGTTTAAGTGCAAAAACACATTCTATTCAGCAAAAGAAAAAAAAGGGGGGGGGGATGCTAAAACACAATTATTTTCTGATGGTGCATGCATGACAACATATTTTCAATGTCTTTGTGTTGTTGAGCAATTCATTGTATCTTACATACTGCGGTTTTACATGGCAATGTGTCAGAATAGTAATCATGAATCGCTAGGAAATATGATACTTTTTTCTGTTGAGTACTCATGTTAGGCAACTTGAATGGATAGTGGAAAGCGATATTAGCATTTTACATCTATGCTTCTAGGTTGTTATAAAATTTGTATGTGTTAGTTTTGTGGATAGTTCTGATTTGGTCTTAGGAAAGTTGGATATTTAGGTTTGTCAATTATTTTAGTGGATAGATGTATTTATTAGGATATTTACTTGTTCTGGAGTTGATGTCCTGTATCTATATCTAGGAACAATACCATTCTCTTGATTATGTAAAACTTCATTCTTAACTACTCACTTTTCTCTGTGACCATATTGGTCTCGTAATGCAGGTTGGTTGGACTGCCCTGCATTTGGTAAAGAAATTTGTTGCATGATACCTTCTAAGGTTCCACTTGGTGAAGCATATAATGATTGTGTTCCTCCTGGCAAACGATACTCATTCAAACAAGTGATTCATAATCAGAGGGTTTCAGGAAGAAAGGTAAGCACTCTGCACTTAAAAGAAGCTGTTTTCTCTTGTAGTTGTAATACTAAGAGAATGAATTTTTTCTTTCCCTTTTTCTATTAGGAGGATTTTGAATTTATATTCATTAAATTTCAGCTTGGTCTGGTTATTGATTTGACTAATACTTCTCGTTACTATCAAACAACGGATCTGAAGAAAGAGGGTATTAAACATGTTAAGGTCAGTAGTTTCATTTACATGTAATTTTGTTTGTGTTTCATCACAAAAATAGTCGCTTTCCTAAAGTTTTCCTGTGATCTAGATTCAATGCAAGGGCCGGGGCTCTGTGCCTGACAATCCGTCTGTGAACCAGTTCGTCCATGAGGTCTGCTTTTTTGTTTTTGATTGATACGTCTGTATTTATTATGTGTAACATATACGCTGTCGATTATTTTATTTTATTTTAAAAATTTCTTTAACTGTTGTTTCGTTGGAAGCACACTCTATAGTAACTAGTATATAGACAGATATTTAGTGAATTTCATGTTTGCTACTCATTATTTATGCGTAGATGCACCCAGAAATGAATGACAACTAATATGCATCTTTTGTTTTTATGTTTCAATTTGCATAATTAATTGAACCGCAATTAGTGTAGAAATTGTCCATGATAAGCCATCTGCCTTACTGGCTTTTTCTTATCATGTATTAATATATTATTGTTTGTCCAACTGTTCCTCTAGCTTCTTTAAGTTGTTCTTTGATTGTTTTATTGTTCATTTCTTTGTCTTTTTAATCATATGTATTGCAGATAACCCTCTTCATAAATGTGGTCTTTTGATATGAAACTACCATATCCTTTCCTTTTTCCTCCTCCAGGTGTCACAATTCCTTTATCGTCAGAAACACTCGAAGAAGTATATACTTGTTCATTGCACACATGGGCACAATCGGACAGGTTATATGATTGTCCATTATCTTATGCGTTCACAACAATACTCTGTCACTGAGGTCAGTTATTTACTTATTTGTACGTATTTTAGTTTATTTTATGCTCTGTCAGCTTGTTTATATGCCTTCATTCTTTGCTGATCGCACAGGCAATAGCAGCTTTTTCTGAAGCACGCTCTCCAGGCATTTATAAACCTGATTATATTGATGCACTCTACACATTTTATCATGAAAGGAAGCCGGAACATGTTATATGCCCACCAACTCCAGATTGGAAGAGATCTTCTGATCTTGATCTTAATGGGGAAGCAGTGCCAGATGACGATGATGATGATGGAGGTTCCGCCCCTCCTGTGCATGTATGCATGTTCTGAATAGTGACTTACAGTACTGTGTTGTTTTACTGTATGAATGCCATGATAAATAGAATCTATTGCAAAATGAGGCCTTCCTTGTGGATGGTGGGCTCTTTTTGTGTATGTGAGTAGGCTTTTAGATGAAAGCTAATCACTAAAGAAGATATATCTGTTGTTTTTGAAAATTGCCAACCTATCATGTCTATAATCTGCTACCAGTTACAGGGGGAGTAAGTCACTGACTCACTGATGCATGTCTAAGGAAATCCCTTTTGTTTTGTCCTTTTGTTGTTCAATTCTAATACATTTAGATGGCTTGGTGGCATAGTTGGTTGAAGTCTTTTTGATGCTATTGCTCCTCCATTTGAGGAGTTAACCTATGTATTTCCTTTTGCAATTTATTAGGGCCACATATAGAATGTCTAATAAATAGTTGGACCATGGATTTTTTTTTTTCCATTTTTTTGTTGTAGTCTCCCTCTCTTTTGGTTTTCCTTATACATGCAGCAAGTCACATTTGTTAAATTTTGAATGATCTGAGAACTTTGTTGTTTTCATGAAATTTGAGTTGAATAGCTTAGCACTAATCTGTATCATTGTTGGTTTAATGTACTGTTATAAGCAGAAATATAATATTTTCGAGTCATTTTGTCGTGTTTCTCTGTTCAGACAAATTCTTTCGTTTGTCTGTTGTATGATTTGAAACTGATATGTACCACTACATTTTATATGGCAGAATTTTCATTTTCTGTTAAATGGGGATTCCTGTTTCCTATCAACTGGAGAAAAAATAAGAAAAAGAGGACATGAAATTTCTGAATGTACAGGATTCTTGGACATGCTTCATTCTTTTTTTTTCTTTTTTTTTTTTTTTTGGGGGGGGGGGATTTTAACAGAAGCTTTTAAAACTCAAAAGCTGTCCACGAGTAATTGTTTTTACCTGTACTTGCAACAGTTTTTGAATCTCTTAATACGCTCGAGTAACTTAAACTCATCTCTCACTCTCTTTTGAAAAGTAGTGATGTATTTATTCTCTATATTGCATAATTAGAAGAAATTTGGAAATACCTTCTTATACACTCATTGCAAGAGTAAAAAAAAAAAGTGTTAATTCTTTATTGAAACAAAAGTCCCTGTGTAGTCTTTAAAATTTGTCTTACGATAACAAATTTGTCTTACGACAACAATATCCCTGTTAGTGATTTTTTAATTTTTTCCTTTAAATTTACTCTACTATTTGTTTATTCAGTTTAAGTTAAAGATTTAATGAAGACTGTGAAGGATTAATTGGGAACTTAAAAGCAATTTTTCAACAATTATTGCCTTTTATTTTATACTGTATGGGCTAAAACTGTAGTTATGCAAATAGTTTTATAACCAAGAATATTTTGTTTAATAAAAAATAATATTTTTGTTGCACTGCTCTTTAGTTATTTTTTAACAGAACTTTAGCTTCAGTTCTGTAATTGTATATTCTACCTTTTAGTGTTTTTATATAGTGCATGTCATTTGGACCTGAAGTATTTTTGTTTTTCTGTTCACCTTTTTTCATGCTTCTTGCAGGAGACTCAGGAGTTAGATGTGGTGATGTCAAATGATGATGTTTTGGGAGATGAGATACCTTGGGACCAGCAAGAATCACTGCGGCAGTTCTGTTACCAGTCCCTTAAATTGGGTGGTGGTGGGGTAGGAACACCAATCATGTTACTGTTTTTGGCTTTTAAGCAACACTTTTTACGAAGTGCTTCTAAGATTGTGTGTAGTAGTGAACACATGAATTTTGAGTACCTTAACGAATTTAATGTTTGACTTATTCTTATTACTATCGTTTGTCGTACCAAGCTGTAGCTATAAAGATGTGGTAAAGTTGCATTTTGTAGTAGTTTAGCTTCTTTTGTCAGATGTTCTATATGCTTCTTTTTTTCCTCCGTATGTTCTTTTGGAAATATGCCTTCTGAATTTGGTAATATATGTATCTCTATTTTTCCTTCTTTCATTGTTGTAACTAATTTTATATTCTTTTCTTTACTTTTCCTTGTATAATTAAAATATTGAGGTTTGTTTCAAGTGTGTTATCATTTACTATTTGGATGCTATTTGTTAACTATGGTATATTCATTTTCTTCATCATGTGGAAGGTTTAAATTGATTGATTTGGCATTTAGTTTGACAGTGTAAAAATGAAATAAACAAATTTAAAAATCTGTAGTCATGAATTTCATGCATGCAATTGACGGCTATTTGACTCATTATCTTCAATTTCAGGTGAGAGGAAACTCTCAATTTCCAGGGTCACACCCAGTCTCTCTTAACAGGTTCAACTTCAGGGACCCCTTATTAATTGTTATTGTGTGATAGTTTTGACAAGGATTATTGCTATTAATCAATTGATTTTTCCTGCCGTAGCTACACACAGAAGTCAATAACCAAGAGGGGAGACAATCAGAGAGAGAAAATAGTGGAAGGAAAAAAAAAACAAGGAGAATATCAAAATTTTGTGGACTCTTGTCCTCTTCTTTTTCTTTGTCTTCTTCTTTAGCACGGATGGATTTTAATAACCAAGAGGGGCTACAATCAGGACTTCTTTTTTTTTTTTTTGACGTAGTAATACCAAAAAACTAGAGAATAATTAGGTATTGTTTCTTGTATGTCATAATATCAATGTCCGAACTCAAGTGTGAACAAATGCAATGGGGCTCTTGCTTATGGTTGTAGTTGATAGTAAATAAGAAATTTTTACAAGCAAATAAGGAATGCATCAATCTTAAGCAAGATGCAATAACATCATTGATATGGAAGCACTCCATTGGAAAACTTATTTGCATAATTCTGCAATATTTCTCTTTTGTGTTTTGGGGTATAGGGGTTGTTTTCACTACATCATTTTGCACTTTGTTTATGTATTCGAGGTTGGCGAAGAGGATTATAGGCTAGATCATCGCACATGGACAAGAATTAGGAGATCTCAGTCTCATAAGTTAGAGAGGTAGACACTTGTCATGATTGCTTAAAAACTAGTTTTCCCTTAACTAGCTCAAAATGATGAGCAGAATTCTGTTTGAGTGATTTTTCTGAGGCATCATGTTAATACCGGTATCCCTATCTGTGATACATTACACGTAGGCTATCTTTGGTAGAGGGGAAAGAAAAGTGGGAGGGAGGAAAAAGTGGGAGGGATAAAAAATGTGTAGGATGGAAATGGATGTATTTTAACTCTATAGTTGATGGTGAACAAGAAAGAAAGAAAATATTTGTACTCTGCTTTGTTTGGTGGTGGAGGTAAAATTGAAGAGATAGAAAGATTGCCTCATTCACTCCCTCTTACATTACCTAATAAAGTTCTCGTAGCTTGCTTTTTGTAAGATCAGTGTTGTAAATTGGAAGATAGCAACCTTTCATTGAATATTTGGGGCCCCACCTGGTTTCTCTTCCACCCTCTTCTTTCCTTGGAGGGGAGGCTTACAGAGTAAAAAAGTGAGCTTAACAGGATAATTAAACATTGTGAATAGGGCAAAGTGAGTGGGAATGATATAAGCTACTAAAATTCGTACCGTTTTAAATTTATTTAAGAGCTGTTTCTCAGCGAGGGAAAAAAAAATTAATGTCTTGCACTGTCAATATTAATCCTAAGTCAGGTGGAGAAATGAACAAATGACCCACTTTCTCATTTTCTCTTCACTTTTCTCTCCTACCATTTTTGCCTCTCCCTTGTTATCTTTACCAGACATACTGTTAGTCAATGCCTTTTTATCATTTTGGATTATCAGCTTTTGGTACTCCTAAGTGGAAACTTGTAGTGAAACCTAGAGTATGGCTTATCTGTTGATTCTTTTGCATAGGGAAAAAGATTTGATAGGAATGCTCCTTTTTAGTTTTCTTGTAATTGTTCGCAATATGGTAGCACCCTCGTTATCCTGTCTTCTCTCTTTTTTTGGTGGTTGACATTCTTTGAAGTTTATTTATATGGTACTTAGTAATATAATGTACTGCAATCCAGTGTAGTGTGACCCGAAAAAATCCTGACATTTGATAGACTCGACCATCTTGGCTTTTTAAGTACTGCATATCTTGTATTTTAGAATTTTATACAGATCCGTAATGTGATATGTACTTGCTTTCACTAGAGGAGTTTGATTTATTTCTTTTATAGCTTTGGTATACCTTTTGATTTGATATCAACCATTTAGGACTATAATTATTTTTTTTCCCCCTTAATGGATACAGGGATAACCTACAACTGCTGAGGCAACGTTATTATTATGCCACTTGGAAAGCTGATGGAACTCGGTATATGATGTTAATAACTATTGATGGATGCTACTTGATTGATAGAAGTTTCAACTTTAGAAGGGTTCAGATGAGATTTCCTTGCAAACCCACAAATGATGTATGCTTGCATTGTTTTGAAATATAATTAATTATTTGACCTTCTAATGCAGACTATTACATTTGAGGTGTGACGTTTTCTTCTTTCTTTTGTAAGGCTTTGGCTGAAAAGATTCAGACTCATCATTTTACATTACTTGATGGGGAGATGATAATTGATACCCTGCCAGATTCACATAAGCAGGAGAGAAGATATCTTATATATGATCTGATAGTGATTAACCAAGTGCCTGTCATAGAGGTTGCGTTTATGTTTTTTCCTTCCATTCTCTTTAATCAAGCAAAGCAAATATTATTCACAGAATATGAATTATTATGTCAGGCATTCTAAAGGGTGTCTCGTCTGGTTTATATAATTCTCTTTTTCAAGAACACGGAAATATTTTTCGTTGGTCTTCCCCTATTTTTTCCTGTCTAATTTTCTCAGAAATGATGCAGCGGCCTTTCTATGAAAGGTGGAAGATGCTTGAGAAAGAAGTCATTGAACCTCGTAATCACGAACGCCATAACATATTACAGGCCAGAAATTCTTCTTATAGATATGACTTGGAACCATTCAGGGTAAGATTAAAATAATCCATGGTTTTTGAAATGTACTTGTTTTTGTATAATTATATGCTGAGATTGATTGCAAATCTTTGCAGGTGAGGAGAAAGGATTTCTGGTTGCTCTCTACTGTAACAAAGGTTTTAAAGGAATTCATTCCTAGGCTATCTCATGATGCCGATGGTCTTATTTTTCAGGTAGTCGAGGATCTGACAAAGTTTAGCGGACGTAAAAATTTTCTTCTGATCAAAATTTCCTACATATAGTGTACTTATGCATGGTCAATTATTTAATTGTAGTTTTCTTAGCACAATGCCATAAAAATGCCTTCTAGATATTTTTTGGTTTTGTTTTGTTTTTTTTGGTTTTCTTTCTTTGGCTGATTCAGGTTACTAGCCTTTTTTTTTTTTTAAATGAAAAAGTACTTGGTTCATGATTATTAAGGTTCTCTTGTTTAGTGTTTTTAATCTTTCTCTCTCTTCCTTAATGCATGGGATGCATTACGCCGTGCTTACAGCATATGGATGATGGCCACCGTGGTTTATGTAATTAAGCTAAGGTTTTATATTGATATTGGAAGATAACTGTTACCTCATAATCTTCTTTTTTTTTTTGGTCAGGGTTGGGATGATCCATATATTCCCCGTACTCATGAAGGACTGTTGAAGTGGAAATATCCTGAAATGAACTCAGTTGACTTTCTATTTGAGGTTGGGCTATCAGCTACGTTGTGTTAAATTAACTATTATTTTAGTTATATTTTCCTCTTTTCCTTGCGATGTTGACTCTTTACATTCTTCTGTTTGTAACTTTCTAACACAAGGCTTCTTGTATGGACAGGTTGATGATGATGATCGGCAGCTGCTTTTTCTTTACGAGCGAGGGAAGAAGAAACTGATGGAAGGAAGCAGGGTTGTATTTAAAGGTAATTTTCCTACCTTTATTTCCTGTGGTGTACATATTCTGTTTCTCCTCGAATTTTCATCTATAATACAAAAATGTATGAAAATTTAAAAAGACTGGTCCCCATGTGGTTTGTTCTTCACACATTTGAACAGAGCAATAGAGTTGTCCTACGTTTTACTGTTTCCATGTTGTGTTGTTTACCCTCTGTAATTGTAGTATTGTGAGATTCCTGTAAAGTCATCTTAAGCCGTAAATTGTTTTGAAGTTTACATTTTCTTTTAATTCTGGGTAGGATTATGATAAAAATCTGGAGAGAAACGGTGTCCCCCCCCTTCTCTTTTCATCTCACTTTTTACCCGTGCTTCCGTATTTTTGGTCATGTTAATCTATGTTTCTGATTGCTTAACCGCCAATACAAAAAATTTCAGACGGTTCAGACCCCTCATTTTACTCTGGAAAGATTATAGAGTGTTCTTGGAATGCTGAGGAACAAGTGTGGGTCTCTATGCGAGTCAGGACAGATAAAAATACTCCAAATGAAGTCAACACTTACAAAAAGGTTGCTACTCCCTCTCTCTTTTCTTTTTCTTTTTTTTTTTTTTTTCGTTTTTTTGTTTCGGGAGGTATTCTCTACTCATCTTAACTTTATGGGACATTGCCTGCTGATTTCTGGGGAAAAAAAATTTAAAAACAGGTTATGCGGAGCATAAGAGACAACATCACAGAAGAAGTTTTGTTGAACGAGATATACGAGATTATTCGCCTTCCTATGTATGCTGATAGGATTCGGAATGATAGTAAAGCAGCCCAGCACTCGAATGCAGCACGGAGGAGGTAAAGAGAGAGATGAGCCGTAATTCTTCTATTACACATGCTTGTGCAAGTGATTGTAAGTTCTGTTTGGCTCTGAATTGGGTTTCTCTCCGGCACTGTCAATAGATGACTCTCAAGAGTTAATTTCGTGTAATTAGCTACACCTACCTATTATTTGTAGGGAGTGCTTTGCTGGTGAATTGTGTGATCCAGCTGGTACCTTTGGTAGTCCTCAGAATTAAGAGCTTTAAACTTGTTTCGTTCTGGTAGTTAATCTAGATCAAGTCATTTAGGATTAGGCTTCTTGTATATTAAATATTTATATGATATTTATTGTAAGTTGTTTAAAAGTAGGCATTTTATTTTTTTGCACATCGAGTTTTGCTTCTAGCCTTTTCAATTTATTGTGAATATGACCAAAGGGACTCTGAACAAGTTCCTCTCCCGAAGAACATTTTCTTCAACATGCTTTTGCTCTGCATTTGTTTATGTTTTTCTTTTTGCTTTGATAAATCAGAAAGAACCGCTGACATCAATTTATTTTCCCGAACATTGGGGTGGCTTGCTCCATGAGAAAGCCAGATCTAGAAGATATAGTCATATGGCCGGCCCATTATAGAGTTTTTGTTTTACTTGGATGCAAGTGGTATTTTACAATTTTCATTCGGCGCTTAATCCCACCAAGCCGGTCAACCATCACCCGCCCAATAGCATTATATATATATACATATATATATATATGTATATATATATATTGGTGTGGCTGGATAATAGCAAGTTTGCTAGAAAAGGGAACATGGCCAAATTGGCAAAATGTCAAATCCTCACGGCATACAGTCCAATTAATCTTGGAAAAAGGTGCTTCCTAGTATCACTCTTTCTCCTACAGTCGCCACCTAGTTTAGTTTTATGAATAAGCAAACTTTAAAATAAATCGTATGAGAAGAGTGGAGCACTTTAGCTTACCCAAAAACTAAGGTAGGATTCATCGTCGATGTACCTTGCATGAAAACATAGGGCCTTAGTTCTGGTAGTAATAACTTACGTAATAGAACTAATTAGATTTGCTAAGTTACCTCTTATTTTGAGAAAAATAATTCAAAAGCAAAGTAAAATTTAATATTCTATTTTAACAGTAAACTATGGGCCTAACCATTATAAGCCCAGGAAACAAGATCACATCTTTGGGCCTTGTTTTGTCAGTATCCTCTTAGCAAGGACCACAGGAATGGTCCTTTTGCTACTTTCCAAACTGCGCGCGTGGAGCATACTCTCCTTGAATGAAGCCAACCAAGATACAATTTTTTAGTGTAGGAAAAAAAAAAAAAAAATTCTTGTTATTCCAGCAACCTCCGGGCTGAGACTTTAGACTAAGAAGTTATTAACCTGTAATAAAAAAAAGAAATAAAAAAAAAATAATAAAAGAATAACAATAGAAATGGTCGCATAAATTCAGTGAGCTCGATTCGTGGACTGGAAGGGCACCATTGTCAATCGCTTTCTCCTGGGCCTTAAGGTCGAAGGTTGTTTAGAACCCTGGTGAGGGTTTATGATCTTCTCCATACCCATTTGATCTCAATTACTGTAACAGGCTTCTCTAGGGTTTTTGTTTCAACATACTGAAATCCAATTACTCGAATTCCCCCTTTTTTTTATGTTTTGATTTTATAAGCTGGAGTTGATTCTGGGGAGAAAACGAAGAAGAAGATCATATGAAATCCGCGGGGTTGAGGGTTTTCTTGATTTGTTTGATTCTCTGTACTGGTTTGAGTTTCTCTAATGGCGAGGAGAAGAAGAAGAATAAGTTTAGGGAGCGAGGGGCCAGTGACGATGCCCTTGGTTATCCAAACATGTAAGCTTCGTTTCTCTCTATTTTGTTTGTCGACTTTCTTAATTGCATTTTGTTAAATTTTGGTTAATTCTGCGATTTGAGCAGGATTTGATTTATCTTCTTTTTCGATATGGGTTTTTTCTTTTACATTTGATATTTCATTCATCTGTTGTCCAAATCCTTGTGTGATCAGTGATGAGGATGCTTTGTTGAATTCCAAGTGTCCCAAGAATTTGGAGCTAAGATGGCAAACTGAAGTTAGTTCTAGTATTTATGCGACACCCTTGATCGCTGATATTAACAGGTAAAAGAAATTTATGAATATCTCCCATTTGGGTGTATTTGATGTTACTCAGTACAGGAATTCTTTGTTCAGTTTTGGCTACTGTAATTGGTACTACCTGGGTGGTCAATAATGACATAAATTGAGTTAGCTTAGTTGTTCTAAATTTATGTATGGGATTATGCATCTTTGCTTTGTCTTGATTCTTAAAATATAGGTGGCTGTGATTTCGTATTTGTTTTTCAGTGATGGGAAGCTTGAGATAGTGGTGCCTTCTTTTCTTCATTACCTGGAAGTTTTAGAAGGCTCAGATGGAGACAAAATGCCAGGTATATATTCCCTTATGTAAGGAAGCTGATTGTTTACTAACAATTTGTTGTTTATCTATTATTTGAGACTCAATATCCAGAAAATGATTTGTATAACTCCCTAGTAATGCCAATACATAGATAAATTGTAATTTTTGCTTGAATTGTTAGGGGCATAAAGAATTTGCATTTGAGTAGTTGTTATTCTTTTTTAATTAATCTCTACGGGTGCTTGCTTCGAGTATGGTCTGTAAAGCACTTGAATACTTTTGCTAAATGATATATCAGGTTGGCCCGCTTTCCACCAGTCAACTGTGCATGCCAGTCCCCTACTGTATGATATTGACAAGGATGGTTCGAGAGAGATAGCTTTGGCAACCTACAATGGCGAGGTGCTTTTTTTCAGGTAGTTGTCTTTGTATATACGTTTGAACTTTTCTCATTATGTTGTGGTAGATTTATGTGGTTAGCAAGCTCAATCACTAAAGTTCTTTTTGTAAATTTTCTAGGGTGTCAGGCTACATGATGGTAGATAAATTGGTAGTACCTCGTAGAAAAGTAAAAAGGAACTGGTTTGTGGGTCTTGATTCAGATCCAGTGGATCGTTCCCAACCAGATGTGGACGATGACCAAATCATTCTGGATGCTCGGAAGGAAAAATCAGGGGCACGTAGGTTATGCCTACATTCAGAATTGCTTTATGTTTTTTTCTCTCAATTCTTGCCTCTGCTTCGTTGTCTTTTGTCATCAATTATGAGAGGCTTTTCAAGCGAATTATATGCCTACGTAAAAATTCCTGCCCTTATATATTGTGGAAAAAATATTTCTTGCAATCGGAAATTATTTTACCTGAAATTTCTGGTTACCCATGTAGAATCAAGTCGAAATGATACAAGCCCTCCAGCTACTATTTCAACAAATGATGAAAGAAAATTGGATGGAAGTCAAATAGGAACGGATATCAAGCAACCTATTAGTGCAAATGATTCTTCCGTAAACATAAGTTCAGTAGGAAATGCTACTAATGGAACAAGCACTGGAAGGCAGCTTTTGGAAGATAACAGTGCAAAAGGATCACATGAGTCTGAATCCAAAAACAATACTGAGGAGGTTCGTGCTGCAACTGTTGAAAATGAAGGAGGTTTGGAAGCAGATGCCGATGCAGCATTTGATCTGTTACGTGATAGCGATGAGCTGGCTGATGAGTACAATTATGATTATGACGACTATGTTGATGAGTCAATGTGGGGAGACGAGGAGTGGAAGGAAATGCAACATGAGAAACTGGAGGATTATGTGAATGTTGACTCGCATATCCTGTGTACTCCTGTAAGTTATAACTTTGTTTATTATTCATATTGTGCACTTGTGTTTGTAAACAAACTCTCTTGATGGAAGCAAGTCGTTGACGTAATATCATTTTTCCTATTTTATCAGGTCATAGCAGATATTGATAAAGATGGCATACCTGAAATGGTTGTTGCTGTTTCTCACTTCTTTGATCACGAGTAAGTTTCTTTCCATAGTATCAAGTCCCATTTTATTTTTATTTCATAGTAATTGAATTGAAGTTTTGAGAATGAAACGTTCCCTTTCTGCAACTTGAGATCACTATTAGGCTTTTATTGGGTATAGTTAGAGGTAATAACGTACTTGTCTAATGTGTTAAATTTTTTGGTTGATTGTGCCATGTTTGTCATTTTTGCTTGAGACGAACTAAGCCTAGAGTTTGAGACAATCCATGGGCAGCAGAGTGGTAGTTCCCCGAAAATTTTGTGTTCTTGGCTCTTTTTTGGTTTCTGTTTCTGTCTTTTTCTTTAATGAGAATTTGATAGAACCTAAATAATTTATGTCATTTCATCTTTTGTCCGTAGTGGTAAAACAAAACTTAGTAACATTATCTTAAGTATTTAACTTAGAGCAATGAGTTGACAGGTATTATGGAAACTCTGAGAACTTGAAAGAGTTGGGTAACATTGATATTGGAAAATATGTAGCAAGTTCAATTGTTGTTTTCAATCTTGATACGAAACAAGTAAAGTGGACAGCAGAACTAGATCTGAGTACAGACAATGGAAACTTCCGTGCCTACATATACTCTTCTCCAACTGTTGTTGATTTGGATGGTGATGGGTACTTGGATGTTCTTGTTGGGACTTCCTTTGGCTTGTTCTATGTCTTGGATCATGAAGGTAATCCCTTAGATTTGTGGGTTGATTTCCTTCTATATATATATATATGTGTGTGTGTAAATATCTGCACATATTCTATAATGGAGCGAAGGTGATCATATTGTTATTCCTATGTTTGTGTGGTTTTTGTTGGGAGTTGGGAAATAACATCGCAGGTGCATGAGCTGCTGTAAATTTTACAGAATTTCTAAAGGATATTGATGAATAGTGCGCTATAATTTTTTTTTTTAATTTTATTTTTCAACTGATATAAACATAAAAGAAGTTTCCATCTGATATATTTTTTTAACTGATGTAAACTTAGAAAACTTACCTATCTGTTGCTCCAAAAAAATTCAGTAGATGAATTGAACTCATTTATTTTTTATTTTTATGTTCTTCTTTTCGATTTGTGTTCACGTCAATCAATAACTATAAGTGGATGATTTAAGTCTGTCTTCGTGCATTGCTACAAATGATATTTTTTGGTTGGTTAACAAATTCATGATATTTTTTGGATACTAATTTTTTTCCTGATATTCAGGCAATGTCAAGAGAAAGTTTCCTCTCGAAATGGCTGAAATTCAGGGAGGTGTTGTTGCAGCTGATATCAATGATGATGGGAAGATTGAATTAGTGACTACTGATACACATGGGAATGTTGCTGCATGGACTGTGCAAGGAGAAGAGATTTGGGAAACACATCTTAAGAGTTTAGTTCCACAGGTAAAATTTGAGCCTCGACTAATTAATTTTAAGCTTTGTGTGATGTGTTGTAAGATTGGCCATATGGGGAGAGAATTGAACCTCTATGATTGCAAATTCTTTGTTGCAATTTTGACTATTTTTTCTGTACAGGGGCATCTTGTCTTGTAAGTTCCAATTTTCATTTTCATTTTCACTCCAGATATAGTTGCATTGTCCATGTTCCTTTAATCGTATTTTACATGTGATTTTAATTGGAATTTGAATAGGTCTGTCTGATACTATCTTATCAGTTATTCTCGCAAGATGTAATGAAAAACAGTAGAAGATATATATTTTAATTATGTCATGTTGCTGTATCTGATGATAATTCTTGAATGGCTTTGTTTGTTAACCTATATGCCAAATGTATATTTTTCATGTACTCACATACCCTGAAATGGCTTTGTTTGTTAACCTATTTGCCAAATGTATATTTTTCGTGTACTCACATACCCTGAGCTTCACTGTGACAAGTCTTGGATATCATGTGACTGCTTTTAAGGTTTCCAGATGAGGAACATATCATAACATCATGAGTGGCTAAATGTGATTAAAAGTAGATTTTTAGTTTTGTATATTTCATACATCACAAATCTCTCACGGTAGTCCCTTTATGGTTTCTAGATGAGGAACACGTGGGAGCATTAATATTGAGACTTCATATCTGAACCTAATATGACTAGTTTCTATTTGATATAGTATACATTGGGTGAATCTAAACAGGAATTATATTCTGCAGGCTCCTACTATTGGTGATGTTGACGGAGATGGCCATACTGATGTCGTGGTTCCAACAATATCTGGGAATATATATGTTCTTAGTGGAAGGGATGGATTGAATGTTAGCCCTTATCCGTATAGAACTCATGGGAGAGTGATGAGTCAAGTTCTTCTTGTTGATTTAAGCAAACGTGGCAAGAAAGCCAAGGGACTCACTCTTGTTACTACATCATTTGATGGTTATTTGTATCTAATAGATGGACCAACGTCATGCGGAGATGTGGTTGACATTGGTGAAACTTCGTAAGATATTCTTGGATCCTTTGTTGCTCTGGATTTTAATTAATTCTTTCCGATTTCAAAAGTCAGTTCATAATTAAATCTTTTTGTAACAGATATAGCATGGTCTTGGCGGACAATGTTGATGGTGGAGATGATCTTGATCTTATTGTGACAACCATGAATGGCAATGTCTTTTGCTTCTCTACTCCTGCTCCGCATCATCCCCTAAAGGTAATTTAGTTTTGAAGTTGATTTGTATCCGGTTACTTTCTTTTTGTATTCTTCTTCTTAATGTTCTAACTTTGTAATGCTTATCTTGGTCAGGAATGGAGATCGCCTAATCAAGGTCGAAATAATGTTGCACATAGGAACAACCGTGAAGGTATCTATATTTCACCTTCATCCAGAGCTTTCCGCGACGAGGAAGGCAAGAACTTTTGGGTTGAGATTGAGATAGTGGACAGTTATAGATACCCATCCGGGACACAAGGACCATATAATGTCACAGTAAGTTGCTTCTTCCTTGCAAAATTACATTGTCAAAGTTAGCAATCCACTATTAACCTTCTATTTCTCATTAACTTTGCTACTTCAAATCTCATGTAGTCGATTTTCTTGTTTTGTCCAAATTATGTAGACCACCTTGTTAGCTCCTGGTAATTACCAAGGAGAGAGAAGTATAAAGAAAAACCAGATTATAGATAGTCCTGGAAAACATCGTATTAAGCTTCCGACGGTTGGAGTAAGGACAACAGGCACTGTTTTGGTGGAGATGGTTGACAGGAACGGACTTTATTTCTCGGACGAATTCTCCCTCACATTCCATATGTATTATTATAGACTGTTGAAGTGGCTCCTTGTTATCCCAATGCTTGGGATGTTTGGTGTGCTTGTCATCCTTCGCCCACAGGAGGCCATGCCTTTGCCATCATTTTCGCGAAACACCGACTTGTAACATTTACCCCCTTGTCCGCTTCTGTAACAGGCCAAAGTTCATAAATAGAAATGCTCCATCATAACCAATGCCAAAAGTCGGAGAGAGAGTGTTTAGCACTCATATGAGTGTTGAACTATTGATGGCCAAGCTCCAATGGTTATCATTGGGCTGAAAATGGGGTTGGCCCGAGCTGAATTTGCAATTTGGACAATAGACAATCCGGAATTGTAACATAGATAATTTTGAGTTATGATTTATGGATTTTGAGTCACAAAATCTTTTTATTGGCTCTGATCAAGTGTTTTTTTTTTTTTTTTTCTTCTCACTATAAGTCAAAATCATTTGGAAGACATCGCATTTGAGGAAATCGATATTATTACTGAGAATATTTAGTGTTATATTTCTGCTTGGTTGCAGACGTGCACGTTGTTATATTTTTATGGTGCAAACTATTACTCGTTGATTATAATTAGCGACCTCTGTTTATCTACGGTATACCGCTTCAACCGTTACTTCTCAAATTCTGGGTGTGTCAAATTTAGATTTTTTTTAGCCCCCATAAAATAGTAAATTTGGCATTTGTAGGAGTATTCAGTGGCGATGGACGGTCAACAGGAGTCAGACCTGCATGATTCTGGAATCAGCTGGTTTGAACTGACCTCACCTCTTTGTAGGAGTACTCACCGGCGGACGGACAGTTAATAGGATAATAACCTCACCTCTTTGTTGTTTAAAATTGTGAATTATCGGCTTTTGATGTACTTAAGTCCATGGAGGTCAACTCTGTGCCAAAGGGTGTATAATCAGTAAGAACGTAATTCGATTCGTCACATCAAAGCTAAAATAAGTGATTGAATTTCCCTCTTCGGAAAAAAAGCCAACTTTGTCATGTGTGCATTCTTTCATAATTTCTTTCTTTTTTTTTTTTTTTTTTTTTTTTTTTTTTTTTTTTTTTTTTTTTTTTTTTTTTATTTTTTAATTATTTTTTTTTTTTTTTTTTTTTTTTTTTTTTTTTTTTTTTTTTCAGGATGCTTCTTGAATGCAACCATATCCATTTCGTAGTCTAATGCAGCAATAACAAAAAGCCATGACTATGCTGTGGTTATACTATCAACCATGCCTTTAATTTGTAATTTTGTGTCAATTTCCAAGTACACTTACATTTGTAGTATCATGAGACTACGTAAAATTATGATTGTTTGTAATTAACAGTTTGTTAATCCCAACTCATATGCAAATATGTGATCGGATACAGCTAGTAGTAAGTCTTGATAATAGTGTTCTCTAGTTGTACCAAATTAATTTGTGAATCCCACTATGCAAGGACATTGAATTTCCAACAGATACCTCTGAATGGTTCACCTTGGTGGCTTGCTCATTGTCAAACGCCGGGCAGAGCAAATATGGGAAAGGTTGGCAAAAATTAATGCTTAGTTCCCACAATATAAGCACCACTTAAAGCAAAAGGCTTAGTGAGTAAGCCGACCACACACAGATAATTTGGTATGTAAAGCAGTCTGGAACTCCCAAAAGGTCCCAGACAAATTCCAAATTGCAATAAAACTAAACAGATGTACTTATTCTGAGGAACCAATTATTCAGTATTAACAGCAAAACATTATTCAAAATCTAATCTAAACAGTTACAGTAATGATTCCCCAAAGAAGTTATTGTGCTCGAGATTGTTCATTCAATTCAAGAAAACATGTTTTAGTAACTTGGGATCAAAAGAAACACAGGCTTGAAAAGTATACCAAAAATTCACTGAAAAAAAGAGAGAAAGCTTATACAGAACTAGAAAACCTGCAAGATGGGCCTCTTTCCCAGCCTCTTGATCTCTTTGTCCATTTTCCCAGTAAGCATCAGTCCAAACATCTTGAAATCACATAGGAGAGACCAGATTGGATGACCGAAAGTGGCTGGAATATTCCCTTCGATGAAGAAATGGCTGTACCAGGCGAATCCATAGCCAGAGAAAGGCACAAAGAGCAGAAACCACCAACTAAACAGCAATGAACATATCAAAAAGAAAATTCCAGAAAGGGTTCCCACGAAATGCCAACGCCTTGTCGATGGTTTCGAGTGTTGGCTCACATAGAATGCCCAGAACTCGTCCCTGTTTCTAAAATTCATATCTTCGAGAGTGAGAGAGAGAGAAATTTAAAACTAACCCAATTCAGAACGTTTATTCTTTCTTAAACCCAATTCAGAAACCTTGATTCTGGGACAGCCTTGACCTTTAAACTCAAACAAATACCAACCCAGTTCAGAATCTTCCTTTCTCAACCTGGTTCACAACCCAAATCAGAAACCTTGATTCTTGGCCAGCCTAGACCTCAAAACTGCAATCTGGTTTTTTGTTAATTATCAAGGAATTGAAGGTTTCGAGCCATATCAGATTCTGGCTATCACCGAAATCATCTTTCCTTAAATCAATTCCGAATTTTCTTCCGGAGTTGACCCAAATCAAAAACCGTGATTCTTTGGCAAGATAAACCCAGAACTCAATCTGGGTTATATATATATATATATATATATATATATAATTATCAAGGAATCGGGGATTTCGAGCCAAATCAAGTTCTGGGTCTCACCGAAATCATCGCCAAGAAATTTCCTAAAAAAGTTGACCAAAAGAATCACCCTAAGAGAATCTTAAATCAAAAGGGTAAGACTATTTTTGGAATGTAGTGAAATATAATATATGTATATATCTATATATATATATATATATATATATTCACACAAGTAGTATTTGATCCAGAAAACGGAATGACATTTTGGGGCTCTGGACTTTGGAAGGTTGAGGTGAAGTTCTCTTTAGAATGCGTGCTTGGTTAGTAGGTTGAAAGTCTCATCCACAATAGTTGCTTTGACCTTATCATTGGCTTTCCTTCACCTTTTTTGTGGTATATATTTTTAATAAACCAACCACTTGGTAATATAATGTGATTCCGGAGAAAGGAGAAACATTTCATTTTGGACCTTTATTTGTCCACCATCTAGAAAAATAAAAATAAATAATTATAGTCTTTTTTTTATTTATTATCTGATAAACTTGATAAGAAAATTCCCAATTGGGTGATGGCCATGACTATTGAGTCTTCTCTGTGTTTCTATTGGCTACACGATTACTACATTGGTGGCATGCCAGAAGCCTGACAACCAGGAGGACAACAGAACATGTCCATTGGATTTGGGGGGTCTTTATACATTTGAGTATAGATTGATGATGTCGTTTTCTGTCTCAGCCAAAAAATATAATGGTGTCGTTTCCTGGATGTAACTTATAAGCCGATTATTGGATGAAGAGTACAAACAGTAAAAAGTAAGTAACTTGCATATGTCAGAAGGTAAAGTCGGTAAACTCCAATTTCTCTTCTAATGCCACAAAAAAAAAAAAAAAAAAAACAAAACAAAACAGAAAAAAAGGTCGTTTGCCAATTTTTTCCTTTTTTTTTTTCTTCCAATGAACTCAATCAATAGAAAATGTCGGTAGCCAATAAAACCAATAGGCTAAGTGGAATGATTCTACCACCGAGTGGGTGGTTGATAGTAAGGCAGGGGTGAGATCGTGGGCTCGAATTCTAGGTATTTCATTTAGGAGTTTTAAACGTAAATGCTTACTCTTCACTAGTTTATAATTCGATAGAACAACACTTATACTAGATGAATACTTTATTAGCAACTACATTCGGTGAAGTTAAAATGATGCGCTTTCTCTATCGGGCCCGATAGGATAAGATCTGTCTGAAGGATCCTCAACGAATATTTTCATTAGCGAGATTAGAAGTTCCTATGATCACACGTAGAGAAAGATACCACTCTAATTATCTCATTTCTCTCTTTTTTGCTCTCACAAGGGAAAATAGGAAGTAGATATAATTCTAATTTATAATTATATAATTCTTCCAAAAAAATGATTGCTATATAAATTTTTATTTGCTCTTATTGTAAAAGAGTATCGTTTTTTTTTCTTTTAATATAACTCGGTAAATATGAAGAAATTAGAGTTTAAAAAATTATTAGTTATTATTCTTTTTTATTTTTTTATAATTATCTGTTTATGAAAGAATTATTGGTACTTTGGTACCTTATCTACGAAGTATATGTAACGTATTGAAACTTAATTTGGATGCTTAGAAATACTATAGTATTCTTATTATTACAATTCTTTCACTCTTTGGCTTTGGATTCGCTCTTAAAAGCAATTTTGGGACTTCAATGAAGCTATTCAAGAAACGATGCATTAAATACGGGTTTCTAATTCTACTTTATGTTTTCAAGAGGGAGAAAAGACACTTCCCACGAGAAAAAAAAAAAAAAAATCGGCAAGAGCCGTTGAATGGGCACAAATGAGTCACATAACATTAAGACAGATTCAATTGTTGAAGCATTGTTTTAAAATTTGAGTAGAAAGAGACACATAGAGATGCCCATTATTCTAAAATTTAATTACAAATGAATCGCGTTATTATGTCGCAACATTATATCCTCGTCATGTAGAATAAGACTAGTGTACATCACGAATGAGTCAATATTATTTGTGACAGTATTATGTTCTAACCATGAAGAACAGGACTCTTCCACACTAGTTGCAGAATGTATTTGACATTTCACATATGATTATGCTTTTGGTTGATTAATCTTCTTGTTTTGTTTTCTTTTCCCCCCTTTTAATACTCAACATGTTATACAGATTTGATAGATAAATCAATTGAGTTCAAAAAAGTTCATCTAATATCTTAATGAGATGCGTATGCATGTAAAAATATTTGAGCAATCAATGCTTGAACCAAATCTCTTTTTTTTTTTTTTTTTTTAACTGCAAAATTCTTTGTCAACGAAATTCGTTGTTTGGAATTTGGATAATAGGCTAGACACCTGAATCTTCACGTTAAAGAGACAGTGTATATGTTATATACAATAGACACCTGATATCATGGGGTGTGGCATGAAGTGATTAAGTACAACATTGTCTAATGGACCCAAACCAGCACGATTGGATCGGTAATTTAGGATGCCCCAGTGGTGGTATTTTTTTTACAAATAAGAATTGGATATTGTTGAGAATGAATTAGTATATCATTGAGCAAATTATGATTGTTAGCAGAGAGGACACAGAGACCAGAGAAGAGCATGAGGAGATTCAAGGAGTAATGAGAATATAGGTGAGAAGGAATGAACGAAAGTCTGGTGAAAATAGAAATGATCTTGAGTGTGTTCTTCTTAGAGGTACAAGAATTTTGAAGAGAGAGATATTCTCAAACAAGGAAAGAAGAGTGAACCGAGATTGAGAAATTAATGGCTAAGAGAGGGCACAAACCATCTCCGGTTACCAATCCAATTTCCCATCCTTTTTCCCTTTGATGCCATTCTCAATTTGAACGTACCCTTTTGGCATTGTGGAGCTATTAATTATCAATCTGCCTCAGGTATTTCTTCTCTCCCTCTCTCATCTGGTTGCTCTGTTAATGTAGAAACCAAAGTTCTTTGGGGCCCAACTTATCTGTTCTTATGCCTTTTAATTGTTTGTAATCTAATGTCTACATATCTACCAAATTATCAGTTTCTCATTACTGATAAGACTAGCTCCTTTATTGCTGCCATTTCCATGATGCCGCTGCAGTTATGTTCCTTCCTTCCATTTTATTTGATTAATCTATAAATGTCTTTTTGTCGTTTTATTGTGTGTTTGGATACGGTACATTACGCCAATATTTGGTACTACTGTCCCCAAAATTGTTGCGAAATCTATCTATGGGAGTATATAGATCATTATACGGAACCTATATGGAGAAAATATAAATTGTTACTTCTAGGTGGTATTAATATAGGTGGACCAAAAATTGGTAAACACAAAATAATTTCCCAATGGACAAAAATGCCTTTGCTGGACTGGATTCTCCCTCCCCCTAGCTAGACAGACTGGAGTCACATACCTCAGATAGACTAAATACTCTCTACCTTTGCTAGACCCGAATTGTTACACCTTCGCTAGACTCTAGAATTTCAATATCTCCGCTGGACTGGAGCTTCGATATCTTTAAACTGTCACACTCTTGCTAAATTGGAGTTGTATAGCTGAATTGGATTTAATA
The DNA here is from genome assembly GCA_002914805.1 of Parasponia andersonii. NCBI lineage: Eukaryota > Viridiplantae > Streptophyta > Magnoliopsida > Rosales > Cannabaceae > Trema > Trema andersonii. The sequence continues at coordinate 146,993 of JXTB01000549.1, read as the reverse complement.
AAATTGGGGCACATCTTGGCTAGACTAAAGAAAGAAGGATTATCAAGTAAAGTAAATACATAATAAGACCCCTTAACGGCACCTTGATTAAATAAATGTCTCTTTTCTAATCCAACAAAACCTTATACTGCCCTGCTTTTATCATATTGAGCCATAATCCCCAGGTCACGATCGTTATAGTAAATACTATATACATCTATTGACGTTCGATCAATAAAATGATTCCATGATTGCTCGTACATTTGCACATGCTGATGATTCATAATCTAGTCCTTACTTTGATTATATTAAAATGGTCCATCTTCTATCCTTCATCTGATTGCTCTGATCTATAGTTATATGAATACTCTCATTTACATTTTATAGACCAGTGCCTTGCTACTTAAACTAGTGACTATTCTCTAATAATGAATACGATCAAAACTTATGCCATGGTAATCATCCTTGCAACTCATACTATGTATCATTCATAAGACCTATGATCATGGCATATGCATGTTCCTTCTTGGACCCGGGAACATGAAGAAAAACAACAAACGAAAAGTACAGCGTTGGTATTGGTATTTGTATTCTTGCTTGGTGTACGAACAAAATCTAATTTTTACATGACTAACACACTCTCTGGATCCCCCCAAATAAAATAAAACAAAAAATCATTCTACAACATGCACACGCGAAAAGAATTAGCGAAAATTTTTAAATTCCTCAATTAATTTATGCTCCTTTTCCCTTATCTCTTAGACTCTTGGGAGATATTTCTAGTCAAATTAAGTGGCTAATTATATGTTTTGACATTTCAATCGTAGAAGACACGCTCTCCAGTAGCAAAAAGGTTCCAGAACATGGTTGTTATGAAGTAGAGAGCTGCGGTGACAGTTAAGAATGCCTGAAATGATCCCAACCATTCGACAAAATAACCAGTTCCTATGGTGCTAACTATCGCAGCAAATGACCCAGCTGAATTCGAAATCCCTATTGATGCAGACAGCAAAGTAAACATACAAGTTCTAAGAAAGAATTATACAAAAATCCCATTTAGAAGATTGAAAGGCAGAAAGAACATACCATGGAGAACTCCAGCGTACTGAGGAGCAATGTCCTGATTCAAAAGGAAAGGAAGAAGAAGAGAAAAATACTCATTTATCTAGGTAACAACTGTTCTCATGAAATGAAAATTTTTGACGAGTGGATGTGACTTACTTGCATATTGAGGAGAAAGCCAGCTTGGCTAAAAGAGCTTAAGCTCAAGGCTATTGTGATGAGCACAGCTGCAACTACAGGTGTATTTGCATAGTTCAAGCAGAGCAATGCCACCCCAGGTCCAATGAAACCAACGGACTGAATATTGCAAGTATTGCATCAGCTTAGTGAATGTTACAGATATACAATACTATTGGAATGGATTTGGGAACTGGACTCATAATTTGACAAAGGACGCTGAAAACTTTACCTGCATGATCTTTCGAACTAATGTCAAAGAGTAGCCTGCCTTGATTAAGTAGTCTGATGTTGCACCAGCAATATATCCAGAAACTGCCATTGTTCCCCATGGAACGGCACTGAACCATGCTGCTTGTTTCAAGTTCACATTAAATACCTATACTCACCGACAAGAGCCAAAAACAGGAATAAATATTGAGGACTCAAATAAAGGGTAGTGCATGTCGCCTCATACCACCAAGTTTCGGGAGAATAATTCTCTTGAGAGTGAAGGTAGAAAACCATTTACATCTGGTTAATTTGCATTAGCTTTTCCCGTGGTAAAGGAGCATGATATTTGCAGATCACATAAAGTTTCATTAAAAGCTGAAAAAATAACAGTTTCTTTTGACTTGGTGAACAACGCAGATTATAAAGCTAAATACTGTTGCAAGAATGATACTATCTATGAACAAAGATGAAAAGAAGATAACAGATATATACTTACAGTCTTGAAATAGACAGGCATCCATGAGAGAAGAACAAAGTATCCCTGCAATACAGACCATCTTTAAGAAAAGCTTCATATATAAAGATTAAAATAAGTATAGAAATATTTACTGATGCCAGTCATCAAAGAGAAAACTCACCCAGTTGTTGGTGAAATTGGCAAAAATAATAGCCCATGTTGGTAACTTCGAAAGTATAAGCCTTAAAGGTGGGAATTTGTCACTCTTCACTTGAGCATCAGTTTTCCCGGCTTGGATTAGATGGAGCTCTGATTTGCTGATAAGACGGCTTTCTTTTGGATCATTTGAGACTTTAAACGCCCACGTCATCAACCACAGCATCCCAAAAGACGAGAAGAGAACAAATGGACCAGAAATCCCTATTGATGACAGCATAATTGGAGTAAGTAGTAACCCTGCAACATTGCCAAGATGAAATCCTGCCATAGAAATTCCAACCGCGCTTGCTCTTTCTTGGCTTGGAAACCACCTATAAAAAAACCACCAAAGATACGTTTTCACTTGTCTAGAGGACTAGTTTCCTCATCATATTGATCTAAGGAATCTTCTGGTTTATAGCTGGTTCAGGAGTAAGTTTATTTATTATAGGTAAAAACTTAGCTCAAAGTGTTTAGTCTAGAGAATCAATACCAAGTTCATCCAAAAAAGCAAAGATACCGCCCAAATTCTAACTGATGCAACTGTATACTCGGCCTGTATGAATATATAATCTACAATAACACTAATAAATGAGGAATCACCTGGACAAGAGGGTGCTCATTGAGGGCATGGCTACACCTTCAGCGAGTCCAAAGAAGGCACGAATAGCCAAGAGGCTCACCGTGGAGTGGTTCGCAGCCCATGGAGTCAAGAGAGTGGCCAAAGACCACAAAGCCACACCCCATGCCAGCACTCTCTTTCCTCCATATTTGTCCACTAATGCCCCTCCAATCACTGACGAGAGAATGTATCCCCACAGAAAAGAGGACTTCAAAAATGGATCAAACCGCGTTTAATTTGTCAGTATGTCAGCTTAACAAAATGACTCAGAAACACAAAAACGAAAAGAATAAAATAATAATAATAATAATAATAAAACCATTTTCTTTGAGAACAAGTCATGGAACCACCAGAACTAAATGGTTCCACGTGAATCACATTTGTTAATATGCAAAAAGAACATGCATGTTTTCTCTTTAAGAACCTAAGAACTATTGGATTCTAAGGCAAAGAAGCCTTTCATTTTAATCTAATGGGAAGTTAATTCATAATAATAATAATAATAAAACCATTTTCTTTGAGAACAAGTCATGGAACCACCAGAACTAAATGGTTCCACGTGAATCACATTTGTTAATATGCAAAAAGAACATGCATGTTTTCTCTTTAAGAACCTAAGAACTATTGGATTCTAAGGCAAAGAAGCCTTTCATTTTAATCTAATGGGAAGTTAATTCATGGCTTACACTAGAAATCCCAATTTGACCAGAACTTGGGCAGACAACCCAGAAACTGAGATGGGCTTGAGTTGACAGCCCAATCAGGAGATTTTGGTGCAAAGAAAAGTAGGATAGCAGAGGATGGTTTAGGTTGTTGCTGGGTCCCAGAGGAAAGCTGCAGTGCCCATTCTCGTGGGGACCAAAAGCTAATGCTCGGGGATTTGAGGTGGCGGCGGCCAACTAACCCCTTCAAATTTCAACCAACACCCACAACAACTACCACATCTCTCCCTCTCTCTCTCTCTCTCTCTCTCTCCACATATAAAAGAAAACTTCAATATAGTAACTGTCATAGTGAATCAAAACTTGCATTATAAGCTTAAAAAAAAAAAATTCCAAAACTCAAGGGCCCAGACGAAGATATTCCAAATGAAGAAAAACACACATGGCAATACGAAAATTAGAAAGATTTTCTAGGCAAAAAGGCAACAAAATCCAAGTCCATATTGATTAACTTCAAAACTTTCAATAGAAAAATAATCAAAGTCAAAGCTAAAAGAAGGTTTTCTGAGGCTTTGAAGTACCTGAACAATGCCCAAGAAAGAACTGGACCAACCCAGCTTGGCAGCTAAGGGAACAACGGCCACAGACATGACTACTCTATCAGCGTTACAGAGGCACATAACGGCAGCCACCATAGCCACCACCTTGACCCTCTCCGGAAAGTTGACTTTGACATCTTCTCTATGAACCCTTCCCACCAGCATTGGGGCCCTCTCTATTCCCTCCGCCGTACAGGTCACCCCCACATATCTTCTTCCTTCCAAAAGCTCTGTTCTTCCTCTTCTTCTTTCTCTCTCTCTGATACCAATACTCGAAAAGCCTCTCCATGATTTGACGGGCTTGGCTTGGAGACTTGGCCCAAATCCCAACTGGGTCTTTCTCAAACCCTTCAAATTCGACTGAGAGGTCAAGAAGCAACAAGGGTATGGAGTTGAAGTCGCCATTGATAAAGGAAGAGAGAAAAAAAAAAAAAAACGGAAAAAAAGGAAAGAGTGAAAATATAGCTCTAAGGAGAGAGTATGTGGTCAGCACATTGACGATTGATTCTAGAGGAAAATATGTTAAAAGAAACACTTTTTTTTTTTGGTGAAAGTGAATCAAAATATTTGGTTTGTTATATAGATTTGTCAGGTTGTTTGGGAAGAGAGAAAGATTGCAAGAAAAGGGAAAAAAAGAAAAAAAAACTATCGAAGGGTTGTTGTGCAAGAGAAGAGTTGGTACGAAAATGGAAATATTTAAGGGCCGTACACTCTTGAGTCTTGAGAATTTTTCTCCTTGAGTTTGAATACGTATCCACGTTGAGTTGGGCGAGAATATTAAGGTGAATACAAATATAAACATGAATATAAATATTATAATGAATTAACTAATGATCAGCATAACGTAATGAAAAGTAATTCACGAGCTGATCGCCAAATTCATACAAATTTTTCAAATTTTAAACCAACTGAAGTAGTTCGTTAGCTAAACATTTTTTTTCTTTAATTAACTAGATTCTTATGCTTGTTATTTGGTGTTTTTGTATTCCTTTTTGAGTTGATATTGAATTTTCATGAATAACAAATTTATAATATCGTATTTATGAATAGCAATAAAAACAACGAATTTTGTCATGCTTTAGTAAATGGACTAAAATAGTACCCTTAAAAAAACATAAAGTTTTATTTAATATTCATATTCTTGATGCATAATGAATCATAGACAAAGATATATATATATGTATATATATATATATAGGGAAATTCTAGTATAGCAAGGGCAAAAATTCTCCTACACATAAGAGGAGTATTTTTCCTAATCGGATGGATTATAAAAGATCTATTTTTAAAATACTATGTTCACTACCACATAATAACATACTCTATAGCCTTCCTAATTTTAAAAATAAAAATCCTAAAAATTAAGAAAGATATAGAATATATTATTGTGTGGTAGTTAACATATTATATAATTTATTTTTTAAAAAATAGATCTTTTATAAGCTGTGTGATTAAAAAAAATACTCTTCTTACACGTAAGGGTTTTTGCCCCTCCTACACTAACTCCCCTATATATATATATATGTTATTTTTTCTTTAAAGGGTGTTATAGTCCTTTTCATTAACTAATTATAAGCTCATTAGTATCTAGAGATAGATTATTTATCTTTAATAGTTTGTCAATTTTCAAAAGTACAACAAACCCGTTCAAAAAAAAAAAAGTACAACAAACGCAAAATGTATGAATAAAAATGAAATAATTTATTTTTGTTTTTGAATTTTGGTCATTGAAAGAGAACCCATTTGGTGTTGTCCACTACTTTGAGACTCCTACGTGGACATTACGTGTAGTTGCCACAACACATCAGCACCTACATTATTCCCCAATTTTAGGCACCACCTACCACCTAATGAGTTCTCTCAAATGTCCCAAATCCAGAGTTTGAAAACCTCAACCCAAGGTGCTACCAAGGGCCAACACAAAAATTCAAATACAAGACTAGAATTATTTTAGGTCGCGGTCCATATGCTATGTAGCATTGCTTTTTTGAACATTGGAAGATGTAGTAATCAGAATATTTCTACCAAAATATTAATAGTGTATTTTTGTTTTAATCCTATGGAATAGACTCCTTATTTAATTTAATTTCTAGCGTTTCTTATAGTTGGCTTTACATGGAAAGGGTTGAGAATGTAACGTAAGATATGTATTTATTTAATTATTTACTTTTTATTTTCGGTGGAGAGGGAATCTTATGTTAAAAAAGTGACTGAAAAATGAAAACCTTTGACAACGTTTATTTGTAAAATCTAATTATGGCCACATAAGACGTGATTTGCCTTTGGTTATCGTCAACGTAAGGGACGATTGTATGGTACTCATTTTTGTCAAGATTTGGTTATCATCAACCTACGGGACGGTTGTATGATACTCATTTTTGTCATCTTGACAAAGAGGTTTGAATTTGAGTTGCCATTATTGTGGTGGTCACAAGTTTATAAACTATCTAAGATAAATCTATTAAACTCCACATTTCAAAGCTTTATAAGGGACATAACAACCGAACTACACAGAAAATTTCAAACTACTTTTATATATACGGTATACTATTTTCCCACGTAGTTATAGCTTGAAATATTAAAATCCCGTAACAACTATTTCAACAAAATCGTTGACAGTTACCTTGATCCACAAGAATCCGATCCAAAAACCTACCACCATAAAAGTGAGGGAATTAGATATTAGCAAAACAAGAGAACAAAATAATAAATTGGAATAAAATAGAAGTAAAAAATGGACCAAATATTCTATAAGTATATGCCAAAAATTAAACAAATAAAAAGAAAGATTATGAAGAAAAATATAATATAAACAAAATGAGAAAGTAGTCCTTTTCTTTTTGTTTTTTTGCTTAAGTAATACGCGGAATAAAACATATACTCCCACGTTGCTCACAGCTTGAGTTTTCCTTTTTTTTTTTCAAAATAAAAAAATCTCTCCAAATATACCTCCGCCTATTATTGGATTTTAGTCGATTTGAGTGTATGGGTGTTTGTCATTTGGATATTTATTATTTATCAACTGAGACTAATAGTGAAAAGAGAGGGGTTATGGCCATGTGATTTTAACAGTTAGCTAATCTAGGGTCCTGACTAATAGGAGATGGATCAAAGCAAATGCCCATTCTATAATTTGAACCTAAATTGGATAGATATAAAGGGTCTAAATAGGACATCCTTGCTACTATTTTGAATTGAAAAAGTTGGGGTATAGGTATTCTAATTATCAAATTAGAGCATAACTGAAATGTTTCACAAACATTATATATAAAATTTAAACTAAACAAATCAGTGGGGCAACACCATCCTTGGCAATTTCCAAATTATTCCAAAGTTTTTCTTAAGTGTCAACACCTTAAACGATTTATAAAAAGCTTAGGTGCTTATTAATCCTTATAATCACTCAATGGTGAGACAAAGTAATAGTGCTACGAATGTGTTGAGAATCTCATAACTCATATAATGAAAATGTGATGTCACGAATGGCTTTTTTTAAGTGCCACGAATGTGATGTTATAAGTTGTGACTTTATTAGATCAATACAAAATGTGATGTCATAAGTCTTGACTTTTTTTAAGTATCAACACCTTAAACGATCTATAAATCGTGACTGTTAATGGAGGTTTTGTCAACAATAAATTTAGAAAAAATTAAGAGATGTGGCTTGTGTGATTCGGGTTATTAACCAAAGCAAATAAAGAGGCAAAGATTTTATAGTAGTTCAGCTCCGAAAAAGATGAGCTTACGTCCACTGTTTTTTACTATTTTATGGAGAATTACAAGCACTCAAAGTTACAATGTTTCGTCTGGAAATTTCTCTCA
>JXTB01000549.1:43212-138087 GCA_002914805.1 Parasponia andersonii | reverse complement strand
TCTTGAAGACTACCTCGAACCAGAACCCGAGGTAGAGATAACAATGGTCAGGTAGAATAGTCCTCATATAGGCGACCTCCCTCGGGACCAGTGGCCTCGACATATCAAGGATGCCCCTGCCTTCTCTTCAGGATATCAATACATAGCGGGGAATTGGTCATGTACCAACATAAGGACGAGCTGCACATCGAACAAGCTCAGTAAAATCGTGTGCAGCTATAAGATCGTCATCCCTCTTCGCCTACTTATGGAATTTAACCGACCACACACTCCACCACATGGACTTGCTTCTTTTTCCGAAGCAGTCCTCAAGTCTGGCGTGTATCTCCCACTCCATCCGTATATAAAATCGATTATGGGGTCGTCCCTTTTCAATTGACCCCTAATACCTATAGATATATGGTAGGTTTGTATATATTGTACCATAAATTAGGTTTAGAAACCCCTTCTCCTGAAGAATTCGCTTGGTTTTACCAAGTGAAATCAAAGCCGTCAGATCTTGGTTTCTTCTATGCAAGCAAATGGTCGAACCAGGCAATAAAAACGATCTACAGGGTTTGCAACAACATGGGAAAGTGGAAAAATCCATTTTTCCATTTTGACTATGCGGCTAACAGCTTCTTTCAAAATCCCGGTAGGTAGTCTTCCAATTTATCGCCTTTTTCTATTTTGTTACTTTTATACCGATCGCATTCGAATGTCATCGCAGATAACAGGGATCGACCCGGACTCTCCAGGGAACAGCTTGCAAGGGTATATAAAATCAATGACCTCCCAATTGAAGAATTTAATTGGAAGGTATTAGGTACTTCAAATAACTTGGTCGTTTGCGGCCTGCTTCCAAAGGGAGCCGCGTTCCCAGACCCCCCGGACCTTTCATCTAAACCATCGAGCTCGAAGAAGAAGCCAAGGAAAAGGACGGATTTAGGTGCCTCATCTTCCAGAACTAGAAAACGAAAAGCACCAGTCACCCTTCCAACCTCAGAACCTTCCTCTCCAGAGGCAGCGTCACCACCAGCTTCTCAATCAGCTCCACAAGAAGAAGGTAATCATATATATGCATTCTAATTACCTTTATATTATATCTCCTCGCTCACCGACATATCTGTACAGAGATGGTTATTGGTAGCGGCTTGCGAGCACCACCCTCGACTCTCGGGTCCATGGCAAAAACTAAGACACCCGAGAGTACTCTGTCATTGAAAGGGAAAGAGAAGGTTGACAGCTCCAAGAAAAGAAAAGTTGCCTTCAAGGACTTCCCAGCAAGCTCGCCTCCACCACAGCCTCAGCCAACGAGTCATCCTGAACCACCTAAAGAGGTTGCCACTTCTTCGGAACCGATCTTGGCAGATAAGGGTGAAGAGCTCTTCGCGCTCCTCAACCAATTACCAGAGAAGGCTGGTATGAGCGCAGCCTTCATTGATCGCTTCACATCCGAGGAAGGCTGGGAGCGGATGAAGCGACGATCTGCTAAGGTCACTTTTGGATCTGCGATGAGGATACTGGCCAATGTAAGTACTTTTCTATTCTCTCCTCGAATGTATTCTCTTGGTATTAATGATTGGATTTTTTAGACCGCGGCTGCTGCTGTCTTGATGTACGACCCGGTCCTCGAATGCTTGGAGAAGGCCGAAAAAGTTGAAGAGATAACCCAAGCATTCGAGAATTCAGAGAAGACTTGAGAGGAGGAGAAAACGGCCTTCAACTTAGAGAAGCAGCAGATGCTTGAAGACCTGGCCAAGGAGAGACTCGAGAAGGAGAATCTCGAGGAGAAAGTCAAAGAGCTTGAGAAGACTATCTCTGAGCATCCGAATCGTATGAGGGAAGCGACCACTGAGGCGGTTTACAAAGCTATTGAGGAGTTCAAGACAACTGAAATCAAATAGCTCGAAGATAAAGCTAGTGATATCGCCTCGTCGACCATCATTTTCAATTTTTTCTGCGAGCATCTGGATTTTGACTTCTCCATCCTTGGCGAGGACGTGGTCGAGCTCGTCCAAAGTTGGAGGGAGGATACTGCCAAAGCTAGAGATGGCAGCGCGAGCCCTTCTGCATAACATTTTTTTTATTTTTTTATTTTTTATTACAATGCGGGCTTGGTCCCCCTTCCTTTCCTTTCTACGCATATACGGATGACTTCTTTTAATAAATATTATTATTTTTTCCTGTCAGATGCTCCTGCAAAATAATGAAAACACAACAATAATTTTAACCAAGTAGTCAATCACTAAGTGATTAATCAATACGCTTTTAGCGATTTGAATCCGACTAACTTAAAACGAGTTTTAAGCATTAGGATAGATTAGGTCGCTTAAGAAAACAGTCAATACGAGTGACGCAAACTCAATTGTATTTCAAAAGTTCCATGTCAAAATAAAATATAACAATATATCACATCAAACAATGAACGTTTGGCTTAGTTACTTTTTTATTCGAGGAGGGAAATTGCATAATACGACATGCTGAGGCATGAAGCGAGAAGAAAATCCTAAGATTTTAAGGAATTTCAGATACTTCGACGATCTAAAACTCAATCTCCTCTAAATAGACATTTGCATAGTCCCTTAGGAAACAAGTAGGAGATAACAATCTGATCTTACTGCCCCCCGAGTTTTATTGTATCCGAAAACTGCCATAAAACTATAAAATGATGAACTGAAACGAGTTGAAGTAATAGCCGAAGAAATATTATTGACGAATATTAATAAAGAAGATACAGTAGGCCGTTGAAGATAACATGAAGATTTATTGATAATAACAACGAAGTTGTTTTGCATTCCAAGCATGCTTGATTTTTTGTCCACCGATGCGAGCTAGGTTGTATGTCCCAAGTCGAATGACATTATCAATAACATAAAGCCCTTCCCAGGAAGGCCCAAATACCCCAGCGCCATGTTCCTTATTATTAGGTAGAACTCTTCGAAGGACGAGATCTCCAATTTCAAAATGCCTACTTCTGACTTTGGAGTTATAATGTCGAGCAGTGCGTTGTTGGTATGATGCAATTCGAAGTTGAGATTGTTCACGTCATTCTTCTAAAAGATCGAGTTCAATTCTCAGTAATACATCATTCTGATTTTGTTCATAAACAGATCTTCGTAGAGAGCCCGTACCAATTTCAACTGGGATCATCGCTTCATATCCATAAGTCAAAGAGAATGGACTCTCTCCAGTAGTGGTTCGTTGTGTGGTGGGATAAGCCCATAAAACTTCTAGAAGTACTTCTGGCCAAGCTCCTTTATACTCCTCCAGTTTTGTTTTTATATTCTGCTTGAGTATTTTGTTTATCGCTTCGACCTGCCCATTGGTTTGCGGATGAACAACAGCGGAGAAACTCTTCTTGATGCCCAAGTTGTTGCAGAAGTCACGGAACTCATCGCAGTCAAATTGTTTTCTATTATCAGAAATTATGGTATGCGGTATACCATAACGGCATATTATAGATTTGTAAACAAAATCTATCATCTTCTTCGCGGAAATGGTGCTCAAGGCCTCGGCTTCTGTCCATTTTGTAAAATAATCGACTGCGACCACCGCATACTTCATACCTCCTCGTGCCAATGGAAGCTTCCTAATGATATCAATTCCCCAAACACCAAATGGCCATGGACTAGTCATTGAAGTTAAAGGAACATATGGTTTTCTAGAAATAATCGCAAATCGTTGACATTTATCACACTTCCTAGCAAATTCCAATGTATCCTTCTTCATAGTTGGCCAAAAGTACCCTTGTCGAAGAATCTTGTTCGCAAGTGCTTGTCCCCCAGAATGATTTCCACATATTTCTTCGTGAATTTCTCTCATAATATAGCGTGCTTTTTTATCATTGACGCACAATAATAATGGCGAGCTAAAACTCCTTCGATAGAGCTTCTCATCCTGGATGAAAGAGCGGACTGCTTTCATGCGGAGTCGCCTTGCATCGTCTTTGTTCTCAAGAAGATCGCCATTTTGTATATATCGCATTATAGGATCCATCCACGACGGTTTTTCATCAACTGGCATAACTACTTGGGGTTCGACCTCGATGCTTGGCGATGTAAGAAATTCGACAGGAACTACCTTCAATAACTCTGCATCTTTCGTCGAAGCGAGCTTAGCAAGTGCATCTACCCAGGAATTTTTGATGCGAGGAAAGAGCTGAATGTTATAAGCATCGAACGTTAAGAACAACTGTTGCACCTTCTCCAAATAGGTCATCATTCTCTCTCCTCTTGCTTGATAATCACCCTTAACTTGACATACGACCAGCTGGGAGTCGTTATATACTTCAATTATTTCGACCTTCATTTCCTGTGCGAGCTTTAGCCCAGCTATCAAGGCTTCTTACTTGGCCTCATTATTCGACGCTGAGAATTTGAAGCGAAGCGTACAATGAATGTTGTGCCCTTCAGGACTGATTAAAACTATGCCCGCACCTGCTCCATTTTCATTTGATAATCCATCAACATAAAGTTTTTACAACCTTGATGTATCTGAAGCGGGTTTTTCGAGTACTCCCGTGGGAAGATCGACATCGTATGTAAATTCTGCAATAAAATCTGCGAGGGCCTGACCCTTTATGGCAGTGCGAGGTTGAAAATTGATGTCAAATTGACTTAATTCAACAGCCCACTTAAGCAGCCATCCTGACGCCTCAGGTTTCTGTAAGACTTGTTTTAACGGGAAATTCGTGAAATCCTTGACGGAGTGAGCATGGAAGTAAGGTCGAAGCTTTCTTGATGCAATGACGAGCGCTAGCGCCAATTTTTCCATCTCTGGATATTTGGTTTCAGCATCAAGTAATCTTTTACTTACATAATACACAGGTCGCTGAATATTTCTCTCCTCGCGAATTAATGCAGTACTCGTTGCATACTTAGAAACAGCGAGATATAAGCATAATTCTTCTCCTGGATTTGGCTTCGACAAGAGTGGAGGAGAACCCAAGTGCTTTTTCAACTCTTGGAACGCCTGCTCGCATTTTTCCGTCCACTCGAACCTCTTTGATCCTTTTAATACCTCAAAGAAAGGTTGGCATTTATCAGTTGATCTGGATACAAACCGACTCAGTGCAGCTATTCTTCCTGCTAGGCTTTGCACATCCTTTGGTTTATGAGGAGATTGCATGTCAATTAACGCTTGTATCTTCTGAGGATTTGCTTCGATTCCTCGCTGATTGACCATAAAACCCAGAAATTTTCCAGACCCTACTCCGAATGCACACTTCTGGGGATTCAGCTTCATCTGGTATCTCCGGAGAATTTTGAACATCTCGTCAAAGTGTTTGATGTGATCTTCGGCCTTTTCTGACTTCACCAGCATGTCGTCGACGTATACCTCCGTTGTCTTGCCAATTTGTTTTGCAAACATCATATTAACAAGACGTTGGTAGGTCGCTCCTGCATTGATAAGTTCGAAGGGTATCTTTTTATAACAGTATAATCCTCGATCCGTGATGAATGAAGTGTGCTCCTCATCTTGCTCGTACATCGGGATTTGATTATATCTAGAATATGCATCCATGAAACTTAAAAGTTCATGCCCCGATGTCGCATCTACAAGCTGGTCGATTCTTGGAAGAGGGAAGCTGTCCTTCTGACATGCTTTGTTAAGATCGGTAAAATCGATACACGTTCTCCACTTCCCATTGGGTTTCTTTACCAAAACCGGGTTTGCAAGCCAGTCAGGATAAAAAGACTCTCTTATGAATCCAATTTCGAGCAGCTTATCCACCTCTTCTTTTAACGTGACGTAGCGTTCTGGATTCATAGCCCTTCTTTTCTGCCGTACAGACTTCTTTGTCGGATCTATGTTAAGACGGTGGGATATGATCCTTGAATCAATTCCTACCATGTCTGAATGTTTCCATGCGAAGACATTCAAATTAGACTTCAGAAAAGCGACCAATGAAGCTCGCACAGGTCCTTGAACCTCCGTTCTAATTTTTAAAGTCCTGGAAGACATGTCGAATGATAAGTCCTCCAGATCTTCAATGGGTCCTATTCTGGCCTCTTCGTCTATTTCTCGAGGATCGAAGTCTTCGCTGGTCGTTTCGGTTGACGCTTTCACTGTCGGCTCGACTGATGCTTTGCTCGCTTCCTCGACTGACGCTTTGCCCGTTGCCTCGACTGACACTTTGCCCGCTGCCTCGACTGACGCTTTGCCCGCTGCCTCGACTGACGCTTTGCTCGCTGCCTCGACTAGTGCTTCCTCTGGCAGGTGGATCATCATTGTGTGGGACGTCGCATCCTTTGCTGCGAGTTTTAGCGAGTTGTTATAACAAGTCCTCGCATCATATTGATTTCCTCGCACCTCGCCTACCCCTTGTTGGGTCGGAAACTTCATAGTGAGATGGTAGATCGAGGTGACGGCTCAAAGTTCTCTCAGTGTCGGTCTTTCCAGCACAGCATTGAAAGCAGAGGGGCAATCTACCACTAAAAATTAGGTCATTATCGTTGAAACCCTTGGATAGGTCCCAACGCTGACCATCAATTCAATCATGCCCATAGGCATCAGGCTGTCACCAGTGAAACCATAGAGTGGAGTGGCGGCAGGCTTCAAGTCGCTCTCATTCAACCCCATTTTCTTAAAGGCGTCGAAGTACAGGATGTCCACAGCACTCCCGTTATCGACCAATACTCGCCACAACTGTGTGCTTCCACAGTTAATTCTTATGACCAACGCGTCATTATGCGGATAATGGACCTCCCTCGCGTCCTGTTCTGTGAATGTAATGTCTATATCCGGTACTCGTTGAAGTTTGCGTAGTCACTGCTCAAGGTGCATGACGTTAGTTAACGGCTACTGTCGAGCTTCTCGCGCATACCTATCCTGGCTTGGAATCTCCCCCAACGTGCGGTCCTCCGAAAATAGTTTGCACCTCGCGCTGAATTTCTGGAGGTCGCTGTTGGTCTTCTTCTCACCTTTCGTCGTTCTGCCTGGTGTACTGCCGCAGTCGCCCCTCTCTAATCAGCCTTTCAATTTCATCCTTCAGGGCAAAGCAATTATTGGTATCATGCCTAATATCAGAACTTGTTGGGGTCACGCTTTGTCCTGTCCTGCTTCATTGGTTCCGGTTGACGGAATCGCTCCTTCTGATTGTGACCGCATAGATATGATCTATGGGTGCGTTTAATTCAGTGTGATTATTGAACTGCATGGGAGCTCTTGAAATCTCCTGCCTTTTGGGTCTAGGCTGATTCTCCTTCGGCTGTTCATTATTCCTTTTGTTTTTCTTATTACTGTTATTGTTGGTAATGACCGCGTCTTTGGTCGCATCTTTTTTTCCTTCCTTCTTAGTCTTTTGAAGATTCTCGTGCGAAGATTCTAACCTTAGATGCCGACTAACCCTTCGGTAGAAGTCTTCAAGAGTTCTACATTCTCGCTCAAGTAATTCCTCCCAGAGTTTAGTTTCTGGTCGCACCCCAGCCATTATGAGAGTTAGAACTCCTTCCTCAGGTAGGTTGTTGACTTTTACTAACTCTGAGGTGAATCGATTGAGATAAGACCGTAAAGTCTCCTCTGGACCTTGTCGGATTGTAGACAAGCTAACAAGTGGAATAGTGTAATTCTTTGCAGCTTGAAACTGTCTCAAGAATGCCGTCTGAAGTTGTTGCCAGGATGAGATCGAGCCGGATTTGAGTCCTCGAAACCACTTCTTTGCTGCTCCTGAGAGAGTTACAGCGAAACATCTGCAACGCGCATGATCATTGACACGATGAAGTTCCATTAAGTCATTGAAGTGATCCATATGATCCTGTGGATCAGTTTTCCCATCAAAAGTGTTGATGGTGGGAAGTCTGAATCCAGTAGGTAGGGCTGCAGCTCGAACTTCCTCGCTGAATGGCGATTAACGATACCCATCAGCGAGTTCATCGTCCCAACCAGCAAGTGCGTCTAATGCGATCCTTAAATTGTGAATATCGATATTCAGAGGGAAAGCATTATCTCTCACTGGCGGTAAGGGCATCCTTTGATCGTTATCCTGATGCATGGCGGGTTGGTCAGGTAGAGTCTTCTGCGATCTGTGAGAAGAATCCAGTGAAATAGTGCGACGAGACCAACTTTGGTTGTTATGATGCGATGCGGATCGATCATGACTACGCCGTCGCTCCAAATACTATCTTAGGTCTGCAGGATCTTGTCTCGATTTTTTGCTGATTCTTTCGAAGACACTTCTCGATGGTCGTCTTCGTTCGCTGTTCAAGAGATCTTGACTATCAGTAGATTTGCGAGAAGATTATCCACGATTACGGTTAGTGCTTGAACTCTCCGTACCAGATTCGGGAGACAAGTTTGCGACTTTGCCTTTTCCTTTGGAGATATGATCTTCATGATGCTCTTGCTGGGTTCTTGGCTGGCCACGTCTTCTTGTCTCTAGGATATGTATTCCTTTCTCAGGTAATTGAGCATGACGTTCTTTGGGACGTTCGTGTTGTGGAGGGGTCACCATCTGCCCTTCAGCAAGTTGTCGTAGGGTGTCATTGATCTGGTTAGTGACTTGCTGAAGATTCACCAGTGTTTCCTCCGTACTATCCTGTCTCTGGGAAAGGTTTTCTGCTGCGGTCGTAGTAGGCTGATCCTAAGCATGGTCTGCCTGTGTAGCAGCAGTGCTTTGGGGGTTAGTTTTGGCTAGTTCCGGTGACTCTGGTAGTGTTTCTGGTGTTTGCCATTATTAAAAAAGTGAAATTTGACAAACTGTTTTAGCTAGAATAGCCCTCCTTCTAGCGCCAATTGTTGATGGAGATTTTATCAACAATAAATTTAGAAAAAATTAAGAGATGTGGCTTGTGTGATTCGGATTATTAACTAAAGCAACTAAAGAGGCAAAGATTTTATAGTAGTTCAGCCCCGAAAAAGATGAGCTTACGTCCACTGTTTTTTACTATTTTATGGAGAATTACAAGCACTCAAAGTTACAATGTTTCGTCTGGAAATTTCTCTCAAATTGGAAGTCAGAATTTTGAAATCAGAAAATTAGAATCTTATCCCCCTCATCTGAAACATTGAGTTCCCTTTATATAGGTGAGGGTAACTCAATGTTCTTAATTGTAAAAACGGGTAACTATATAATCAGGTAATACAATTTGAGTAACAACATAATTGGGTAACCACTTAAAACGGGTAACTGGTCGATCATGAAAGAGAGACTTCTGTTTCCCTTTCCTTACAGGTTATTTGTTTGACGAAGCAAAGACTTGTTTCTTTTTCTTTCAGAGGAGGTCGCTCATAACTTATACAGAGGAGGTTGCACAACTTACACGAGGAGGTCGTACGTAACCTATGAGGAGGAGGTCGCACATGATTTACACTGAGGAGGTCGCACATATTCTTATACATGCGACCTAGCATAGGATTTTAGACCGCACAACAGTGACTTTACTAGATCAATACAAAATGTGATGTAATAAGTCGTGACTTTTCTTAAGTATCAACACCTTAAATAATCTATAAAAGGCTTAGGTGCTTGTTAATCGTTATAATCACTCAAT
This sequence comes from Parasponia andersonii, assembly GCA_002914805.1. Taxonomy (NCBI): domain Eukaryota; kingdom Viridiplantae; phylum Streptophyta; class Magnoliopsida; order Rosales; family Cannabaceae; genus Trema; species Trema andersonii. The sequence goes on along the minus strand of JXTB01000549.1, from coordinate 128,614 downwards.
GACGAGACAAGGTAATAGTGCCACGAATGGGTTGAGAATCTCATAACTCATATAATGAAAATGTGATGTCATAAGTCGTGACTTTACTAGATCAATACAAGTGGATTTTATGTTTAAACTGATCATTCTCATGTCCTGGCTTTACTTGACCGAGAGTTTGTTTGATAGAGTTGGATCAACAAACTATGAATACTAGTGTTCAACATGACATGAGTTATAATTCTATCATAGGATGATAATAATTGATAAATTTGATCCCACGTGGGACTAGTAATAAACTACAATATCATATGGTGTTGAATATTATATGGTGTCCCTTAGCATTACTCAAAAATAAAAGGAAAAATACATTACTAGATTGGCTAAACCAAGTACTAGAGAGGTAAAGTGGGTCGGACCGACCCATATTTGATAAGTCTATATAAGTTTTATATCGAATCTAGGTCCGGCCTGCCTAAAATATGAATTAGCTTGGTCCATATTCTTATTAAAGGGTCTGACATGACCTACAGACCCAATTTACATTTTATGCAGGTCTAAGTAGGTCGTGGCCTAATATAGGTTACAATGTGAGTCTAATTTTGTTGTTGTTTTATGCTTTAAAATATCAAATATGAGCTTAAAACATATTCATATTTTTTAAAAAATTTTGAATAAATTAAAAAATAAATAAAAATAAGTAAATAAATAACATCAAAAACATATAAATGAAATATTTAATTAAGAATTTTTAAAATTTTAATTAAAAAATATATTTAAAATTATATATGAAATGACTAAATATGAGTCGATATAAATGTGAGCTGGGTTAGTTTGTAGGCCTGTGACTAAGTCCAGCCTAACACCTACTATATATAACGGGCCGACTCAGTAATATAACTTTTCTTCAGAACGTGATTCAACCCACATTAACATCCCTACAAGCACCAATCAAACAAAAAAGTTCAGATTTTTTTTCCTTACTCTAAATTGTGTAACTATATAAGAATAGCTCTATTGCCACTTTTTTTCCCCTTTATCCAACTCCTTTTAAGTATACACCTTTTTAAAATCTAAAATTTAAGTATTTTCCTAATATACTACCCCTTTTTAATATTTCTTATTCCAAAATTAGACATCAATAAAAAATTCAAACGATACTTTTTGTTCACTTTTTTTAAAAATCCCTTATTCATTTACCTTCTTCTTATTCAACCTTTTGCTTTGATCATTCTAATAATAAAGATATTTTGATAATTATTTTTAGGATTCTTAAGAATTGGAGAGAAATTAAAGTTATTGAAATCTAGAGATAATTAGAAGTGTATATTTTTGGGGTTTATGGAAATTAGAGGCTGAGAATTTTTGAATCATTTTTAGAGTTCTTGAGAATTAGGTAATGATAATTTGAGTTTTTAAATTATCTTTTAGGTTTTTTTATTTTTATTTTTTATTTTTATTTTTATTTTTTTTAGAGAAAGAACATAAGAATTTTGAGAGCATAATACCTTCATCTATCACTATGAAAACTTAATTTAATTACTTAAAAATATTTTAATTGTTTAAGCTGATTTTACATGATTTGTTTTATTAATTATGTTTAAGGAGTGTGTAACGAAGAAAAAATAATGTAATTAAGAAAGAATATTCCAATTATTTAAATTTTTTATACCTATTTATGTCATTTTTATACTAGGTTATTTTTCACTCTCAAAGTTTAATAATTCAAGAGAAGAGAAAATTTTGGGTTGACAATAGAAGCACCGTAATAATAAACTGTGAGATCTAGCTACTTATCAAATGTAATGTGATTTAAATGACACGATGGTCCGTACTTAAAATTGAATCCATAAAATGGTTTTGTACGTTACGAGTTTCCCACTCCTTGAATGTGAAATTCAAAATTTTGAGGGTTTTCCAGGTAAACGTAACGGCTACGAACAAACTCCATCCATTAGCCATTTTTAAGCAGAGAAGAGAACTGGAAAAAGCTTCATTCACAGAGTAGGCTAGGCATAGTCTCTCTCTCTCTCTCTCTCTCTCTCTCTCTGTCAATCTCAATCTTTGCTTCTGAGAATGAGGAGGACGACTATGCGTAAGGTGAAGAAACAGCCAGACAATTCTTCCAAGGTAAATATTTTCTTCTTTTTCTTCCCCAAAATTAAACCCTAGACAGTCCTGTTTGGTTCCCAAGAAAATTCACAACAGAAAGTGTTTTAATTTTTCTTCTACTGTTTCTGATTTCTGATTATTGGTGCTCTTGATTTCTTCGATTTCGATAGCTGGTTTTGAAGGAGGTTATTGGCCTGACGACCGCCAATTGCAATGGATTGGCTTCGTCTGCTTCTTCCGCGAGCTGTGCCTATGTGGCGGGATGCGTTGTGGTGGTTTATAATGTGGATTCGGGCACTCAATCGCACCTCATGGTGTCTCATCGAATGCCGAAGCCTTTGAACTGCGTTGCGGTGTCCAAAGATGGGCGTTTCATAGCTGCTGGAGAGGTAGTAGGATAACTATTTGATGTGTTACACTGCCTGACAATATTTCCGTGCTTTCAATTTGATTTTAAGATTACTGGAGAAGATAGTTTCACAGTTTAGAAGAGAGTTTATAGATTGTCATGGTAATGAGTGTGAGTGAAGAACATAAGATAAGGTCTGGTAACTGTTTCACAAGCCCTTTTGAGTCAGAAGGGCTGATAGTGGTGGGACTCTGTCAACGATGGCGATAATGTAGCTTTTAACACACGACATACGCTAAACGAAAGTAACCTTTTCACAGGAGAAGAGAAGAAATTAGTTTGATGCACATTTGTATCTTATGAGACTTTTCAAAGAAAAACTTAAACATAGAAGAGGCTCGTCATTCACTTGTGCAAATTCAGCACAAGATCAAGATCTTATGTTGACAATTGCAAGAAGAAACTCCTATAAGAGTTTCAAGAATGATTTCATATCCTTAAAATGTTGAATAACGTTATAGGAGCTTGAGTTTGATAGACACAACCTAGTACCCAAATCCAATGATAATTATAAGTATGTGTGTCCTTTATAAGTGGTAATGATAAAGGAAAAAACATGTGCTTTCCCTATAAATGATTTTTGGTTCTAGATGTGGTCTAATTTGGTTTTGCAGTCAGGAACTCAACCTGCAGTTTTAGTGTGGGATGGCACAACGCTAGTCCTCATCTCTGAGCTAAAAGGTCATGTCTATGGGCTTGGATGCATTGCGTTCTCACCTGACGGTTAGTTTGAGTTGATCAATAATGTTTGATTCCCTACTACATTTATTTCTATTTAACATTTATCTAGTGCTTTCTTTTCTTTTCTTGTTTATAATCATCTTAGGGAAACATTTGGTTTCTGTTGGTGGATACATCTATCTTTGGGAGTGGCAAAGTGGTATGCTGCTTACAAAACTTAAAGCAGGTTCATCTTGTTCTGCTATTGCATCAGTTAGCTTCTCATCAGATGCAAAATTCGTTGTAACTGCTGGGAAGAAACACTTAAAGTTTTGGGCTGTTGGATCATCTCCAAAAACTTGTTTGAGTAAAGGGTCTGTGTCATTGGCAATTCACGGAAATGCTGTTAATCTTGGTCCTCAGAAGGAAAGCTCATTTATATCTATCACATCCACCCTCAGGAATAATATTATCGTGTGTGGCCAGGCCGGTGAACTTTTCCCTATATATACATTAACTGATGCAGGTTGGGGCCATTTTCCATTAATCAAATGTACTACTGCATTGGAAAATTGAAGAGCTAATCTACAAATCCCTTTCCTTTTCTTACAGGTGTTTTGTGCCTGCTAGATTCTGGGTTGTCAGTAAGAAAGTTTGTGGATTTAAAGGTTCGTTGTTTGTATCCTTTATCGTTCGTGATGGATTTCAAAAGAGCCAATATGTAATAACAAAAGAGGAATCTTTTTGGAGGCCCATCTGGCTACCCAAATTGTGAGTTTAGTTGGTTTAACCTATTGAGCTATCCGAATGCATGTTGTGTAGCACTAATAGTCTCTTATATCTTTCTATTGAGCTATCTGAATGCATGTTGTGTAGCACTAATAGTCTCTTATATCTTTCTATTTTTCACCCTATTGAGCTATCCGAATGCATGTTGTGTAGCACTAATAGTCTCTTATATCTTTCTATTTTTTACTTGAACTAATGGTTGAGCTAGTAATAAAGAAAATCATTGTGGTACGGTCTGTAACTGTATTCACAAATCAGTCTTTGTTATTGTAGTATTTCAATGTAGAAGAAAGCAAAAGGAAAGAAGCTAGCATACAAATTTTGTTTATAGATTTTGTATCAAGTGGTCATATTAATTTGGATCACATGTATTCAAAGTTGCTCATCGTGGGACCTAAAAATCTGTCTGTTTTTCAGATTACTATTTTGCTATTATTCTTTTAATCACTTCATCATTGAAAATTTAATTTTCAGGTTGAAAAGGGTTTTGCAATATCTGTATCCGACAAGCTAGTTGCTTGTGCTTGTAGTAATGGAATAGTGCAGCTCTTTACCATCGATGCTCTTAAATATGCTGGAAGTCTCTTGCATTCAAAGGACAGAAAAGGTTGTGGGGAAAATGACATTGTTTGCCATGCAAAAGTGAAAGATAAAGAGAATGATTTTCAACTTTTGCCTACACTTCCTGATGCTGTTGCTTGCCAATTCTCTATGTCAGAAAAGCTTGGTGAGTATTTACTTCAATAGCTACATTTTTTTCGACTTTACGTTTGTGAATACCTCACTAGCATATTTCATATTTCTGGTTTGCAGTGGTTATTTACAGAGATCATAGTCTCTATATATGGGATATCCATAATGTGAACCAGGTAATTGTTTCGTTAATATTTGGTGCTCATGTTTCATGTTTCTTCTAGTTTTTTTGATAGAGTCAACTAGAAAACTAGATTCGTATCAATTTATTATTTGGATTTCTTGTTATTCAACTTCTAATTTTGGTGCTTTTTGACTTTATGCATATATTGCAAGTATGTAGCTTTTTTGCAGTAAAACAATTCTTTATTGTTTCAGGCCAGAAGGTGTTGTGTGTTACTTTCACACTCTGCATGCATATGGGATATCAAGAACCTGTGTTGTGAAAATATGCATGATGAGTCTCTTGCGTGCGTAGCTAGAGGTTGTTCTGGTGGAGTTTCTTTTGCAACATGCTCAGCAGATGGTACTATAAGGATATGGGATCTTTCTTTGCAACCTGATCCACTTGAGGATCTTGTAGACCACCATTCTTTGAATATGGAATCAATAAGCTCTACAAGTTTAGGTATTTGCAACTTGTGTTACCGTGAATTCTGAGACCCTGAAATAAGCATTTTAAACATTCATGATAAACTTGTCAAATTTTTCGAGCTCATAAAAGAAACAGAGATGTAGTACTTTAGTTTTAAAGTGAATTTCATGTCTTGCTTGCCAATTACATTTCTTTTAATTGTTGCAGTTAGAACAGGAACATTTGAACGTGATGCTATGGAGTTAGGTTTTAGCACTCAAGGGTTTCGGGCAATGGCAGCTAGTCCAGATGGAAAGTACCTTGCTGCTGGTGATTGTGAGGGAAACCTGCACGTCTATGATCTACACACTTTTGATTATACATATTTCCAGGTAATATAGGTATCCATGTTTACTTTACAATCCATTGCTTTTTAAGACGAGGCAATGCAAATCTATTTCTTGATCTCGATATCTATTGGCCATCCAAGCAGGGTGCTCATGATTCGGAGATCCTATCTTTGAGCTTTAGTTTGTCAAGCAAGATGTGTGTTGATTCCAAATATGTCATCAATGGACATTACTTCCTTGCCTCAGGGAGCCGTGATCAACTTATTCATCTTTATGATTGCAAAAGGTCTGCTCTAATAACTTCTAGGGATTTTTAAGTTTGTGGGATAGGCATGTTGATTAGGCTTCCTCCATGACAGGAATTTTGATCTCATTGAAAGTATTGATGACCATTCTGCTGCAGTGACTTCAGTAAAACTTGCTTGCAATGGCCATAAGATTCTAAGTTGCAGCGCTGATAGGTATGCTGTAATTAATTTTTGTTTCATATGCTCCATGAATTTACTAGACTACTATAAAGTAAGATGGATAAAAGAGTACTTGGGACTCGGTAGCTTTATTGGCTCCTCTATATTTGAATTGCAGTGGAACAATCTTTTATTGCTTTAAATAGAACTATTTTGAGGCATACATCAAACCCATAAAAATGTAATTACTTTCTTTTTGTTGTGTTTGGTGATGATGATGATGATGACTATAGTTTTCCTGATTCTCATGATGCCTACTCGATTTACAACCTGTGCTTTGTTTCTGCTTGAAAAAAATGAAGTTATTTCAATTAAATTCATATTATATTCAAGTTCCTTTAATTATAAGCATGATTTGTTTTCCCTCAGGTCTCTGGTGTTCCGTGATGTTACTGTCATGGATGATGGTTTTCAAATTTTGCATCGTCTTCATCAAACGGCATCACGTGGAACTGTTTATGACATGGCTGTAGATCCAGAAATGGAGATCGTGGTAACAGTTGGACAGGTAATTGTATGTATAAACATTTAGTTACTAATTCTGTATAGAGAATTTGGTTGACTGGTAATGCTAGTTCTTGCAGCTAATTCCAATTATCCTTTCTGCACGTAGGGTAATAAGATAAACACATTTGATATCACTGCTGGGAAGTTGATTAGATCATTCAAGCACAATAGAGATTTTGGAGAACCAATAAAGGTGAGTTATGTTAGTGGCCAGCAAGGTACCTCCAATGTCAATTCTCATGCTAATTCTTTATCCTGTTTGCAGGTTACCATTGATCCAAGCTGTAGTTACCTGGCCTGCTCCTTTTCCAACAAGTCCCTTTGCATTTATGACTTAATTACTGGGGAGATGATTACACATGCAATGGGGCATGGTGAAGTTATAACTGGTGTCATCTTTTTACCTGACTGCAAGCACATAGTTTCTGTAAGCCCCTTTGATTCTTGAATTTCATCATTGATGGCTTGTAAAATTTGATTTTAGAATTTATAGTTCTCTGCTGTCTTCATTAAGCCTAGATATTTGGTTCATTTTGGTTGCAAAAAGGTCAAGTGATGATATGAGTAGAAAGAACGTAAGAAGCCCATATAGTATTATATAATTCTTTGAGCTTTTCAATGCTTACCATATATGCACTTCTAAGATGTTTCATGCTTTTAGGTAGGTGGTGATGGTTGTATTTTTGTATGGCGGGTGCCTGCTCTTCTTTCCTCTAAAATGCAGCAGAAACTGAAGAAAAAGTCAAGTCCGTTGTCTCCAAAAAGCTTAACCCAGCCAGTAGCTTTTAGTCAGATCATTTTTAACGAAGAAGACTGGCAATGCAGATTTGATTCTAGAGATCAATTATCCCCAGAAATGCTTGCAAAGACAGGAAAAAAAGTAACTCATCAAGGAGGCGACACTCAGGAGACCAAGAAATTTAAATTTAGCGTATCAAGACTTCCAAGGTGGGCACAAGCCAAATTAACAAGCTCTAATGCCCTGAGAGAACACTGTTTGACTTCGTCCCAGGTATATGACAATTTGGTTCTGTTACCAGAAAATACCATGTTAAAACTTATCCTGATCGAATATGACAAGTTACCAAAACTATTTCAACTCGAGAGATAAGCCAAGCAGAAATGAAGAAATTGAGAACAAGCAATTTATAGTTGTTCAGAAACCCAAGATCAGATTAATCCTACATCCACTTTGGCCTATGCCTCAAGGAACTCAAGCCGACAAGCTCACTTTACAGAATTCTTTCTCACTCAAGACTGAAAACAATAGAAAGCTCTAATCCTCACTCCCAAATCCCCAATTACAACCAGTTCACTCTGATCCTTTGTGCATAAGAACTTAAGTATATATACTAATTAACAAATAACAGACTTAACAACCAGCAAATTATAATTGGCCAGAGATTAACCAACTTGAGCTTTAGAGTTTATCCGCTCCTGCTAAGTTAGTTATTTCCAACTAACTTCTCTGACGTGTCACAGCCAACTTTGAGAACCATTACTAATATTACTACATACCAGAATAATGAATCTTATTCCACATCAATGCACTCACAATGTGGTTCTGTTTTCTGTACATTAAAGTGTTACAAAAATAATAGCGCAAAACATTGTTCAAAAATGGCCTTAGTTACTTACAATGCTGTAACGAATAATTAGTGATTCTTGGTGTACTAAGGGATAATAGAAACAGATGAGTTATATCTATCAATTACTGATTCCTCACAAGCTTAGTACTTTTGTCATCTTAATTAGTCTTATTTTTGAGAAATAAACCAATCATCGTGATTATCTAAGTAGATGTCTGAATTGGTAGTTCTCCAGAGTTCCCAACATGTGAGTCCGTTCTTATTTATATTTATTTCTCTGTTCCGTCATGCTCCCGCTGCTTACACCAGGGAGTAGAGTGGAAAGATGTCTCGCCTTTGGTTGCTGATGCTCAAGAATATGCTCTATCCTCCCCTAAGGCTCAAATGCCATCTAATCATGAGATGTTTTCCAGTGAGCAATCCCCTAGTAGCTCATCCACCTTTTCTCCCTATACTAATGACAACTGGAGTTCTCCAGAACCTCAAGGGACCTTTAGGTATGCAATTGGTTTGTCGGTCATTCTATTAGTGTGTTCGGTGAATTTCCGGATACTGTACTTATACTGTACTCATCCATGTTCATGATGTCACATAGCTCACTTAATATTGCACTTCAGCAGCTTTGCCATGGACAAGCGCTGGATCTCTGTTTATACTGTATGCTTGCTAAACTCCCCAGACGTGCAGGATGTAAAGGACACAAGTTTGCCAGTGTCTTCCCAGAGTACATGTACGACTAATCTCTTGTGTTCACATGATAATCTCTTTACCATTATAACAATGCCAATGATGGAAGCAATAAGGCTAGATAAATTGAGACAAAATTTTCTAATCATACAAAAAGTTGGATAATTATGATACTGTGAGGAATGTCCACTTTCAACTTTTGGACCTTTTGGTGATTTTTTGTTTTTTGTTCTTTCTTTTTTCCCCCGTTTGTACATTTGCTTCTAGTATTTTATGCAGGTTGCCCAGAAAAAATTGTAGGCCATTTGATTTTGCAGAACTAAAAAGAAATTTTATCAGGTTGTCTTGCATTAGTCCACGAATTTTACTAAATTGTTCGAGTGTTAGAGGAAGCCATGTTTTTACGCTATTGCTCTCCGCAGTGAATCTTTTATGAGGACGTACTACAATAAATATGATGTGAAATCTTCTTAGAAGTTCATGGATAGAGATATCCTGGGGACACTTGCAGTATTTCTTGTTATGAGTAAACATGGGTTTTGGCTTGCAGTACACCACAGTTCTGAGATCACAACTACTGGTCAGCACTTGTACGGCCTTGAGAGCCGGATTATGGATGAAAGGAATAGTCATATACCAGATAAGCAGGCGAGTCCTGATGATTCTAGATCTATGTACAAGAATATTGATCAATGTGGCCCAAGTGATTTGAGCACTAGTCGCGAGGCTGCTGCTGGGAATTGTCCTGATGTTACGGATCAACTGCATTCCGATAGAAATGGTTGTGAGTTTCAAACGACTACGGATGCCTGCCACATTAGGTCTGAAGAAAGTGATCTATTTAAAAAACACTTCAGCAGCTTGTCATCCATGCACAAGGTTTGTACCGTACATGTCTCTAACTGAAACTTGATGAGGTTCTTCTTGTATGGGGCTTTGTTGTGCAGAAACTGAGTGATACCTGGTCAACTCTTAGGGACTGGGTTATACATATTGTGCTGATAAAGTTGTATGTCTTATTTTTCACAGATAGAAAGAGGACAATCAATCAGGAGAAGGCACTCTGCTCGATATGTTGTACATCGGGACTATCTCGGGGGCTGCAAGAGACTTTTTGACTCACCCTTGAAATCTTTAGGCGGTAAAATCTTTAACTGCCCAGAGGAAACGTTGGAGGATCCTTCATTCCCGGTTTCAGTTGAAAAACAAATAGTTGATTCTTGTAAACAGGTTCGTTGATTTAAAATGACTTGGTACACTGCATTCTCCTAAGAATGATTCTTGAGAAACAGATGATGAAGTCAGTTGTTTCACCAAAGGTTGACGAATACTGGAGGAATTTTGAACTTTGAAACTTGTCAAATTTGTCAATATAAAAGCACCGGCTTTATTAAAGATGTCAACCTATATTCTTTTCTTCTATCTTTATTACTAGGTACTTGTGCTCTGGTTAGATATGAGGATTAATTTTTTTTTTTTTTTTTTGGTCTGTGACAGTTGAACAACAAATGTATCTTGAATTTGTTATGAACTAGTTAAAATGTATCTCTAATTTATAATGTAGCAACAAATGCATCCGATTTTTTAATGTTAATGCTTCCGGTGCCGATTGCAGGACCCGAAGAACTCCGTAGAAAGTTTGTGCACAGGAAACGAACTGATAGAAGCAGGAGACCAGGAGGAATGCGTTTCAGGAGGAAATGAAGGAAAGCGAAAAATCATTTCCTGCAGGGAAGCATTACTTTCTTTGGATGCTGCAGCTGAGAATGCTGTCCAGTTATTTTCGGACTTACAAACTCTTGATTCTGGAGAAGAGATTTCATCAAGCCCACCTGGAGCCGCGTTATATTTTGATGCATCCAGACTGCTTCCATCAATTATGGAGAAAGTTAAAACAGTGGCCAAATTGGCGCAATTTTGCCACAATCAACCATGTGGGAAGACAGAAACAAATTGAATTCTTAAACCTCTATTAGATCAAAAGGCTATTGATCTTGAGAAGATCCTTGACCGTGTATATAAAGGTAGTTCACCTAGCTGTAGCTTGATTTAGTCTTCCAGGTGAATAACAATAGTATATAGTATGTTGAACCAACAGTTTGACATAATAAACGCATTATAATTCTTCAAAAGCTTGAAATACTTTCCAAATGAATGATTTCTTGAACGGATTTGGAAGGAAAACATTAGTATGTGTAGATGGAATTGGATGAAAGAAAGCCATTAGAAATAGGAACCAGATACTGAACTTTTTGTATTAAAACAGAAGCAGATACGTTAGCCAATTGCTTCGGTTGGATGGGGAGCCCTATGTGGGGTTTAAGACTTGAGATGATAATTAGAAGAAGAATCTATCCTTTGCTTGTTAGAGGAGGGCGAGTGGGTCCCACACAACCAGGGCCCCGCAAGTTGGAGCGCTCTTTCGGTATGCTTTCTTTATCAAAAAACCCAAAAATTCTCAAGGGCCTTGGTCATGCTGAGGTTATATGATTTGGGCCCCACTGTGTTGGGGCAGTGTGCAGACATTGTGGGGTCCCACTTTGTTGCCCACTGACGGTGTGTGTTTTTTGTTTTACGGCTATGCACAAGTACTGACCACACAGACCCCTCTACTACACAACACTACTACTAGCTGTTCTGAATGTAACACAAGTGCCTTCTTCAGTTCCCTTCTTATATAGTTCCCCACCAAGCCCAATCCACATACCAAACCAATATCCAAATGCTCAGTTTCTCACTCCTCAACTCTCTCTCTCTCTCTCAAACTACACCTTTGCTGTTTTTCACTCTTGTTGATGGTAATAGAGTAGTGAAGTCTTCAGTGAGAAAATGAGGTAGTGGAGATAGCTTGGCTCTAGCTAAGCTTTGATATTTCTCTTACAATCTCTTGTACTAGTGGCATATATTAGTACTATATTCTAGTTACTTTCGTGGAATCTGTTTGTTTTACGGGCTTTACTTCTCTTCAAGTCTGCATGGATTCATCCGATTGGCTGCAGGTATGTTATAAGTTGTAACTATATGTTTGAAGCTTGAACGATAGTTTGTGTTGGATCCGTTCTTAGATCATGTACCACGTGGACGATTAAGTGGTAAAACAAGTCACAGAGGGCACATTATCTGACACGTGTCTAGAAGAACCGTTTAAAAACTACATGAGTCGCACGTGATACCGTATGAGCCCGTGGGCTGTTGGAGGCCAGGTTCGAATCCATCCCAGATCCTGAACGGGTTCGGCTTAGTCTAATTCTTACCTCGACAGCTGGAGGTTAGGAGTCTCGAAGGTCTTCTGCCAGAAGATCATTGGAGGTAGCGTACTGTTCCAGACTCAGACATGACATTTAATATAATTCTGGGTATGTGTGCGCATTGGGCAAACTGTTCTGACAGGACGGTGACTTGTCAAAGTTTCGCCTTTATCGGGCTCGAGCCATAGGGGACGGCAGAAAGCAGGTCATGACGATGCAAGAGAAATTACGATAACTACGGCCCGTGATTTCTAGAGTAAGTCATGATGAAAAAATGTACTTAATCCTGAGATTAAAAGCCAAAAGGTTCTCAGTTTTAAGACTATATATATGAGTCATACGTCCCCCTGAGAACATAAGCAGATACACATACAGAGAGAGATATATAAAAATTTATAAGTAAGAGAAAAATTTGATTTTTACTACTCAATCTCAGGGATAAACATCTGACTTAAGCATCAGAGAGTCTTTGTAGGTGGCCACCTCCGTCTCTTCGACTCAACTTAAAGTCAAAAACACTCTGGGATAGCGAGGATATGTGGACAGTTGGTAGATATAGCATCAGTAGTTCAGAGATACGTAAACAGCTGGTAAGAATCGTTACCGACAGTTTCTAACATAATAATTAACACCATATATAATCATAATGATCATTTCCATGTTTTTATAGGAAAAATAAATAAATTCCCAGTACCTCGAGTCATTGTTTCTCCAGGCTGATTTGTATTGCTTACATATACATATATATATATATATATATATATATATAGGTTGCCAATCTAATATGTATTTTTTTATTTTACTTATGGGTAGGTAGTTTTTTTTTAGCCGTTGGATCATCATTAGATGGTGATCCAATGACTATAATGAAGTGCACGAAAAACGTGCATCATTAATGCTCTTTCTCTTTCTTATTTTTTACAATAAAAAAATATGCATGCTAAATTTTCATTGGCCAAATTGATACTTATATATATATATATATATATATATATATATAGTTTTGAAAGATATATAAAGCAATTTTAGACTTACCGACCAACAAAATATGTTTAGCTATACCCTACATTGTACGGCCACATTTTTCATGAAGAATTAAGTAAAAGAATCTCGTTGTCTAAATCTTTTGGCCGCAATTTGTAAGTAATATCTGTATAGGTTAGTATATTGTAATTTGACTAGTTCATGACAATGTGATTCAATTCAAATATATATATATATATATATATGTATCAGAAAATGGCTCATGGTATTTTTTGCTTGAAGAAAATGGCTTGGTCAATGCCTCTTTATTAAGATGCTCGACAAGGATATTTGACAATTAAAAGTACTAATTGTAACGATTAGAATTCTTGAACTAGCCTAAACTTGTTTTCCTTAAGTCCTATTAATTAATCTAAATGCGAATCTACATGCACATAAGATGATCAGTGCTAGTACTACTACTACTTCTGGGGCCAGGGTCTTGTCAGAGACTTTAAAGTATAGTACAATAAGTATACTACTATCTTGCTACAACCAGACTGAGACATAATTTTGATTGATATATACGTGAAACGACGAGGAATCTTGGCGTTTAGACCGTAGGTGCTATACCATTCTTTTGATTTGATTGATGTATACATATATTTATATCGGAAGCTAGCTAAGCCAAAGAATGTCTAGTTCTAAATTATTGCAAACGACATCTTCTGACTCAAAAATCTATCAATCAATCGATTTAAACACTCTCCTCCGATGATCATCTTTATATCTAAAATAGTGTCACTGCAGGACACTGCTTCGTACTTGAAATTTTATATTTTGTTTCTCGAAACCAATTAAATTTCAAAATGAAGAAATTTTTTATTAGTATTAATTTTTTTAAAAAATCTTTCATTAATATACATATTTTTTGAATTTCATTAATATACATATTTTTTGAAAAAATATTTCACTTAAAATTTATAAGAAATTCTAATTAATAGTTTAAAAACATTTGTAATTCTTAAATTTTATTAAAATGAGTCAAATTAAAACTTTGGATTCAATGTCCAAATAATTTACATAAAATCATTTGTATTTCTAAATACTTAATTTAATAGTGAAAATTATCTTCATATATTTATTTAGTAAATATACTACTACTGGTTAAATAAAGTTGATATCTAGTAAATATACTACTACTGGTTAAATAAAGTTGATATAGAAAAGAAAATGTGATATAGAATAGGAACCAACTAATAAAAATGTGGGGACGACACACATATGCTAAAGAAATTTCTCAAACTATCATGACAAATTATTCAAAATAAATTATCACCTAAAATTGGAAAGAGGTAGAGGGTGAGCACGTGAATGCTCAGTAAAAATTCAATTATAAATTTTTATATTTAAGAAAATATATTCACTTTGAAAATCCTGTATAGTTAGTATTTCATTCAAAACAGTTTACAGAACTCAAGTGAAAATCATAAACCAATAGTTTAAACATTTCAAACCATTGTAAAATATCTATCAAAACTAGTACATATCTATTCCAGCCAACATATAACTATGTATGCAATCATGATGTCGAAAGTGTCCTAGTGGATCACTTGTAAGTCTGAACCATCTAAAGATGCGTTGTAAGTTCGAATACCCAATGTGAGGTACTGTAAGTCCGACGACCACGTAAGTGTGTGAATGCATGCAAGTGTTATATGAATGACAAAATAAAGATATGCACCATTTTCACAAAATCACAAAATAAGTATGCAGTATTATTTAATTAACATCACTTAGTCCTCAAAACTGAGTTTTCAAATCATTTTGAATTTTCTAAAAATTTCGGCATTATAATGACTATTTTATATCAAAATCCAAAATTCAATTTCCTACAGAAAATAGTTTAAAACAATATATATGATATGTTAACCAATATGACGTGTCTCTCAAATAGTTTATATCTCAAATCAAGTCAAAACCGATATAAACAAGATTTTTATAAATAATTTCACAAAATTCTATGTTTATCAAAAATATGTAAACTTATAAATTAAACTAATTTTAGAATCAATTAATCGAATCCCTACTTCAATCGAGTGTCCAAATAGCGTTACATAATTATATAGAAAATTTGGCATCGTTTGAGTGTCCTTTGGAGGGTTGGGTGTCGTTTTCAAACCTTTGATCGATAGGTTTGAAAACTTAATTTTCAATCAGAGCTTCAAATCATGAAAATGATTTCACCATTGAATTCAGAGTACCCATAAACACTAAGTTAGATATATAATTTGTCAAATTTAGAGCTGGGCCTCACGACACACAAATTGAGGCAAATTTAAGCTGTCTGATTTCCTTTTTTGTACCCATTTCAAAACATAATTAATATATATCTCATTTTCCATATTTTCAAAGTAGATTCTAAAATTGATATTAGTTTTAAAATCTAACAGTTTGATCAAAAAGTCAACTCTGAAACTATTTATACATAAAATTGTCCAATAAAATTAAAATCAAACTGAGCAAAATTGAGACACGAGACATCTACCACAAGATTGCTTGTGAGGAAAAGAGTATACGGTAATCAATTTTGCAGCGAACGGCGGCCGAAATTGCCTCTGGCGAGCTAATCTAGCCGCAATATTTTTTGTTGTTTTTCAACGATCAGCTACTCTGGCAAGGTTGGGACCGGTGGCGGCTTCTTTGCCGATGATGGTGCGTCTATTCCAGGTGGCAGTGGGCGTCAGTGGTGGTAGAACAGGCTCCTACGGTATCTCTCAAGGGAGAATAAAAAAGAGTACAGGAATTTAAAGAAAATTTTGAAACTGTTAGGGACACATGTCAGATTTTGAGCAATAAGACATTGTCTTATTTATTTATGTTTTGAACTAATTTTTAAATTTTTTTTTCAAAAATACCCTTAAATAATTATATTTCAACATTAATTTTCAATCCTTCTTCGCTTATACCCAAATGAATCTAGCCCCGATTCATTCAAGTTCATCCAATAAATTTAATTTTCTTTTTTATTTTAAAAATTCTGGTCAAAAGACCACAGTACCTTTACATAATTTAAGGGATTTTATACTGTTCACAAAGACTCAAAAGGAATGGATTCTTCTTCCCTATCAAACGATATGCTCACGTGCGCTTGAAGCTTGATGGAGTGAAGGCTCAGACCCTAACACGACCAAGCACTCAAGTGCCTGAGATGTGACTCAACCCACACCAAGTTTTGCTACTAAAATAACTATAGCCTCACTCAGCCCAAGTACTTTTGCGAGACTTGTCATAGGTGCTAGACAAAAAGTGGGATCCTCAGAAACATCCCCGTTAGGCGCGAATGTCAAAAGAAAAAGAAAGTCACGTCCATGAAGAAGCCAAATGACAACAATTTGGCTGTCGTTGTAGTCAACAACAATAATGATAGTAGTAGTAGTAGTATGAGTCTAGCTGGGCCCACTAACCTCTAGTTGTCATTTCCAGAACAAGTTCAGTTTTAATGGGTTCTTGCTTTAGTTCTCATATTAAAGCCGAGAGCCCCAGATCGAAATGCTCTCTGAGCACTCACTCCATCTCACACCCGTTTTTCATCTCATACTAGTTCTCCTCGCGGCTGCTTTTGTTGCGATTTTAGGGGAGAGAGAGGAAACGCATCTTGAAGCCACTACTACTTCCTCTTCTATTTCTTTAAACGGAACAGTATTAGTTCAAGAAGCTTGAGCAAACTTTTGTTACCTTCGTCGACCGTTTGAGATGATGTGACAAAGCATTGAAGATCTTTGGAGCTTCGATTTCGGAGCCTCAAGAATCTTCATCGAGACTTAGAGAAACTATAAGGAGTTTCTTTGTAATATAAAGTTGTGTCTTCTCGCATTTGTTCAAATAGTTTGCGAAAATGCTAAGAAATAGGCCATATCGCAAAATCTCCTTCAAGGCGTAGCTTGCCCTTGCACTTGCCCGTGCCTGAGTTTTGCCCATGCTATAGTTCACCAGTAAGCAAGTCGTTGCACTTCTGAACAGAGAAGAGTGTGGGATTAAAGTTATTTGTTCAATCAAGTACGAGTCAGGGGGTTTTATCTTCATTAATATTTAGCACACTAATCTGTTTGCGTGATATAGTCACAGTCACAACTAAATCTCCAACACAAGTGAGTAATTTTCTGCCTATTTTCTAGCTTACGCTGCCATTCTTGTTTGTATTTGTGTGCTCTGGTGGTGATTTGTGGTTATGGGAATTTTTGGACCCCTTGAATGACCGAATTAAGTGAATACACACCCTGTGATCAATAAAATACTTGTAAGATGTTTGAGTCTTTAATCTGAAATTTTTAAGAGAATTTTTAGCTGAAAACTTTAATTTATAATTGTTACGAAAGAAATGAGCGATTTTGTTGATTACACTCTCACTAGACATTTTGTGGTTCCTTAATCATCTGTTCTTGTCTTAATCTTTGGTACTTCTTGTTCTTTGTGATGCACTCTAGTTGTTTTCTTTGTGATGCACTCTAGTTGTTTGGTGGCTGTTGGGGTGTGTTATGATAGTATTTAACCTTGTGGCTAGTCATGGCTTTTGAAGTATTTGGTCATAAGGGTCTATTTTTTTTTCACATACAAAATTTTAATCTAATTTAGGTTGGTGGATCTTCGTTTATTATATCTGGTTCTAAAATAGATGTGGTAGGATCTAATAAAGTTTTGATGGTTGCTAATTTTTCTGGTGGCTCAGCGGTTGCTTTGCTTTTAAGTAGCCATGCACTTGGTACTGGAGTTCCTGAATTAAGACAGAATAATGGAGCTGGTCCCTCTTATGCTCAGAATTTAAGTTCCTTCCCACGTGTTAAGTATCATGTTAATACTTGCATGGCCTTACCTCCTTTTAAGATTGTCATACCTCATGCTTCTATTATTACTCTAGAACTGTCCAAGCCATGTATCAAGGGGAATTATGTTTGTGTGCAGGTGAATGAGCAAGTTCTGAGAAAATGTATGGAATTGTGTCAATCTTTGTTTATTGGACATATTTTCTTATCTAGGAGTGAAACGCCATGGAAACTTACTGATCTTTAAACTAAAGCTTCAATCAAAATGGCATCTTGCTTCCCCATGGCGTCTCATCTCTTTAGGTACAGTATTTTTTCACATCCTTTTATCTTCGGAGGAGAAAAAACTAAAAGTGTGGATTTTAAGTTCTTTAAGTTTAAAACTAAGGATATTATGTCTTCAATCTTGGTATCTTAATTTTAACCCCAATACCCAAAACTTAACCAATACTCAAGTTTGGGTGCGATTTTATAAATTACTATGGGTTTATTGGGACTGTCAAATCCTTTCTGATTTGCCCGTGGAGTTGGTGTTCCTATATGATTTGATGAGATGACACTTAAGGGTGAGTTTAACCATTTTGCTAGGATTCTGATTGATGTTGACTTGTCCTAGCCCATTTCAGATTCTCTATTGGTGGAAGTTGGTAATGATTGTTTTTTTATTCATTTGGAGTATGAACGACTCTTGAATTTCTGCTCTACCTATCAAACTATTGGTCACCTTGCTTCTTTTTGTAGGCGTGGCCATTAGATTAATGCTTCTATTGAGGATGATTCCAATATGACTCGAGGGCATTCTATAATTTGTAAACAAATTTATAGACCTTCTACTAAGTATCCTAAGACTACAGAGATTCCTTCTCATGTCGCTTCATCTAATGTTGTTCCTATTAAAGAACGAGTTACTAATTTAATGGAAATTCCCACTAAGAATTCTTTTTCACTTCTGATTAATATTCTTAGGAAAAATAATAAAGTCTAGCCTAAAATTGGAAAGAAGAAGATTCAGGACTTTGATGATGTTAGTGAGACTATTCAGCTTTCTTAAAATCCTCGAGTGGTGGCTGATCCTGATGGCTCTAAGAATTCTATTCACTCTTTAGATTCCCTGAGAAAACTCTCTATTTCTAAGACTACGGAAGACTTTCATTTGAATATGATTTATGGCAAGAAAGATGGTGCAAGGGTTGATGAGGCTTTTTCTAGTAAAAATGATCTGATTGACTCTTTTCAGGAGGTGTCTGATGATTCCAGTGGGACAGGAGCAACTTCTAAAAGGACTATGTCTTTGACTTCAATGTTATCTCCTCGGGTTGTACAGCGGCTTGTTTCCAAATGAAGGTAATTATCTCTTAGAGACTTTTGTCTTCGTTATAAACCGAATTTAGTGTGTTTGGCTGAGCCACTCTGTTATTTTGATGTTATTACAGACTCTTTTTGGAGTAGACTTGGTTTGTCTTTGATTTGTACTAATGAGGTGGATACCTCTACTATTTAGATTTTTGCTTCGATTAGAATTCAAAGTCTGCTGGTCATTTGTAATCACGTTCAACATGTCTCTCTTGAGGTTATGATGGGTATGTAACAGTTCGTTATTCTTTTGTTTATGGTGCTTCCTCTTATTCTTCTAGGAGGGAGCTTTGGAGTTCTATTTTGGACATGGTTGTTCCTATTTAGTGTGCTTTGGGTGATATTAATGTTGTTCTGGATTTTTATGAGACAACGAGCACTACTTACTTTGCTTCTTATTCTGACAATCCTGATTTTTTGGGTGCTTCTACTCTTATTGATTTGGACACTAGGGGTGCTTTCTACACCAAGATTGGTAGAGGAGTAAGAGGTCTTGTTCTCTCTCGTTTAGACAGAGATTTATATACATCCTAGTTTATTGATCTCTGGTCAAATTTATCTTATAGCACTTTACCTTGTCTGCATTTAGATCACTATCCTCTTCGTCTGGAAGGGATTCGAGAGCTACACATTCTCGACCTTTTCATTTTAGAATGTTTGGGTAGATGATCCCACTTTCTTCGATTTAGTTTCTGGTATTTAGTCTCTTCTTAGGTTTTTGGTTGTCCCACCTCTTGTTTTTTTTGCAAAAACTCAAACTCCTTAAAGCTTCTTTTCGGGCTTGGAATTGGGAAATTTTTGGTAATTTATCTATCAGAGTTATCGTGGCTACAAATAGGATTACGAAAATTCAGAATAGGATGTAAATAAATGGCTTTTCTAAGGAGATATTTCGAGAAGAGACTGATGTTTTGGCTGCTCTAGATAATGCTTTAACTCTATATGATTCTTTTTTGAGAGACAAGTGTCTTATTCATTAGTTAGAATGAGGGAATCGTAACTTATCTTTTTACCATGTAACCCTTAAGAGACGTAAAATTAATAAGTTTTTGTCTTTTTTAATTATCAACAACCAGATTATAACTGATCTGAATCGTATTATAGCTTATGTCGTTGACTTTTATACTTCTTTAGTTTTTGAGCCGAATCATTCACCAACTGACTTCTCCATTATTCGAGAGCATGTTCTAGCTTTGGTTACCGATTATGATAATACTTGCTTGATGAGTCTTCCTCTTGAGCAAGAAATTAGAAACATTGTTTTTTATATGGATCTTTCTAGTGCGCCTGGCTTAAATGGCTACACTGGGAGATTTTTTCGTAGTTGCTGACCTATTGTGGGTAATGATTTTGTCTTGGCAGTTCAGAAGTTTTTTCATACCAGTAAGATGTTCCTTGGTATTAATTCTAATTTTATAGTTCTGATCCCTAAGGTTACAGACGCAAATAAGATTAAGTAATTTCGGCCTATTGCTTTGGAAAATTTCTTTTTCAAGGTCATCACTAAGATTCTTGCTCTTAGTTTGGGATCTATTACATCTCGAATTATCTCTTTGAATCTGTTTGGGTTTGTGCAAGACAGGCAGATGAGTAATTGTATTTTGGGAGCTTTTGAGTATTTTAACTCTTCAAGTAACTCGACATTCAGTGGTCATGTTACTTTAAAGATCGGCATTCGCAAGACTTTTGACTCTATTCGTTGGTCCTTTGTTTTAAAGGTCCTCAGGTCCTTTAGTTTTTTGCCCACCTTTACTGCTTGGGTCTCAGCCATCTTTAATTTTGCCCATATTTCAGTCATTCTTGATGGGGCCTTTCACGGTTATTTTTCATGCTCTCATGGGGTTAGGTAAGGTGATCATCTCTCTCTTCTCCTTTTTTGCCTTATAGAGGACATTTTGGGTCGTTACTTGACTCATCTTTTTAGTACAAGAGCTATTAATTCTATCTCTCCATCTCGTGGTAAGAGTGCTTTGAACCATTTTTTATATGTGGATGATGCTCTTATTTTCTAACTAGCATCACTAAAGAATTTGAGAGCTGTTTGTTCAATTTTTGAGTTGTATAGGTCCCTTTCAAGTTAGTTGGTAAATTAGGAGAAGTCTAATATTTATTTTGGTAAGAGAATTTCTCCTGCCAGAATTAGAGATTTACTTTCTATTTGTGGTATAAGGTAAGGTGGAGAGTCAATACACTGCTTAGGGGTTCCTTTATTTGTAGGAGCTCTTTGTCAGCGGTGGTTGATTCCTTGGATGAATAGTTTACTAGCTTGTTTTCATTGTTGGATAGGATTATCTCTCTCTTTCGCTGGTAGAATTGCTTTGGTTAATTCTGTGATCTGTGGTCCACTTCTTCATTCTTTTCAAATTTACAGATGACCCAGATTTTGCTAAGTAAAATGACAAAGGTAATTCAGAATTTTATTTGAACAGGTTCTATTCTCTAAAAAAGGTTAGTCCAAGTCTCGTGGAAGAAATGTTGTCGGTCTAAAGAGAAAGATGGTTTAGGTCTTCGTGACTTATCCTTACTCAATAAACCCTGTCTCAAAAAGTTCGCTTAGAGAGTGAAGACTATTGATTCTGAATTATTTTCTTATCTCCGAGCAAGTTTCTTTAGGAGCAATAAGGATTTTCGATGTCAAATGAAATCCTCCACTTGGGCTAGGCTTCGCCCTTTGTGTCAAGATCTTCGTGAAAATCTCGTTGGCTAATCGGAAGACATTCTAAAGTCAAATTTTGGATTGATAATTGGTTGGGTTCTCATCTGTTTAATTTAGTATCTTTTTCTTTATTTCGTGATCCTCCTTTAAAGAGTTTGGTTGGGGATTTCTTAACGGATTCGAGTTAGCCTCTTCCTTATGTTTTTATAGATCATTTTCTGGGAATAACTGATGTTATTAAGTCAGTTGTGATTTTAGATGGCCTAGATTATTTGTGCTAAATACTTTCTTTAGATGATAGGGTTACCTGTTCTGATACTTATATTTATCTTTTTGATTCTCTTTTCATCTCCTCTTAGAGGAAGTATATTTGGTCTTCCTTCATCCCTCTTTCGAGGTCAGCTTTTCTTTGGAGGACTATTCATGATCAGCTTCTTTCTACTTCTTCTTTGATGAAGTGAGGCTTCCATCTTTCGTCTTATATTTGTTTTTGTCATTCTTCGGTTGAAGACTCGTCACATTTATTCATTGATTGCCTTTTTATTATGTAGTTTTGGTAGGCCGTGTCCTCTTTATTTTGTACGCTAGTCTCTCTGGAGGGCTCTACGAAGGATCTTTGGGATAGAGCTCAACTTTGCTTGTTTAGCCTACAACTTCAAGCTTTTTGAAAAGTTGGTTTGGTTTTTATTTTTTTTTATTATATTGCATCTTCAGAATTTGGAAATTTTTGAAGATAAAAAGCCTTCTATATCTTCAGCATTTGTTCTTCTATAGCATTTTATTAAAGAGGCTGAGTCTCTAGTTTCTGGTTCTATGTCTAATTCTATGACTGATCTCTTATTTTACGAGAACTCCAGGTGAAAAGTAGGTATCGAAAGACGCTAATCATTGTTGAAGTTATATAGAGACCTCCTCTGTTCTAGATCAAGGTCAATACTGACAGTTCTGCTTATGATTCACTGGGTCCTTCTTGGTGTTCGACGGTGTTTCAGACTTATAAAGGGTTTGTTCGAGGATGTTTCTCTATTTCTTTAGGAATTGGGTACACTTTTGAGACATAAATGGCAACAGTAATTCATGTGATTAATTTCGTTTGGAAATATGGATGGTAGCGTCTTTGGTTAGAGAGTGATTCAGTCTATGTCGTTTCTCTTCTTTTGGCCCGTTCCTTTAAAGTTCCTTTCCATTGGAGATTAGCTTGGTATAGAATATTTGAGTACATTGCTAATATGAATTTTGTGGTCACTTATATCTATCGCGAGGGTAATCGTATAGCTGATTCTGTAGATTCTCGTACTTCTTTTGTTTGTCCCACTTGGTGGTGGTCCGCTCCATCTTTTATTTCATCTTTTATTTATGACGATTGTATTGTGAAGCCTTATTATCGGTTTCGCCGACTTTATTTATCTCTATTTCTTTGTCTTGAGAGCTCATATTTGTGCCCCTCATTAATTTGGTGTATCTTCTTTTTCTTTTCTTGTTTTTTGATTTAATTTCTCTTGCAATGTCGAGGTTCATCAGAAAAAACCTCTTAACGGGTAGTAGTACTTCTCATGGGCTAGGCCCAAATGACTTTTGTCAAGGCCCAAGGCCTATTTATTTTATGGAGAGTAAGTTGGAGGCCTTAGTGGGAAATTACATCAAGGAACTATGACTTTATGGGGGGTAACACCACTAATGGGGATTTAAACATGGTTGGTATGGGACTTGGTAACTTGGGTACCGGTACACATTATCATGGTATGGTACTTGAACCAAATGTTCATGGCTTATGTCCTCTATTTGGGATGTCCCTAGATGGGACCAGTACCGGGACCTTTATGGACACGTATCAAAGGATAATGATGCCATACAAAGGGAATGAGGACCAAAATGGGATTGATGTGAAGCCGAATACGAAGCTCTTGTCCCATGATTGGCAAGACCAAGGGTGTTCGGATACTGGGAAAGACTCATTTGGGTACCTCAATGGTTTAGGATCATGGTCCGGCGTGATGAACTGTTATGGTCCTTCCACAACAAACCCGTTAGTTTAATTAAATAAACTAATCTTTTTTTTTAATTAGTAGTTTTTATTAATTGACCGATTCGTGTTCGTGGTTAATGATGTGATTAGTGACTTAATTATGATATGCTTTTTAGACTAGCTAGGTTATCCAACTACTATATTTTAGTACCATCTATTAATGGTGCTAAGAAAAATCATCATGGATGCCTTTGACATAAAGTTTTTTCTTTCATTTATTTTTTGCTTTTCTTCTTCGGGTTCTTTCTATGCCACGAAGGCGGTCTTTAGTTTTATTGTCTTGACCTATATATAAAAAGTATGAATGAAGATTGGAGAGTCAAAAAATGACTGCTTTCATGCAATATATTGATTATTGCTTTAGTATTATTTATTTGTTTGTTAACATATTAGTTCTTACTTTTAATGTTTCTTTTGCTTAATTTAGAATTTTGGGTGCAAGACACTCAAAGCTCTAGGATTTTGTTGTAATACCGAGGAAGATATGGAAGCCATTTAAAAAAAAAAATAGAAATCATTTTTTTTAGTGCGAGTGTTTATCCGATTTAATATGCACATTTTAAGAATATTTATATCTGATTTGCACTAAATGCGGATTAGATCGGTTACTTTAAATCGAGTAGTTGGACTTGATAAATAAACTTTTAAAATTGTATTTCATGTCATTTTTTGTCTTGAATTATTTAATTTTAGCACAAGTTTGAGTATTTTTTACAAATTTAATCAATTATTGATCATGTATATGCATATAAATTAAAAACAATCTATTAAAATCTAAAATTAAACTTAACTTAAACCTAAGATATTAAATAATTTATATTTTCTTTAAAAATCTATACATTATGTGCGGATCAAATTGTATCGGTTACTTTTCAAGATAAAAAAAGTACTTATTCAGCAAATTTACAGATTTTGATTTTTGGATCTAATTTAATCCGTTCAAATACAAATATCTGTACTTTACAAATTAGATTGAATTTGATCGTATGGATTAGATTGAATACTGCAGGTTTTGAAGGCTCCTACCTTTTTGTTAAGGAAATGTGTTATTTAGTATTCGTAGTCTTAGTGAATAGTCTTAATGAGATGTATATTTTTTTTTGGATGAAAAAATGACGAGAAAGACATTAAAGAGAGCAACTAAAGCGGAGTTTCCAGCGAAAGCAAAGGTTCTCTTTCAGTTGCGTGTCGTTTCCATGTGGCTCTATTCCATTGTACTTTGGTGTGGAGCCCATTTTATGATTGGTAATGGAGTTGGAAGAAGTAGAGCTGAAAAGGGTGCATCTTTTTTCTCTTTATGGCTTTTATAAGATGACAACAGTTAATATGATCATATACTTCCAAGGCTACTAAATCAAATCAAATCAAATTAAATAAGGTTTAATATTAAGTAACTAGCGTAACTATTCCATTTCTCTACTCGATCAGGCAAAAGAAAAAAAAAGAGTCGTTTAATAGCTAGAAATGAAATCATAACCAATAAAATCGGTCATTATGCATAAAACTCAACTTACCATGATCATGTACACGTTCAAAGTCTTACCACGTTACGTAATGCCTTTTTCTGAGTTTTCATTCAGGTTTAGGCTAGTAATTAACAATTATGATCATTACCATGTTCATGTACAGGAGGGCCATTATTGGGCTCAATCGATACATATAATCTTATAAGCGAAATAGTTAGTTTGCTTCAGTAACACATTTTGCAATTAAGTTTTGATTAGTATCTGACTCAAAAGTTCTCTACTAAATAACAGATTAATATCCAAGCCATGTCAAATACTAATCAAAATCTCTCAACTTATCCAAGAGCCACCATCGGTTATCGGTGTTATAATGCCGATTGGAGTAATTTTTGTTTTTGTTTCGGAATTACACTGGAGAGAGCAAATGAGAAACAAGGGGTTGCACTTTTATATAAGGGGCTCTTAGTAAAGTTACCTATTTTTCAAAGTTACTTTTACGAAATGCATTGCACTTTTACGTAAGAGGCAGGTAAAATTACCTATTTTAAAAATTACTTTTAAGAAATACACCCTTTTGATAGTTTTATTTTTCGGTGAGTATACTCTTTTTTAAGTCCTAATTAAATTTATTCTAACTACTAAAAATGCTCCTAGCATTTATCCCATCAAATTTTCAGGATTTGGCTAAACAGATGCTCAAATTGTCAGACACCTTATCTAGTGCTCTACACGTCATACTCAATGTACCAAGTCTAGCACCTAATATTCAGATGTTTATTTTAAATTTTTTTAAATCATATTGCTCAATACTTTGTCTAGTACTATTCAATTAAGGGTATGTAAGTTTTTTTACACCTCTATTTTTTTTAAAAAAAATGTGTTTTACTTAATTACTTTCAAATGAATGTATACGTCATATTCTTTCTCCTTATATAAGAGAAATTAGCTCAAATATGCATCATAACAAGTATATTTTGATCTATATACTCTCCTTAATAAAAGTTTATAAAATATATATATATTACCTAAAATATCATATTTATTCCTAATAATATTTTGATCTATATACTCTCCTTAATAAAAGTTTATAACATATATATATATATATATTACCTAAAAAATCATGTTTATTCCTATATATATATATTACCTAAAAAATCATGTTTATTCCTAATAAATTATACGTGTCTGTGCTCTTTAAATAAGCCGAAATCTCTTTTAACATTTTAACTGTAGTGCAGCAAGTATCAAGAAGGGCCCATGTTCGGATTTTAAATCGGGCTTAAAGATGAGAAAAAGTTTCCAAGCTTAAACCAATGGAAGCCCAGCCTGAGAATCATTACCTAGGCCCATTAGTAATGAAAGTAAAGAATTGGTGCAAGGAAAGAAATCAAATTACCAGCTATGATGCAGCAATAGCAAGCTGATCAAGGTTCCATCCTAAAAGAAATTTCCCAAAAGAAATTTAAAAAATAGGATCCTTTCTTGTATGAACACGTCTTTTTCTTTTTATCTATATCCTTTACAAGCAATAAAATCATCAGCCTGTCCACTTTAACATTAAAAAAGAAAAAGGGAACCAAAAAAAGGGCAAAGACCAACTTTTCTTTTTCCCTCTCCTTTGAAAACCCCATTTCTGCTGATGATTTTCATGCAATTCTAATATAAAACTATTGGGGCATGTTCTCTTTTTTGTGTAAATTTCAAGGCATGCCAGAGGGGGAAAAAAAAAATACAATTGCTAGCTCCCCAAACACTCATAAGAACCCAACCCACACCCTAAGATCTGTTTGGAATATTTGTAAATCCCTAAGAAGGTATGCCTAGAAATTACCCTGTTGTATACTTCTTTGCTTTTGTCTTGCTTTAGTAACATGCCAAACTATACATTCTTTCTTGGGATTCCTTCACTCTACTTGTATAATCATATAGTTCTTTTCAAGGCTATCATAGGAAATGCACGAGTAAAATTCTAGGACACCCATGATAGACCTACCCCTCATTTGCGTACCCTAATTGCCATATGTAAGCCTAATGATGCTTAATTTGGGCACTCAAAACATGCCCTTAGATCCGCATAAAATCCATAATATACCAAAACGTTATAATTTTGTTTGGCTTTACTTTCAGTTTTTTTTTTAAATAAATTAAAAGTTGCAGCAAAATTTTTTTGCTTTAGATTTTAATTTTTGGAAATAAGAAATATGATTGCACATTTTATTTTTCTAAAAATAAATAGATGAAAATAATAAAAAAAAAAGAGTTAAAATAGATTTGTATTTGCCTATGTTTATACGTATATGTATTTTGTATATATATGTTCTTGTATATAAATACATGTATTTTTTCTGTTTTCTAAAATTCGTTTAAAAAAATAAAGGAATTAGAGATTTTTTTGTTACTTCTCTTTTGAAAAAAAAAAATGGTAACAATTTTTAAAACGACAAGTAAATTTTCAAAAAAAAATCTAATGTTTCTATTTTTAAAAATGAATGCATAAAACAAAAAAAAATCCAACCAGCCCTAAATTTATAGCTTTATTTATTTTTTCCAAATCCAACTAAAGTAATAAAACTCCCACAAAATAAACAAAGAAATGATCAAACTTTATCGAAGATCGAATGCTTAAAAATCAGCCATGTGGAGTAATTAACGGCGGAAATGAAGATAGATAATGGATTCTTATCTATTATGCCACACATGCACTGAAAAACTTTCAGTGGGAATGATTAATTAAACATAAACTTGAGTCTTGACCATTCTCTTAAATTCTGAGGTATTATGTATATCTATTCGTATCTCTATGTATATATGTCTTCTTCAAAAACAAAATGTAATCCAGCATAGTGGGGGCAAAATGTGAATTGGGTTTTGTATAGTCTTACTGTTGGGGTCCAAGATGGAGGCTTTGTTTAAAGTGGACTATCATTCTACACATTGTTTTATTTCTTTATTTAACCTTTTAAATTTGGGGAAAATGAAAAAGGCTTTGATTTATATTCTGTTGTATGCGTGTGGGGTAAAGGCCAGCTCTCAAGTCGATTGTCCTTTTGTAGTCATTTTTCTTGTGTAATGATGAGTTTTACTTTTCTCTTTTTTCTACAGTTAGACACATATGTATGTGCATTCACTAAATTTTCTTAGCTTTTGGTTTCATTGGGTCTAAAAAATGAGAGTAATATTGGTTCTCATTAGAACTATGTCACTATAAGGGAATAACTTTTCTTATCTAGTCAATATGGTTTGCATGATTATGCGCAATAATGTTCTAGGCGTATAATAAAGACAGCATAATTCGATATAATGGCTTCCGCGAAATTTGTGGAATCTATATGGGGTGCCCATGTTTGTATGTTTACTCTATTGATGAGCTAAGAGCTGTAATCCATTCTAAAATAATTAATTTTTATGATTTTAGGAGAAATTAAGGTCCAGAAGATACGTACTCCTTCATAATAGAAGTGATATCACTAGACTCAGTAGACCACCACTAATTAATTAGGACTTTTTATTCTAGAGTGAATATATTTCATGACTCGATTTGGTTGTAAAAATTCTATTTATTTTTTTAATTTTTCTTAATATATATATATATATATTTCTTCATTCGTTATGAAAGAGCGGCAATGCATCGACCATCCTATTGAACTTTGCTCTCTTAGTACCTATGTCCACACACATTAATTTAAAACCTTGCCCTTAATTTAGATCTACAATGGTAGCATATGTGGCTTTTTTTTTAAATGAAAATTTCCATCAAAAATAACATTTGATTATTAAAAAGTTACTGATAAGTTCCCATGTCTTAACTCATATAGTCATATGATCTACATTTTAAAACCTTATCAGTAACTTTTTAATTATCAAATGTTATTTTTGATTGAAATTTATTACTCATATTATATTGTAAATCAATTACATTTTTGCAAAATATTTTATCTGAAACCATATCAGTCTTTTGCAAGACAAATTACCATATTATATTATATATATATATATATTTAAAAAAATATCATATCAACCACAAGAATATATACTTTTATCGATAATAGAGAAAAGGTGTTATATAGGTGGTGGGTAGGGGGATAATGGTTTTGTTTTTCATTATATTTTCGCTTTCTCGTTTCTTTTCCAATTTAGTACTGGGCATAATAAATTGATGGTGCATGTTACATATGATGTATATATATTAGATAAAGATCACGTATAATCACATGATTAATTCACAATCATAATACCAGAAAATTAAAGTAGCATGAAAAATTTGTTTTGCAATTGGGTATTCTAGCATATATATGTCTATAATAATAATAGTAATGTTTGTATTCAGGTTCTACAGCAAATGTTCTTCTTGGGGGGGGTTTAAAATACTGAGAGACTGAATTTTTCTCTTGTTCTTTTCATTAAGAAAATGACACATTTTTAAAAGAAGGCAAAGAAAGTTCATTCTCACTGCATAAAGCTTTGGAGAGACAAAAACTATTTTAGCCCTGCCCCTCTCTGCCCTGACCATCGAATCTTCAGTTATTCACAAAAAGAACAGAAATACAAGCCTCAAAAAACACATAAATATATAAAAATAATTCACCAACCTCCAAATCTAATATGCAATATCGATAGTTATTATATACTATATATTATATATGTTTATTGCATCCTCCAACACAAGGGATGATCGGCTCCTTTCCATGTCATATCTTATAAGAAGAAAAATAAAAGAAATTGACAAAAGAGACTGAAACCCTCCAGAGACTGATTCCCCACTTCCCTCCAATAATCTTCGTCAAAAGCCTACATGACATGCATGCAAGAATATATGGATTTATACATGTATATATAATTATTTTAATTAGTTTGCTGTTCAGTGTTATCATTTGGAAATACCCAGTTGGTATAATCATATACCAAATGATATCATATTAAACAAATGGTACTGTAAGAAATTCTCTGCAGACTCTAATTTGTTTGTCCAAAACAAGAAAGATTTGGCAAGGGATTAATTATTCAATTTATACTCCTTTTCCTCATTTCTTTATATATAATATTGGAACCTTGCGGCACTCTTTATTTCACAATATATAATTAATAAACACATTATCACGTAGAAGAGAGACATATCAGTAACACCGATATTTTTCAGCAACAAAAAGAAAAATAAAATATAATAATAATAATAATAATAATAATAATAATAATAATAAAGTTACACCAGTATAAAATAATAATGTGTCTATAATATTCACTTCATCTATGCATCTTTAGAATTTTCTGCCTGTCCATGACAGTCTTAGCATGAAGAATTAAGAACCGCTAGCTGATCATAGATAAGATTACATTGGAACTAATTTGAAAATTAATTTTTTGGAATATTGAGGTGTGGGACAATTAAAGAAATATATATATAATTAAAATGTAGTACCCCATTAACCATATCGAAAGTACCTTGGGGACCAAAAGAATAATTTTCATGAATATTTGGTTGATGTCATATATTTATATTTCCTCAATTCGTGTAAATGCAAACTACATAAGAATAGACCTTACAATGATTGATTTGAGAAAGACAGATATTTCGTCAAAGTAATTTGATGGAAACATATATTTGGTGGGGACTATAAATGACTCTAATATGGTGGATGGAGTGTCACAATATGACATGTTAAAACAAGACAGAATGTAACGTAAAAATATGCATCCCCCTCAAAAGAAAAATAAAAGGAATGTTTTGAAAACAACATTTTGGCTATATATCCATATATTTGTGTTCAGTGGAATGTTGTATCATATAATATATAGTATATATAGGGTCCCAGTTTATTAGAACCCACAGTGGGTAGAGAATTTTTGTCCCAAAAATTAAATCTTCAATTTCTTTTTTTCTTTTCCTCTTTGTCCTTCCCACTATACTAATCATATTGGGGAGGATATATGGGAATGATCTGATATTATTCCTTTATATTCTACCAAACAAACAAAGATTGCCCTAGAAAGACAAAATCCTAGCCCTAAGAGAGAATATCTGAATTATCTAGGAGAAAAAGAAAGACAAACCCCAATGACCCATTCGCATGTTTGTCTATTAAATTATTTTCTCTCTCTTTTTTTTGTTTTTTTTTTTTCCTTTTTTTTAAGGTCTACTTTATTAGTAAAGGGAAAGGTAACGGTAGAGAGGACATGACGAAACTTTACGCCTCATCCCACAATTCCATGCACGAATGCGGTCACTATAATAACACAGTCATATATATCCCATGTATGCCAGGACAAATACAAATAGCTTGTAATTTCAGTTAAATTTAGCAGAACCCAGGTACATTATTTTAAGTATTCCAACCAAGACAAAGAAGATAAATAGCACTTTTCGCTAAATATTTGGAGGTATACATCTAATCACATATTAAATATGATGTTCAAGCATACGATAAATAGTTTTTTTTTTCACTAAATAATCCAATTATTACATTACATTAATACATTCTAGTACACTACTGAATTTTATAGCTATATATATTTGTATATGAACTGAGTGTTCTTTTAATTAAATTGCTGCAAGTAATTATATGTTCAACTTAATTGGTTAGTAATAGTAACTACATCAACTTCTGCTGCTAAGTCTCAAATATATATATACACATATATATATATATAGGTTGTCAATCTAATAGGTATTTTTTTCTTTATCTATGGGTAGGTATTTTTTTTTTTTGTCATTGGATCACTATCTAATGGTGATCCAATGATTATAATGAAGTGCATGAAAAGATGTGCATCATTAATGCTCTTTCTCTCTTTTACTTTTTACAATAAAAAAATGTGTATGCTAAATTTTCATTGGTCAAATTAATACCTATACATAGATAAAAAAAAATACCTGCCCATATATATATATATATATATACATATCTATACATATGCTATATTACATATTTCTAAAATACTAGTAGAAGATATTCGCACAAGATAAATATTTTCTTAGTGAGTTATATTGGCCAATAATACTGTAATTAATTAGCTTTCAAAACTACGGAGGAAGCTCCATGTATAAATGGGTCCTTAGTATACTCAAATTTAAAGATAAATCATTTTGATTAGTACTGTCCCACAGATAACACTATTAGCTAATAGCTAGTGATTATCAGGGTGACCGTTGAATTTTGGCGAATTGATCACACATTCTTATGTTGACCATGTAATGTATGTATAAATTATCACACAAAGATGGCATTTTTTATTTTTTTTTTCACATAATATATAGTTTATGACGGGTTGAAAATAGAATTAACAATTTTTTTTAATGTGCATTCGGTTTAGGGTGGTAGACCCATGTGATGGGAGTAAAGGTGAAAGGGAATTTATTGGGGACCCCGTGACGTGCTTCGACGAAAAGAATTAGAAAGTAAAGTGTAGCAGTAGTAGTAAATGAATTAGCTATAAAGATATGTATATATTGTTGGGTTATACACGTATAACCTACCGTGGGCCACAGATTTGTTATAGTAATTATACGAAATTATGGTTGTCTAATTAAATTGGATTAATTAAGTTATTTAATTTTAAGCTTAAGAAATTACCAATTAAGAATGGACTTTGTAACATGTGATTATCTAATACTAGACTCTACTGGCTATCAGTATATAAGGACATAACTATTAGGGTTTTGGTTTTCAAGCTAAATAAAACATATGCTTTTTTCCTCTGCCTTTATCAACAGAGAGAGAACCCATTAAGTATACATAGAGTATTCTGGCTGTGGAAGGTCTCTAACCCTCTAGCTCTCAATTCAACATTTCCACTATGGTGTTCATCGTTTTTTTACTATGGATTCAAGTTTATCTCAGTTTCTCAACAAGTCTTGTCTTGACAATTTGACAAGATAGATTCTAGGATTATATTTGGTTTAATAATTCATTATGTATATCTAACAAGTAGTATCAAGAGCAAGAAATTATGTTAAATTGCTTAAGAAAATCATGCATATCTCTATTTTGTAATATCTTTACCTATTTGGTTGTATTGAGTTTAGATATAACATGTATGATTGATGAATTTTTCATGATTTTATTGAGATACTCAGTGTTTGAAGGTTGAATTTTGAGTTTTGGATCATAAAGTTTACAAATTAGGACGAAAAATCACATTAGGTTTAAGTTATCCAATTTTAAAATTGGGTAATTAACACTAAGGCCAAAATCAGGCATTGCGACACCAATCAATGGTACTGCAGCGCCACACTCAAGCTGCGGTGGCACTAATCAATGGCGCTATAGTGCTACACTCAAGCCACAACACCACCACCAGGGTTTAGAATTTTTTTTAGGTCAAATTTTGACCTAACTAAGGTACATGGTCTCAGTTTTAAGTAGAATTGAGTCGTTTTCAACTCAATTCAAGAAGTTCTAACCTGAAACTTAACCAATCGATTTTATTTTCTCAATCCAGCTTTAGTACGACCCATACTTTATTTATTGAAAACTCTATTTGGCTTTAAGAGTTGATAAAAGTGCTTGAAACTCAGTCGATCATCTATTAATATTTGTGCATTGAAGTTTTTAGTTTAATATTGTGGACACTTTGGTTATTATTTTCTTTGCACTATGTATTTAAATATTTTGAAATAGACGAGTTGAAATAACATGTTACCAAAGTAACTTTTATTGTGTAAATTTATTTATTTTGAAATATTTAAATGATTGTATGTTTATTGTTCATGTGAATAGTTACTGATCCAAAGGAAGGTGATTATTTGGCCGAATAATAAATACACTTGTGGTAATAGATATGTGATAGTTATTGAGCTTCCATATGGACAGCAAATCGGCCCAAAGAAAGATTTACTGTCAATATTTGATTACTATACTAAAGGGTACCACTTACAAGTTAATAAGTCGGTCCAAAGGAAGACTTATTGATGTTGTTCTAGGTATCTTGTGATGGAAGCCCACCTTATATATTTATTTGATGTATGTCATACTAGTATATCTTATTATTTTGTAGGCTTAGTTTATGACATATTTTTAATGTGAGATGTTATTTTCTATTTTTTTCAGTCCAGTTTTTGTTTAATTTGTATTTGTCAATATTAAGTCTAATGTTTGTGTTTCATAATACAAATCTTAAGAAATGGAATGAGCACAATGTGCTTGGTTGCATTGGTCTTGACATTATGCTCCGAATAGAACATCCTACTGCTTTTACAGTTTAAATTTTTTCAAAGAAGAATTTTGAATAGTAAATTCATTATAATTGCATAAGTCTTATGGTCATGCAACACTCCATTATAGAAACCATAAGGGGCACTATACATGAGGAGGTAAACGCTAAGTAGTTCCTTAAAGCAATTACGGATCGTTTTATTGAAAATGAAAAGTTCGAAATGAGTACCATTTTTTTTTTGGAACCTCGTTTCAATTCAGTATAAAAATTAAGGGAATATAAGTGAGTATATTATGGAGATATCTAACCTCACTTCCAAACTAAAGGCATTTAAGTTAAAGTAGTTGAAAGATTTGCTCGTGCATTTGGTCTCTATCTCTTTTTTTGCACAAATTAGTTAAGCAAAGTTACAATACCCTTAAGTACAAATGATCTTTTTTGAGATCATTTCTTATAGTATGCAAGAAGAAGATAGGTTGAAGTGAGAAAAAATTAAGAGTGCTTACTTAGCATGTACTTTTCAAGATAAGATAAAGAAAAAGAATAAGGATAAAGAAGCTGCAGTTATATCTTTATAGCATAAAGTGCAAAAAGAAATAAAATAAGGAATTTGTCTGTTTTTTATTTTTGCAAAAGAACTAGATGTATAAGGTTGATGTCCCAATCGTGCCTTTTGGCGTATAAATAACGGTATGCTTTTCAATTTTATTTGTCATAAAATTAATTTAGCTATTGTACCCAAATTCACTTAGTGAATAGATACAGATCCTATATTCATATAAGTATGTTCATGCAAGATTGTTTATAAAGCTAGTTACAAATTGATGATGAAAGATTCATCTGTTTGGGCAATGGCAACACAACTTCAGTAGAGACTATATAAGGTTATTTAGATTATAATTAGAGATTGGTTAAAGTTTGGGTTTGAAAGAAACTTTTAAAGTATTCTATTTTTAACATGAACAAATATAATCATCCTTGTTTATTCGAAAATAGCTAAATTTAGTTTCTTTCAAGATTCAGATTTCTTGCTACTAGTTATTTGATTGATAATCTTTATAAATTTAAAATAATTGCCTCATCAAGTTAATCTTGCATATTAAGAAATATGGTATAAAAGTAAAAATCAATTAAAAAAATTTCTCCATAGTATGACTCAAGCTTTTGTTTTCTTAATATATCTCTTAATAGAGAATTAATAGCCTTGTGTGAGATGAAATTCTTAAACTACTTAACTTAACAGACTTTAAAATCTGTGTTAAGTACATTGTGGAATACAGACAAATATAAAGAAATCAGGTATCAACAAGAGTTTAGATGTCTTCGAGCTAATTTATACTGATACATGTAGACCATTCTATATAATTATCTAGAATAGCTAACAGTATTATATTATGTTCACAAACAATTATTCTCATTAAGGGTACCTATTTTGGTTCATAAGAAGTCTCAATTTCTGGATGTATCTAAGTTTTTGTTTTTTCAATACCCGAGTTGAAGTTCAACCGAGCTAGGAAATTAAAGCTGTCAAATCTAATCATAGTGTGTACTATGATAGGTATAACGGATAAAGTTAACGAAGTCCAGAGCCCTTCACTCAATTTTTAGAGACGTACAGAATCGTCCGACAATACGAAATATTAGAGAAACCTAGTATAATAGTATTGTTGAGTGACAATAAAATAAACTTAAGGATATAGTAAGAAGTGTGATTAATCATTCTTCTTTACTTAAATTACTCTAGGAAATGAACCTAAGAATTGCAATATACATACTAAACAAAACTTCCACTAAAAATGTAGCTAAAACCCCTATGCGCTATGGACAGGCAAGAAGCCTAGTATTAGGTACTTTCATATTTGGAGTTGTCCAACTAAGATTTAGTCATACACGCTATATAGAAAGTGATTGAACTTAAGAATTTTAGCTACTATGTCATTCGGTACTTTGAAAATTTAAGAGGATTCATTTTTATGATACCTCTTATAAATCCTTTTCAAAATGCGAAAATATAAATTACTTAAGAATGTTAAGTTTGGAGGGAGAAAATGTTAAAAATATTGTCTTTGAGGAAGAATTCATTTCTTTTCCTTCAGTTATAATTGAAAGTATTCAGGTTTTAGAATTTTATACCTACATTATTCACGATACAAATTCAGATCAAGACAATATTCAGCAACTTCCAAAAGAGCAAACTCAACTACCTCAAGAGAAAGTGCCATACAAGAAATCCAGTAGGAAAAAAGAGAAGTACAACTTCAGATATTTATGTTGTTAATCTCCAAGAACATGTGTTTGATATAGGAGTAGAAGTGATCTAATTATTTTCACTTAAGCTAAAACAATATTCTAACTCTCAAAGTGGATTGATGCCATAAAGAATGAGATGAAATTCATGAAGGACAATGACGTTTAAGATCTTGTCGACATTTAGGTTTGCCTAGTTCCAATAGTTTCGCTTTGAAGGAAAGCATTATTTATAAAAAGTCTTTCTTTTCAGTTTTAATGAAAGACTTTTTTAGGATAATTTTGGTATTAGTAGCTCATTATATTCTTGAGTTACATTAGGTGAATTTAAAGTCTACCAGTTTCCCGTTAAGATATTATAGATTTCTTCTAGTTATTTTCAAGTTTGGTTTTGAGAAAAATTTAGTTGATGGTCTTATATATCACAAATTCAGTAGGAGCAAGTTTATCTTCCTTATTTTGTATTTCAATGATATACTTTTGGCTAGCAATAATATAGACTTGTACGAAACCAAGAAATTTCTATCGAAAGGATATTAATGTAAAAGATCTTTGGGACATCTTTTTTGTACTAAGGATATACATTGAGATCATTCCTGATGTATCTTTTAGGATATTACAAAAGATCTATATTAATAAGGATTATGTTTCAGGAGATATACTGATTAGCTAAGAATGATAAATATAGTCTCAATCAGTACCCAAAATGAAATTAAAATTAAGGAAATACATAAATTCTCTTATGCATCGGCAGTGGGGAATCTTATGTATATTCAGGATTGTTAGGTAGATGTTAATAACCCTCATGTGGATCATTAAATAGCAACAAAATGGATTATACAGAATTTAGAGAGAACATTAATTTATGTGCTCATTTATCAGAAATCAGAAAAATTTCAGAGATCATTGAGTATTCTGATTCTGAATTCATTGGATGCCTATATAGTTGTATATATATTTGCTAAATGGAGGAGCTATTTGGAAGAGTGTTAAATAAACACTCATAACTTTTTTCACTACGGAGCAAAGTATATATATCTTGTTATAAGGCATCGATTTATAAAATATAACTGTGGAACTTTGTCACTAGGTTGCAAGTTATGGTTGATGTTAAAAGAACATTAAGGAATTTTTGTGATAGTTAAGTTGCATTAATGTGTTCTAATAATAATAGAAACTTTTGAAGTCAAAGCACATAGACTTTAAGTTATCTGTTGTTAAAAAGAAGTATTTAGAGTTGACTAGTGTCTAAGGAACATGTAAGTACAAACTCTATGATAATGGCCACTCACCAAAGGCTTATCACCTAAGGTGCTTTCATGAACATATTACTCATAATGGTGTTGTATTTCAAAGATCTATAGTTTCAGTGGGAGTTTGTAGTTTAGTTCAGATGCTCATTAGTGACACTTATTCCTTGTTTAATTTCTGCAGAATATGGTCGATGAATTTTTTTGTAAACTCTGAATTCAAATATGATATTTATCATATTATTATCTTTCCTACTACAGTTTAAGCATAAAATATGCGGTAATGCATTAAGAAGAAAGACTAAGATTGATCTCAGTTCAGCTTAAAATAGGACCAGATTAAAATAGACATGTAAGATCACTTTTCGTATAATTTTTATGCCACACACCCGTACTTGATCTATGTCATTGTGTGTATTGATTTGGTAATCATTGATGGGTTTAGTTACCTACCTAAATGTAATGAAAGCTGCTTTAGCTTCATGTTGATATACAAGATTGTTCAGATTGTCTTAAGAAGTAATTTATTAATAAACAACAATAAAGTACGCACTCAAGTTTTCATTATATAATCGTCTCAAAAAAAACTCATGTATCCCAAGTAGGAGATTGTTGGGTTATATATATATAACATTATGATAGGCTACAAGTTTTTTATAATAATTATATAATATTATGGCTGTCTAATTAAGTGAGGCCAAATAAGTGATCTAATTATAGGCTCAAGAAAATACTAATTAAGTATAGACTCTGTAATGTGTGATTACCAATACTGGACTAATAAGGATTAATAGGATCTTTATTGGCTATCAGTATATAAGGATATAATTATTAGGGTTTTGGTCTCAAGCTAAATAAAACGTATACTTTTCTCTTCTGCCTCCATCAATTGAGAGAGAACTCATTGAATATATATAGAGTATTCTAGCTGTGGAAGACTGTAATCCTTTGGCTCTCAATTTAACGTTTCTATTACGGTGTTCATCGTTTTTGATAATGAATTAAAGTTTGTTTCAGTTTCTCAATAAATTTTTTCCTCATAATTGGTCATAGAATTGAATTTAGGTTAACAATAACATATATAATGGATATATCTAAGATTAGTGCATTCAATTATGTATGTAATTGGCCGGCGTGGGGTTGGTTTATGGCTCTCGTGACCCAGCGGCGGAGGTCTCAATCATCGTCAGCTCAGAGTCCCTACACCAACAATCCCATGTATACCCATCAATCAAGATCATGATCAACCATGCATTATTTCTTCGTTTATATTCTTCACTCCATTTCATTAATTTCTTCTCAAGCCTCAGCCATGTATATGCACGTATGCCCTTGCCTTAAACTCGTGAATCTGTTTTTTTTTTTTTTCCCGCCACGTGGCATTTCTTTTCTCGTTTTTCCTTTGGCGAAAAGTTAATAGGACATATAGTACACAAATTAACCTCATTTGAGTGCTCGTAGCAGGACAAAAATGTGTAAAAAATAGTGAGAAAAAAGTACTGCTAACACTCTTCTCTGCGTATAATATAGTAGTCTTTAATATAGTAATATTATACTAGGATTATTACGATTAAATATAGACGGTAGTAACTAGTAACAATGCTCTTTTGCATTCACATGGTGGATTTTAAAGATCTATTATATATTATTAAAATTTGAGATATTTTTTTTAAAAAAATTTACATGTTAGACAATGCCATAAAAAAGTGAAAAAGAGAAGAAAATAAAACATGTTGCTAGTACTCTTACTGAAGATATGAAGCTGCATAAATTTGCAGCATCTCAAAATAGTGTCTTATCGGGCTTTGTCCTCAATTAGAAAGTGTATGTGATTACATAACAAATATTTGAATCTAGCAAATTTTTATTTTTCCATTGTGCTTTAGATGGTTCAAGGTGTTTGTGTAAGCTTTTTTTTGCCTTTTTTTCTATGTCGTCTTGCTGTTTTGGCTTGTTAATGAATTTCCAATTATAAACAAAAATGACATTTCATAGTCGTAGACCTTACTTCTCTTGTCTAACTTTGATCTATTGATATTTGACAATATAGTATGTATTATCTAAATAGGTTTCGGTTTCTTATTGCCGCAAAGAATTGACATATATATGTAGATTAGTTATCTTATTTATGCTAAAGTATTTTTGTCATAATACTAATATTAGTATGCAAAACATTTAAAAAGAATTATAATCGATTATTCTTTTTTCTTTTAAAAAACATATTTTTAATAAAGATTTTTGAAATATTTAGTTGATTGCCAGTTGAAAAAAGATTGAAAACTCCAGACTTTTGAAATAGCCTATTTAAGGCACCTGATTTGTCGAAGTTTTCTACTTTGGCCCTTTTCGTCAACGAAATGTCAAAACCTGAAAGAATTTTGTTAAGTTTAGTCACAAATTTAGGAGTTAAAAATTTAAAAGGCAAATAATCCCTTCTTAAGCTGTCAGATTAAGAATGTTGAAATTAAAATCTTAACCTCTCTTAAACGAGAAAAAAGAGAAGTACTCACCCAAGAGAGGCAATGAGCCCTCATTTACTTCGGGAATCAAAACTTGACGAGGATTTGAATAGATAGTTTGAATGTAAGAGTGATGTTACGAGAGTATTATACGATGATTAACACCATATAATGTATTTTTTTTTATTATTAACTAATTATAATAATATTTAAAATAAAATTGACTTAAGATTCAATTTATTAATAATAAATTAAAACGTCGATATAATGCTGAACATTTTTATAATTTTGAGAACACAGATTATAATTTTATTTATTTGTAATTTTTTCCGATAATGCAGCTTTCAATCACCAGCGGTGGAATGCACTAGAGTAGAGCTGTAGAGTGTACTCTACGGAGTGGGCCCAAACTTTGGAGGCTTCAAATACGCGTCTAATCAGGAATGACAAAGATGACTTGTTAAAATACCTACTACCTACATGCATCAAGCGAATACGTAATCCGTACATCGACACGTGCGCACTCATTCCCCAATTATTTTGCTAAAATCCCAACCTGGAATTTGTAATTTCCATGCCAAAAAAGAAACAAAACCAAAGTACCAAGCTGGAAATCATTCAACACTTACTATCATTTTTTATTTTTTTTTTTCGGTCTCTGTCATTCATTTTTTAATTTATGTTCCCCTTTCATCGACCCTATAATTTCTTTATTCCTCTTTTCTATATCTTACTTTGCGGACGGACTTAAGGACTCCTAATAAAGCTCTTTAATTCTAAAAATGAGCATTCATGTTTCACAATATTCTGTTTTTATTGTGACGTTGATGTTAATTTACTAGCCTTTGAATTAGGTTGATCATCTAAAAGTTGGAACGGGGAAAAAGTTATTAGCACTTCGTTACTAATAAGAAGTAATTAACTGTATATTCTGATCTCTACGTAGACACGCTTTAATCAAAGCTGTATGAACTATCAAATGGGGGTAAAAAGTCAAAACATAAGATAAATTATATATAACAAGGCCAAGACTCTAAACCAAATATATCTCAAATGATGCTTATTAACACTTGCATGGATGACCGTGTAAGGCAACTAGTGTTAAACGTGGATTTGGAAAGAAGAAGTAATCATAGGATTAAACAGGGTCAAATTGCTTTGGGAGAGTTGCATACATATATATATATATATATATATATATATATATATATATATATATATATGATTGCCAATTTAATAGGTATTTTTTTTTTATCTATAGGTATGTATTTTTTTTTAATTATTGGATTATCATTATCTAATGGTGATCCAATAGCTATAATGAAGTGCATGAAAAGATGTGCATTATTAATGCTCTTTCTCTCTCTTACTTTTTATAATAAAAAAATATGCATGCTAAATTTTCATTGGTCAAATTGATACTTATGCATAGATTAAAAAAAAATATATCTACTGGATTGGTGTCCTATATGATTGGTGTCCTATATATGTATATATAGATACATTTGAACCAAGTTAATGAAAAAGGTCGGTTTCCCTTTTGAAGAAATGGATCAAGGGAAGGGAACCTGTGGTTTTCACCATCTGTTTGGGTGATTCCATTTTTGTGTTTTTAGGAATGGACTCTTGATCAACTCATTTCCTTTGAGAGCAGACACACATCACGTACACCCATTCACCCATCCCTTTACCACATGTAAAAAGGCAAAGCCAACATAAAGCCAACCCAAGCTCAAGTCCCATTCTCAGAACACAAATAAGGGAAAAAAAAATTAGGATATTGGGGACAAATAAGCCAAAAAACAAAAAATATATAGCATATTGTAAACCAATAATTTTCAACACAATAATTTTGAGAATGGGGATCGCGGTATTAAAAATTTAAACGAAAATGATAAAATTAGAAAGTTGATTAGGTGGATTTAAGTTGTAAATAGTGTCTTATCAATTCATTGTTTGTAAATAAGAACACTAATATTCGATTAGAATATATGTTCTGTTATATAGCATTATCAGTATTCCTAAGCATAGCACCTAAATACGCGGTTAGCGCGTGGGTTTAAATTTTTGTCATGTACGAATAATTGCTACACATCAACATTACTCGGGGCATCAGAAAAATATACTGTGTGCTGGAACGATGCTAGTCAGCACTACTGATGTTGAGAGCACCACATCCCGGATAATATGTTACACCGGTTTTACGTATAGAAAATTTTGGAGGCAAGCGAGTCACATACATTGCATATGAAATATTATAAACATGATTATTAAACCTAATTAATTGTGTTCAAACACTATTAGTGTCAAATATAACGTTGAAGAGTGAAAAACCAACAAAAACATGCTAACTAAGATGTCAAACTTCAGATGAGGCAAAAAGAAGCTGTGGAACGACTTCGTTTTTGGATTTATCCAACTATGAGAGGGCACGAGGCTTTTGTTTTTTGTTTTTTTGTTGGGGCTGAAGTGAAGTTTGGGCAAACATCATTTTTGTTTTTTTTTTTTTTTGGGTGAAAATGTTGTTGTTGTGTTGTTTGGCATTAATCCATCAACATAAATCCAAAGTCGGAAGACCATACAACGACGATTTAGAATATTAGGAGCTGTTTGGGAGGGGAAAGAAGATAAGGGCCGAAAAACAAAAAGAACCCAAAACAGGAAAAAGAAAAAGAGGGAAAAGGAAAGAAAAGGAGAAAGAAAGAAAGAAAGAAAGAAAGAAAGGGAAGTGTTAGAAAGAGAAAGGAGGAGAGACAGAGAGACAGACTGAGCTGAGCCACCCCCACCTCCTCCTCCTCTTCTTCT
Source organism: Parasponia andersonii (assembly GCA_002914805.1). Lineage (NCBI taxonomy): Eukaryota > Viridiplantae > Streptophyta > Magnoliopsida > Rosales > Cannabaceae > Trema > Trema andersonii. Next base: position 85,349 of record JXTB01000549.1, on the reverse strand, counting down.
CTCTCTCTCTCCAACTCTCCCATAGTGATGGCGTGATTTGCTTTTGCTTTTTTTTTTTTCCTTCTCTCGACAAGAATCTTTGAAAATCCAAAGTAGAAATCAGAGCGGAAAAAAAAAAGAAAAGAAAAGAAAAATGAGCTTAAAAAAAAAAAAGGAAAGTAATTTGAGCACCTCTTTATCCCAATTCACTTTCCCTTTTGCTATTGATACTCCCCTTTGCTTTCTCAAGTTAGTCTAGCCCAACCCTCCTTATTAAGGTCTCCACTTTTTTGGTATAATCTATACATTTTAAAAAAATAATAATAATTTTTTTCTAATAATATGTTAGCTATAATGACTCTAGCTAACACTGAGAGATCACCAATTCAATAATATCAACTCAAAATTTAATACGAAGTATTGACTCTTGCTAAATAATGCACAATTTTTAAGTGTCACATTTTAATAAAATTCCTTAAAGATTTGCATATTGTTGAATCTTAATGCTAAACTACCATTTGCGAAATATTATAAATATTAGTTTTAATTGTTGGAAGCAAAATCCACTTTGCCAAACAAACAGGTCCTAGCTGACCTCGGTTAGAGATTCCCTAGACTACTAGGCCCAAAATTGTCTTTTCATAAACGAGTACCTCTAGAGAGAGACAGAGACGGTGGGTGGGCCATACTAATTCAGTAATTCTCAAAACTCGGACATTTTTCTGTCTTTCTTTAATTATTATTATTATTTTAATTAAATATTAATTCCCCCAAAATATCACATCTCTTATTTCCTTTTCATTTAATTTGCCGTTGTTTTCATTTTCCTTCACTTTCTCACACACTTTCTCACCACTGTCCGTTGGAACCAAACAGTTCCGAGCTCCTCTTACTCAAACCCAAAACTCAGTCTCTCAGTCTCCTCTCTCTCATCACATCACTCTAAAGCTTTCTCTCTCTTCTTTTTCACCGGAACATGAGCAGCAGAGTGGGGATTACAGACCACCATAACCGGTTATGAATCCGAGCACTGAAGCACCACCATTGCCGCCTCAGCCGCCGCCGCCGCAGCAGCCCCACCGCCCCTCCACCTCCTGCGACCGCCACCCAGACGAGTCCTTCACCGGCTTCTGCCCCTCATGCCTTTGCGAGCGCCTCGCCGTACTCGATCACTCCTCGGCTTCCGCTGCTTCCTCCTCTCGAAAGCCCCCCACCACCTCCACCGCCGCCGCCGCCCTTAGGGCTATTTTCAAGCCCCCCAACGCCGGCGCCGGTACCTCCTCCGGAAACCGCAACAGACCCACCTCGTTTTTCCCCGAGCTCCGGCGAACCAAGTCCTTCTCGGCCTCCAAGAACGAGGGGTTCTCCGGTGTCTTCGAGCCCCAGAGGAAGTCCTGTGACGTTAGGGTTAGGAACACTCTCTGGAACCTCTTCTACCAGGACGACGAGCGAAACCCTGGTAAGAAGGAGTCGTCTTCTTCCAGGCCTGGTTCTGGCGCTGGAGAGATTGAGATTGAGACTGCCAGGAATATCGCAGGAGGGGCTTCGTCGAGTGTTCAAGGCCCTGTCTTTGAGTCCAAGGAGGAAGAAGAAGAAGAAGAGGAGAGTGTAGACGAAGGCGGGGACGAAATTAGGGTGTGTGAGGAACCCAATGTGGGGGATGTGATCGAAGAGAGAGTGGAGAAAATTGTTGAGGAAGAAGAGGAGGAAGAGGAAGTAGTAGGAGGGGAAGTAGCAGCAGAAGAGGAGCCAGAGCGAGCTCAGGAGGTGGAGTTGAAGCCCATGAAGGACCATATAGATCTCGATTCGCAGACCAAGAAGAGGGATTTGAAGGAGATTGCGGGTAGTTTCTGGTCCGCGGCTTCGGTCTTCAGCAAGAAATTGCAGAAATGGAGGCAGAAGCAGAAGATGAAGAAGCGCCAGAACGGCGGCGGTTCCGCCACATTGCCGGTCGAGAAGCCCATCGGGAGACAGTTCAGGGAAACCCAGTCGGAGATCGCCGACTACGGGTGGGGCCGACGGTCCTGCGATACTGATCCGAGGTTCTCACTCGACGCCGGGAGGATGTCGCTCGACGCGGGCCGGATGTCGTTCGACGACCCGAGATACTCGTTCGACGAGCCTCGAGCTTCCTGGGATGGCTACTTGACCGGCCGGCCATTTCCGAAGATGCCCACCATGGTTTCGGTGGTGGAGGATCCTCCGGTCCATGTTCTGAGGTCAGATAACCAAATCCCAGTTGAAGAGCCCATCAATGAGGACGAGGGGGTTCCCGGCGGGTCAGCGCAGACCCGGGATTACTATTCGGACTCGTCGTCGAGACGGCGGCGGAGCCTGGATCGGTCGAACTCGATAAGGAAGACGGCTGCGGCTGTGGTGGCGGAGATGGACGAGATGAAGTCGAGTTCGAATGCGAAGGTGTCTCCGGCAACAGTTGATTACTTACCGGGGCCGAAACTGGTGGTTCCGGATAGAGATTCGAGGGATTCCAACTCGAATTCTTTGAGAGATGACTGCTCCGAGACTTTCGATATGGGGTTCCGAGACTCGGCCTCGGTGGTGGGTAATGGCGATAGAAAAGGGCCCAAGAAGTCCCGCCGGTGGAGTAAGGCGTGGAACATTTGGGGCTTTATTCACAGGCGAGGTGGGAACAAGGACGAAGATGAGGACCGGTTCAGCAGAGCCAATGGGGTAGAGAGGTCGTTCTCAGAGTCATGGCCGGAGCTTCGAGGTGATCGAAATGGCGACGTTCGGGGCGGATTCAATCCGAAGGTGTTCCGGAGCAACAGCAGTGTCAGCTGGAGGAATTCTCGGGGCTTCGGCGGAGGGTCCTTCGGTAGCATGAGGAAGAGCAACGCTGAGACAAATGGGCATGCGAAGAAGAAGAAGGACGATGTCGTTTTGGAGCGAAACCGGAGCGCAAGGTATTCGCCGAACAACATTGATAATGGACTTCTGAGATTTTATTTGACTCCATTGAGGAGCAGCCGGAGGAGTGCAAATGGGAAGAGAGGGTACAACCACGCACAATCCATAGCAAGAAGCGTACTGCGATTGTATTGAGCAAGAGAGTACCTCAAAAATGAGAAGAACTAAGGTCCATATGTTGTTCTTTTGGGTTATTAATTTATGTCGTTAATTTTGCTGCTTTTGTTGTGTAAAACGACACATGCCTTTGTATTCTTCTTGATGGTTGGTTGGATTATTAAAAAAACAAAAAAATTCCCAAAATTTGTTTCGTTCTTGTGATTAGCATGCTTATTCAGTTTACTATAATAACAACAATTTCAGTGTTTTTTTTTTTTGTCTCTATTCATACGTTTGTTAAATGGGTTATGTTCTTTTACTTTATTTCTTGCCATTTCAGTCTCTTACCCAGGTAAAAAGTAACATGGTGGAGATGAAAAAAAAAAAAAAAAAAAAAGAAAATCTGAACTTTACGAGGAAAAAATTTGATGATTCATTATGTTTCTTTAGTTTTTCTTTCTTTTCAACTTTACTTTTTATCTTATCCAAGAAATTGGCTCCTTGGGTAGTTTCAAGGAATAGCATTCTGTTGCAGTATTTGGCGTGTTATGTATTCCAAAAAGAAAGCAGGTGATTGATATAATGGTGGGCTCATCTTCCCCACCCGAGTTTTTGCTACTTCAGTCTCAAATTGATTGATACGAAGACAGTAGTAGACTACGGTTTGATTCCTCGTCCTTATTTGGGAACCAAACTGATCAAAACGTTTGTCCTCATACGACACAATGGCACAGTGGTTTCATTCCCTCTTCAGTATCACTTAAAAAACTGTTTTGCATTATGTCAAAGCAGCTGTAATCCTCCCATGGAATGTGAAGACCTGAGGACGACTGCATAATGGAGCGTCAGCTATACCCCACTTGTGTATCAGAACAGAAACACCTTAATCATATGAAACTATTCAACCTCAGCTTTTGCGGATACGGTATTTGGTCAATTGTGAGTATCATTTTTTCCACCTTGTGTTTGAAATGTGTTCAGAGTATCCGCCTGTTTATTTTTCTCTGAGTTCAATTCTTGACAGGTCTGGACCCCTATTGGTCAAGTCTATTTATCTGATATATCTACTCTCTATAAGTTCTGCAGATTCATTTTCTGGTTTGTGTTTGGTTTAACACAATTTAAGTAAGCTTGTTTTGTTGATTGTGTTATATTCTATTATCAAGAGTGGTTAAGCTGATAGTGATAGTAGGATCTATTTAACTAAGCTTGTCTTAACATCCTGATTTGGTTTAATTTTCAGGCGCTTAATTGGTTATATTCATTATGCTAACCGACCGACTAAGTTAAGGGTTTATGCAATTTCTCCTCTTGAACAGGCGTGTATTTGAATGGAGATAATAAACTCGATTAGGTATTCTAATCTCAGAGAGCAACGAAGTAGAACAACCTTTGCTGCAACAAGCTACTGCAAAAGTCAATGTATTCGTAATAGCTGGAACTTGTACAGCTATATTATTTATTTTCTTTACTCTATTCTGCTCTTCTACTATATTTTGTGATAAGGTAATTGTGTTTGGAACTTCTAGTGTTCATTTATTCTTCCCTTCATTATCAAAATTCACTAGATTGTACGTCTTATTCTAATCAAGTCTTATTTGTTTTTACTTGTTTTATGAATTTTGGGTTGGCCATCAATTACATAACGAGTGACCAATTAAGAGGATCATTGACTTCTTTAATGGAGCAGTTTAATAACATTATCTTCACTACGTGGATGCAGCACCCAAGTATGAATTCTCTAGTGTATGATCAAATGGTAAAGTGAAAAATAAGAAGGAAAGAGTGGTAAAAGGAAAAGTTTTCTCAAATCATGCAAAAGGGGTAAGAAAAGAAAACAACTGAAAAAGAAAAAGAGGAGTGGGGGAAAAAAAAAAAACTATGAAAACTTTGTCGCAATATACTGAACCAGGATATAAACGAAATTCTATCTGAGAATTGAACCCACATAAATAATTTAACAACTTAGTAATGATTACATCTGGAAAACAAAGATTCTTATTTCCCCACCAAGGTGTTGAAGGAATCAAACTAATCAACATTTTTCACTCACCAAGTTTTGAGACTAAATTTTGCTTTCCTCCTTTTCTCTGCATATGCAAAAAGCTATATGATCAACAAGGTTTACATCCAAAGTCAAAAAAGTGAGGAGGAGAACACCTCAACTTGTTCCTTCACGGAGTAAATAAAAGGAAGAAAAAAAAAGAAAGACATTAAAAGGCTCATAAATCAATGGCACGCCTGGATAAATAATCATTTGTTTAACCTTAGCAGTGAACTTAATTGTCAACGGTGGTATTCTCATGTCTGCACTTCCGCATTGGGCATTGTTTTGTTTTATCTTCTAGTATTGAATAATCAATCATGTGTGTACTGTTTGACTAACAACAAGGTATAACAAAAGTGATAGTGTATTAGTACTATTATATGTAAATTATGCGACCACATGAATCTTACGTAGTTGTAGTCTGTGAATCGAGACGAATTTTGTTGTCACATAGTCACATGTGTATTAATCTCAACAATGATACATAATTTCGCTCTTGACATTATTTGTTTGTTTATTTATCTCATGTACCCGCATTTGGATTTTTTTTTCCTTTAATACTTGCAACTTGGTGTGCTTTTATTAATGATTCTTGGCAACTTTTAAGCGAACCACACCACATTCACAAAAAGAATGAACTATGTACGATTCTAGTGCATTTAAACCAATAATCTTGGCTCCCAAATATGCAATATATATTTATATGTCTTATGAAATAATTAAACAAGAGATGAGGAAGGGCAATTCCAAGTGCATTTACACCAAGATTTGGTAGGTTTTGAGTACTATCGGAAATAAAGCACCTTTATTGTCACCTTCGCAGTTCGCATCAAAGTGCCAAAGAGGATCTGCATATCGTGCAACTACCAAGTAACATGAAGTACATGAGAAAATAACTTTTGAGAGTTCTGATCCATTATCTAGTCTGTCCTGGTGTTTTGGGAAATGGTTTTGGTTGGGAATAAGCTATGGCAGAGTAATGTCATACATCAAAATTTTTAAATTTTCTTACAAAATTATGGAAATCATTTGAAAGAACAAAATTTCAGTTGGCAACTTTCGTGTTACAACATGTCTGATTTTATGGTCATGTTATAACATGTGACTAAATATTTAATCTGATTATATTTTTCAGTATTTGTTTTTTATATACTTTAGGTCACGATTTGTATTGTTTTCAATTCTAAAAATCTAATCATATTAATGAATAGACAAATTCAATTGTGCAGGAATGGATAAGTCATTCTTACCAAACTTGATTTTGAATATATGTCTATATTTCATTAAAGAAATTCCTTTAAATAAATATTTTATGTGCAATATCGTTCATGGGAGTTCCTTTACTCATCTGTGTTGATTCTTATTGATTAAAATTACTTTAATTTGTGTTATTAACTGTCAAAAGATTTGAGTAACTGATTTTTTTTTTCATGAAATAAATCTGCAAGTTTCCTTTTCTGTTCCAACATGACTGGATTGATAAATCATGTTGCAACATATAGACAGAATCAACAATTAATTTCTAGATCAGTTTTCTAAGTTTGGTAACTAACTTGGTTGTTCTTACAAGTCTTTTAATCAATATTAAATGCTCTTAAATATTATTTTGCATATCATACACGTGAAAGCTTACTCTCTCACTCTATTTAAAGGTCACTCAAGAGTAACTTTAGAGAAAGAGAGACTACTTAATGTATTTTGGCTATTAAGTATAAAAAAAATGTTCTTTTACCCATATTTTAAACTTAGGAGGTGTTCTAGTCGTTTGAGAGATAGTACTTCGGGAGAGGTACTAATTGTTTTCAAGAGAATATCGACTTCAAGTATCTAAAGGGATTTTAGAAGAATGAAACCAACCTAAAATAAGTGGTGCTCGCTAGACACATTGATGAAGGAATACATCCATATTTTGACAATCATAAGAGAAAGTCTTTTATTATATAAATCAAATTGGTGTTTGTATTCATTCAAACTTTGCTAATAATGTTTATTCTCTAAGTATGGCCTTTTGGATTTAGGTTTTCGGGTGGTAACTGAACCAAATAAAAATATCTTGTGTTATTTTTTACAATATCTACATTATCACTTCACGTAATTAATTAGAAATTACTAACATTATTATAGTTTACACCAATGGATTTTAGTTTTTAAAACCAAGTATTATCAAATAGTGTTTCTAATATTTTTTAAAAAGTAAAACAAAATAAAAAGGGTTTAATTCAAGAGTAATATGCATGTTGCTTTCAAAACTAAGAAAACTACTAAATATCATGACAAATTATTTGAAGTAGTAACTTGAATGATGTGGTAAGTGATAATTGGAGTATTACCAAGTGGGATTACCTAGTGATAAGTATTGGTTAATGTAGGATCATGGTCATGAGATCAAATGCTGGGTTGCTCTCTTGAGAGCCTTAAGTGAGAAGACTTATTTCTGCTAACTCAGTACTAAAATAGACAGGACGGAGAGATATTGTTCTCAAGTCCCTACCGAATTTTATCTATTCTTTTGAATAAGGTTAATTATTCACATGTATTCATAGTATTTTAACCTATATTACATACAAAGTCCCCGTTATAAAAGCAAATAAATAAATAAAAATAAATGCCCACAGAATATACCAAAATGTAGTTTTAGCTCCTATTGGACAAAAATCCTCGCCCTGTTCTTGATTGTAGAGTGCTAGGAACAACACCCATGCAATCCTTACTAGTAGCTAGATTCGTTAAGGCCAGGGAACATTCCTCTTAGTAGAATTGAAAGTTTTGATAACTCTCAAAGAGAGATGTCACTCTATTTGTCACCTTCCTTTCTTTTCAATTTCAAGTAACGATCAAACCAAAAAGAGAATAAGTATAACTATTAGAGGAGTGCTAGGAAAGTGAATAAGAAAGAGTAGAAAAGGGAGTTGTCCTAGCCATGGTATAACTATTAAATCAAATCAATTAACGTAAAGCTCCACTTTTATTCTTCTCAAGAATTTGAAAGGGAAAAAAAAATCTGATAAACTATTTAGAAGAAAAACCTTCAAATCTAACATTATCCCAATATATGGTAAAAAAAAAAAAAACAAAAATAGGTGAGTTGCAATCCAGATGGAGAAAAATTTATAAATACTCGGTCTCAAAACCATATTTCCATAAATATCCCGTATTTATACCAGTTTTAAGAAAAACGTAGATCACCACTGTTTTACACATAAAATGTAGATCACGGTATTCATTTCATGTATTAAATATATAGCGTATTTTATATTTCATGAATAAAAATTATACTAAAAATTGACAAATATTTTAAAATGTATATCATAAGTCAAATTTATAATGAAAAATTTAAACTACAATAAACATTTACATTTTAAATGTATTCCATTCATATTTATACATAAAATGTGTACCTTATGGATAAAATTTACTTTATAAATATAGACCAGTTATATTTTTCATATGAAATGTGGACTATAAAATGAATACTTTTAAAAGAAAATTAGAAACGGGTATCTATAAAAATAAGTTTTAAAAACGGGTACGAGGGGTAAATTTCTCATAAGGGGATATGAAGTAGGTAACGTTAGGCCCAAGGGCCTATCAAGCAAACCGGGCCTTCTTGGTTTAGTCCAAGCTCAGATATCACTCGGCCCATTGACCTATCAAAACCCAAACCTAAACGATTAGGGATACGACCGTTGCGCGGTAGAGCTCGAGTGCTCCAGCCTTAGCCATGGCGTAACAATGAGAAGTAGAAACCCTAGAATTTCAATTTCGCCTCTCCGCCATGGTGGAATTCCCCAAATCCCTCCCTCCGAAGAAACTTCTGAAACTCCTCAAAGCCGAAAAGAACCCTCATACCGCACTCGCGCTCTTCTACTCAGCGAGTCGCGACCCGAGTTACGCCCACTCTTCCGCCGTCTTCCACCACATCCTCCGCCGCCTGATCGACCCGAAACTCGTAGGCCACGTGGGTCGGGTCGTCGAGCTCATTCGGACCCAGAAATGCGAGTGCCCCGAAGATATTCCGTTGACGGTGATTAAGGCCTACGCGAAAAGCTCCATGCCTGACCAAGCTCTGGATGTGTTTCAACGAATGGACAAGATTTTTGGGTGTAAACCCCAAATAAGGTCGTATAATTCTTTGCTTAATGCTTTCATTGAGTCAAACCAGTGGGGTCGTGCTGAGTCGTATTTTGCTTATTTGCTTACTCAGGGGTTGTCCCCAAATTTACAGACTTATAATATTTTGATCAAAATTTCTTGTAAGAAACAGCAGTTTGAGAAGGCGAAGATGTTGTTGAATTGGATGTGGGATAATGGTTTGAAACCTAATGTGTTTAGCTATGGTACATTGATCAATGCGCTTGCAAAGAGTGGGAACTTGGAAGATGCGTCGGATGTGTTCGACGGAATGCCGGAGAGAGGAGTGGACCCTGATGTGACGTGTTATAATATTTTGATTCATGAGTTGTTCAGAAAAGGGAACTATGAGAAGGCTAATGAGATTTGGGAGAGGTTGTTGGAAGCGTCTAATGTTTATCCGAATGCTGTGACTTATAATGTTATGATTAACGGTTTGTGCAAATGTAGGAAGTTTAATGAGAGTTTGGAAATATGGAATAGGATGAGAAAGAACGAGAGGGGACATGACTTATTTACTTTCAGTTCATTAATTCATGGTTTGTGTGAAGCTAAAAATGTCGTTGGGGCTGAGAAAGTTTTCAAAGATATGGTTGAGAGTGGTGTCTCGCCTGATGTGGTTACATACAATGCAATGCTCAACGGGTTTTGTCGAGTGGGAAAGATCAGAGAGTGCTTCGAGTTGTGGGAGGTTATGGGAAAGAGTGGTTGTCGTAATGTTGTAAGTTATAATATATTGCTCAAAGGGTTGTTTGAGAATGGAGAGGTTGACGAAGCCATATCTATCTGGGAACATATGCTTGAGAAGGGTCGTGTCCCAGATTCCACAACTTATGGTGTACTAATTCATGGATTGTGTAAGAATGGATTCTTGAATAAGGCTTTATGTATATTGAAAGAGGCAGAAAACAGGGGAGGTGATCTGGACATGTTTGCATATTCCTCAATGATTAATGGTCTATGCAGACAAGGAAGATTAGATGAAGCATCCATAGTAGTAGATCAAATAGGTAAACGTGGTTATAAACTGAACTCTCATATTTGCAATTCATTGGTTGATGGATTTATCCGAGCTTCCAAACTTGAAGCCGCAATTAGTTTTTTCCAGGAAATGAGCAGCAAGGGTTGCTCTCCTACAGTTGTCTCGTACAATATTCTCATAAATGGTTTATGCAAAGCAGAAAGATTTAGTGATGCATATGTATTTGTGAAGGAAATGCTTGGAAAGGGTTGGGAACCAGATGTGATCACATATAGCTTGTTGATGGATGGCCTTTGTCAAGGCAAAAAAATTGACATGGCTCTCAACTTGTGGCAGCAAGTTCTTGACAAGGGTTTGAAGCCTGATATGATTATGTACAATATAATAATTCACGGTCTTTGCTCAGCAGGCAACGTGGAAAATGCTTTGCAATTCTACATACGGATGAGGCAGTATGACTGTATTCCAAATCTTGTGACGCATAACACTCTCATGGAGGGGTTTTTCAAAGCCAGAGACTGTAATAAGGCATCAGGGATTTGGGCCAGCATTTTAAAATATGGTCTACAGCCAGATATCATTTCATATAATATTACCTTCATGGGGCTTTGCTCTTGTGGTAGACTATCAGATGCCATCAGGTTTCTGGATGATGCTTTGAATCATGGAATTCTTCCTACCGCCATAACATGGAACATTCTCGTTAGATCGGTGCTGAGCAATGGGGCTATGATTCTTTGTTGATATAATCACCAGCACTTGTTGCTTCCTGGTTCAATTCATATGATGAGAGGAGCTGCAATCATATATATATATATGTATGTATATATAAATATCTTTTTAGCTTCTGTCAAGCTGCAATCATATATATATATATGTAACCATGCTGGGAAAATTATTGTAAATTTTTACCAGTTGTTTCGAAGATACTAGGATCCTCAATTTTGGAGCAGGATTAAAGCATTGGAATTCGATATCCAAGGCAACGAATTATCGAATATTGAATATGATAAGAACTGTATTTTGCTCTTTGGAAGTCAATTAAGGTATTAGCGTTTACGTGAAGATCATTAGCCATTAAGATATTCTCTTTTTCTACCATTGTTGTTACATGTGTTTTCCTCTTTTGATTCCTTTTTCGGTCTCATGTTAGCATTGCAAAAATTTTCCTGATGCAGGTTGGGTTCTTACTCTTTCTGAACAAGTATCCAAATTTACTATTTGGTAAAGCAGTGAGTCCTCCAGTGTCTGAATTAACACTCCGGCTTGGGTTACCCGGATTACCAATTTCTAATTTCAATGATCAACCAGTTCTCAATTCTGGGCCATTTACATTTTGTGGAACATTCTTAGTTTTCAGAAACCTTTTAGGAGCTCATACCAGGAGCAGTGATAAGCACTTGAAAGTAGAGGTATTTCTGGGTCATAAAACAAAGGCAAAACAAAATAACTATTTCCTGTACATTTTATGCTGAAAAGCCAATGCATGGGTGAAAGAAAATTTTCATTCTTAGCTTTATCACGTGAGCCTTCGTCCATTAACATTTGAATATGTTTTGTGCTTTTGATTCTAAACCTATCAGCTCTTTTGCGCAAATTTGTTTACATGGTTATGTTTCTTCATATGGGTGCTTCTGTGTGGGGTGTGATTTGTGATATTTTAATTTACCTAGCTGTCTCTTTAATGCGACTGAATGTAAGAATATAGACGCATCTGAATGGCAACTAATTTACACAGGTTTTGGTGATTTTAGTAATATCACTATGACCAGCTGTTTTTATGATGCAAAATCTAAGTAGCTTGATGTATCAAGCCCAAGTCATTAGTTTTTACTTGGGTCTATTTTATCAAGTCATATTCCTCGTAACAGTTGGGGCTAAAACTTTCACACATTACAACATTAGTTCGCCTCTTTAGGGATGTTTCGACTGTCACTTTTTGTTTTCCTCGGTCGTACCCTTTCCTGTTTCCTTTGCCTTTGACCTCTGCTCATAGATGACATGAAAATCAAACCCACCAAAATTTCCCCGGAAACTGCAAATTTTTGCCAATCAGATGAAGAAGAGACGAAAGAATCAGCGAATTTCAATGACTTGACACTCCAATCAAGGCAAGGTAAAAATTTCTCCTGATCTTTAATCTTGCACTTTCCTTTTAAGTTCTTCATATTCTTTATCATTTTCTCCTTAGCTGCAGCTTTCTGTTTGGGTGTTCTTTGCCTCAGGTTCTGAAGAACAGGCCTTCGTATCGGTCTTCTTCCATATGACCTACAGCGCTGCTAACTTCTTGTCATTCTCCTTAATCTCCAGTTTGTTCTTCTTTGCGGATTCCTCAAATGCCTGCATTTGGCTCTTAATATCTCCATAATCTGCTAATCACAAATGAATAAGTAGAGGGTTATCATCAATTTTGCATGAAGAGTGGTGTTCATCGTGATATGTTGCATGGACAAATTGGGACGCAAGACTGACCCTGTTGGGTTTGGGTGAGGCTGTTATACTGTACATATGTTCTTGTAATATTATCTTTTTTTGTTCCCAAAATTATTTAATGTAAAGACATTATAAACCACCCACTAATAAACAGATCTCTCCAAATTATATATATTCGACTGCATTACTATTTTCATATGAGGGTTATTGTTTTTATATTTGTGGGTACATATGTATAAAAGGAGTGTATAGTTTAAAATACACTGTTATTGGTCTTAAAAAATTATCTATTGTTCTTGGAAATTTTATAACATAAGCTGCACCAAAGACTGATGAACGGATCATTTTTTGAAATTAGTTTAGAATATCTGGTACAGGTGGCTTAGAGAATTTAAATTATCCGGCCGGCATTCCTTTGATAATTTCTTCTTTCTATTTTCAGTTTTTTTTCACCACATATTCTTTTTTGTGTCGATTGCTGAAATTATTAATTATCTGTTTGCGTACTTTTTTCCTACTCATATTCATAAATAAGCTAAAAGCCTTTTATTTTTTTAATGGAACTTTTTGGTTCCAACGTTCATTGTTGATCTATATCATTGTCAGAGAAGTTTGTATTATCAATAAGGCGATTTAAACACACATATATGTATATATAGTTCTCGTCATCTTAATTTTAATTGAACTATTTTTTATTATCGTGCATCCATCTGCTCTTATTTTTCTTTTTCTTGTTCTTTTTCACCTTGTTTCTTTAAAAAACTAAAAATTAACTGAACTGTTTGGTTTCAAATTTCACGCACGTTATGTTCATTGATATACCAATATAAGTTGCATTCTAAGGTCTACACAAATTAACACAAAATATGGTTAACAAGAATCAAGTGTAGGGTCAGAAAACCCATCAACTAAGCACATGTAAGCATGTGACAACAGTAACCTTCCCCTTTTATCTTCCCTCTTCTTCACCACTACATATGTATCCGTAATCGTATATTGTGTTTTTGAAACTATACATCCGAACAACTTACTAAAAGATATACTTTTCGTTATAACACATGTATGTATGTTTAAGCCGTATGAAATATTTTTCAACAATTTCATTTTTTTTACCTATTTTTTTTTTTCTTTCAAATTTAGATTGTTTTTTCCTAATAAATTTTTTGTAATTATTTATAAGGGATATTTTTTTAAAAAAAAAATTCCACTTTTAATATTTTTAACAAAAAAAAAAAATTCACATCTTTTCATTTATTTCGAACCGAACCTTCCCATTCGTGTTTTCTTATCAAATACCATATTTGGATCTACAAAATATGGTCAAAATTGAAACTTAAGATTGTAGAAAAGGAAATTTTTACACTTTCAAACTTATAAAACATAAATAAAGAACTGTCGCAAATAAAAGTAATTCAACAATCTCAAGTTTATGTTTTATGAGCTTAAAGGTAAAAATATCTTTTTCAACAATCTCAAGTTTCAATTTTGATTATGTTTGTAGGTCTGGTGCTATTTAATAGGAAAAGCTGAATATTTACTTTGATATAAATTAAAATGTGCAGGTTTTCTTTTTCTTTTTTTTTTTTTTTGTGGTTAAAATACTAAACGTGGTTTTTTTTTTTATACATATTATCCCATATTTATCATGTATACTGATTTTGTTTAGAATTATATAATATTTAATCAATTTTAATGACAATATATACTATTGTATGACCAATCAAATTAAACTAGTAACAATCCTAATACTTTTTTAGAATATTTGTAACTTTTATAACTGTCTTAATCTTATCCATGTTTCTTTAATTAATCATATTATACATATAAAAAGAAATTTTCAAATTTTAGGGTGTAAGACTTTTTGCGCTAAACTTTTATATTTGATAAAAGTTTGAATTATATCGATTCGTATTATTAATCCTTGTCTCAGAATTTTGCTAACTATACCATGCCCCTCTTTTTTATTTCTTTTCCCACCTTTTTCTAATTAAACCCCTCATAAAATTTTAAAATTTCAGTTTACATACCTCTTAAATTCCCATTAAGTACAAAAATACCCGTTCGTAATTTTTTTAAATGTTTTTACACGATTTTAATAATTTACTATCCACCATTTTTTTTTATCTTGTTCAATATTTATATTGCATTGCTTCCTAATTTATTGAGAAAGAAATTGTATATGAATTATCCCTTAAAGAAAAATTATATACGATCAAGAAATCATATCTATGATTTATCCTTAAAAAGAAAACTGTAAGATTAAGAAATTATATATTATTTAATAAATTATCTTAAAAAAGCATATATGATTGAAGAAAAAGCATATACGAATGAATTAAAAAACAAAACAAAACAAAAGTCTATCTCTTGGATTGCTATTTTTTTTTTCAGCGGATAGTAAAAGACTTCATTAAAATTGCAAGAGATGATGATACTAAAAACAGCCTATCCATGGATAAGCACAAATAAGAAAAATGAGGAGAAAAAAAAAAGAAAAAAAAAAAGAAATTCATATTTTCTTAGACAAAAAATAAGAATAAATAAATCTCGATAACATTAAATTGAAAAATCTTACATCATTATACTCAAAATTATTGGTAGAATCAAAATCTCTTATATTCATAATTTTATCATAAAAATCAAAATGTATAAAATATTGATTTTTTTGAATTTGATATAATTTCATGCGAGTGATATATTTAGAATGTGAAGGGTGTGTTAAGAAATAGAATTTTGTTATTTAATACTATATAAGGGTACTAATATCACTTTATAAGAGGATATTTTGTAAATAACTAATTAACTAGAAATGGGTGGGAAGAGAAAAAATGAGACTGACAATAGAGTCACTCTTAAAATAATGACATAAAAATAACCGAATCTGATTTTTAACTTTCATGTAAATTATATCCTAACTTTTGAACTCTCGCAGATTAATATTCTAGCTTTTGATTTTCTATAAATTAATATACTGATTTTTGAAATGCTACAAATATTATCATGAAATTTTGAATTTATACAAATTAATACAAAATTTCTGTAAGTTAATACTATGACATTTAAAATTCTTAGAAATTTATGTTTATGATTCCTAATTAACTAATTTTAATAATGAAAAAAATTTGTATCTCTTATTAACTTAATAAAAACTTATTAAACATTAAGCATATTTTGAGAAATTTTTTTATTATTGGTTTATTTAATATTTTATGATTAGCTTATATTTAACTTTTCATTTAAAAAGGTAAAATAAAAAATTGGAATGAGATGTAAAAAGGGGTTATTAATTTGCTCATGGTATAAATTTGCCAAAAAAAAAAAAAAAAGAAGCAAAAGTCAGCTTTTAATTTCAAGGAATAATACAAGCAAGGGTGAAAATTAAAAATTTGTAGAAATTGTAAAAGTTAGGATACTAATTTAAATGATGTTAGAAATTAAGGTACATTTTGCAGAAAAGTTAAAAAAGTGAGGGACTGTTTATGTTTATGTCATTACCCCGGAATGAAGTGCACACACACCCACTTTCCCGCCTCTCTATCCAAACCCAATATCCAACCCAACCAAACATGAAACCAGTGGAATCGGGCCGACTCATTTTTTGCCTACTTGGGCGGTCCCAGTTTTGAAGCTTTATAGTATTTTAACCAAAACTTCGTGTTAGAAACTGATGTCTTTGGCTATGGTGTTTTGAATAACGTTAATATTGGGAACTTGCAGATGCGTTGGAGGTGTTCAACGAAATGCCTGAGAGAGGGGTCGACCTTGATGTGATGCGTTATAATGTCTTAATTCATGGGTTGTTCAGAAAAAGGGACTTTGAGAAGGCTAATGAGATTTGGGAGAGGTTATTGGAACGGTCTACTTTTTATCCAAATGTCGTACGTGGCTTGTAATGTTGTGATTTATGGTTTGTGCAAATGGCGTAGTCAACGAGAGCTTCGAAACATGGAATAGGATGAGGAAGAACGAGAGAAAACAGCCTTTGTTTACTTATAGTTCGTTGATTCATGGTTTCTGTGAAGTTTTCAAAATGTTAATGGAGCTGAGAAAGTATACAAAGAGAAGGTTGAGAGTGGTGTCTCGCCTGATATTGTTACATATAATGCAATGCTCATCCGGTTTTGTCGTAATGTTGTAAGTTATAACACATTACTCAAGGGGTTGTTTGAGAATGGAATGGTGGAGGAAGCTAATTTCTATCTGGGAACTTTTGCTTGAGAAAGGCGATTGGACAACTTCTGGAGTATTAATTCGTGGATTGTGTAAGAATGGGTGCTTGGATAGGGCTTTATGTAAAGAGGCAGAAAAGCAGGGGAGGTAATCTGGACGTGTTTGCATATTCCTCACAATGATTAACAGGCTATGCAAACAAGATTAGGTGAAGCGTCCATAGTAGTATATCAAAAAGGTAATGGATTTGTAAGGGCTTCCAAGCTCGAAGCCAGAAGGGGTTTCTCTCCAACAAGTGTCAAATACAATATTCTTATAAATGGTTTATGCAAAGCAAAAAGATTTATGTTTTTGTGAAGGAAATGCTTGGAAAGAGGGTGGGAACCAGATGCGATCGCATATAGATTTTTGATGGATGGCCTTTGTCAAGGCAAATAAATTGACATGGCTCTCAACTTGTGTCAGCAAGTTCTTGACAAGGTTTTGAAGCCTGATGTGACTAGCACAATATCAGGATTCATGTCTTAGCTCAGCCAGAAAGGTGGAAAGCGGTTTGCAACTCGATATTCAGATTATGTAGAATGACTGGTTTCCAAATCTTGTGATGCACAACATCCACATGGAGGGATTTTTCAAAGCCAGGGACTGTAATAAGGCATTAGGGATGTGGGGCCGAACTTTAAAATATGGTCTATATTATTACTTTGAAATTTGCTCTTATAGTCGACTGTCAGATGCCATCAGGTTTTTGGGTGATATTTGGATCATGGAATTCTTCCCACTGTCGTAACATGGTCTACTCAACAATGGGGCTATGACGTAATCATTTTGGTTCTGAAAAGTCTTGTGAGTTTAAAAATAATGCGTCTTCTGTTGAATATCATAATCTGCACTTGTTGCTTCCAGGTCTTTTGTATGATGATAAAAGCTGAAAGACAATTGTATTTATGATTTAGCTCTGTCAAGAAATCAATGCATTTAAACCATGCGGGTAGAAATTGTTTCCAGTTGTCTGTAAGATGCTAGGATCTGCAGTTCTGATGGGAATAGCCTTGATAAGAATGACAGACTATGATAAGAAGAATTGCGTCTAGTTATTTGAAACCAAGACAGATATTAGCTTTGTTTACTTGAAGGTCATTAGCCCTTAAACTTGTCTTTTCTGTTCCTATTATTGTTGCATTTGTTTTCTCTTTCTATTCTTTTTCCTTGTGTCCTGTTCTTTTTGTGAAAATTTTGCTGATCCAGGTTGGATTCCTTAATCTTTCTGTACAAATATCCGAGTTAACATTTGAGAAAGCAGTGTGTCCTCGAGAATCCACACTGCGAACCTGGCTCCGTAACTTATTTTTGTCTATAACATACTTAAAATATTATGCTTTTGATTGTAAACCTGTCACCTCTATTAGGCAGATTAATTGAAATTGCTTGTTCTCTTCAATACGAAAGAATTTAAGAATGTAGGTGCATGATGCATAGCGTATGTCTCTCTATTACAAATGAATGTATGAAAAAAGAAGCCTCTCAATGGACTGTTATCGAGCTATATTAATCTGCTTGCTTTGCAATGACCAGAGAAATTTTGGACATGCATCAGAACTGCAACTAATTTACACAGGTTTTGGTGATTTTACTTGTGTCGTCATGGCCAGCTGTTTTCATGATGCAAAAGCGAAGTAGCTTGATTTATAAAGCCCAAGTCATTTGTTTTTACTTGGGTATATTTTATCATGCTATATTCCCCAAAACAATTGGGGTTAGAACTTTGACATACTAGTTCACCTCTTTAGGGGATGTCACTTTTTCTCTTCCTCCGTTTTGCCCTTTCCTGTCTGTTTTGTTTCTGACAATACGCTCTGCTCATAGATGACCTGAGTAATCAACCCCACTAAAATTGCCCCCAGAACTGCGACTTTTCTCCAATCAGCCGAAGAGGAGACGAAAGAATCAACAATTGAAATGACTAACACGCCAATCAAAGCAAGGTAAATGTTTCTTCTTATCTTTGATCCTGCACTTTCTTTTGTTAGCTCTTTAATCTTTTTCATTTCCTCCTGGGCTGCTGCTTTCTTTTCGGGTGCTCTCTGCCTTAGGTTCTTAAAGAACAAGCCTTCATTTCGGTCTTCTTCCATCTGACCTTCAAATGCTGCTAATTTGCTCTCATTCTCCTCCATCTCCAACCTGTTCTGCTCCGCGGATTCCTCGAATGCCTGCATTCGGCTCTTTATATTCTCCATTATCTGCTAACCACAAATGAATAAACAAAAGGGTTATCATCGATTTTGCATGGAAAGCGGTGTTCGTCATGATACGTTGCATGGACAAATAGGAACGTAAAACTGACCCTATCACCAGCTTCGTCGAGTTCTTTCAAAGCATCTTCTCCAATCTTGTCGAATTCAGCTTCGGCTTCTTCTGCAAACTGTGTTAGATATGAAGATTTTTCGTCTAAGTAATCGGTAAGACGGACTTTCTGAGCTTGAAGTTGAGCTATGCGGGCAAGGAGTTCTTGCTTCTGGGTGTCTCCTTCGGGTGTGGAATCCTCAGGATTAGAATCATTGGACTTGCAGAGGCAAAGGGTGGAAATCTTTTTGTTGTTGGACAATCTAGCTGCTTTGAAAGAGGTACGTATTGAAGCTGTGAATGAGGTCTGAATGGCCTTGAGTGCAATCATGTTATCTTATTTTACTTGTTTTGAAGGAGAGATGGGAAGGTTGGTTGAAGGCATAGGAAGAAGAAGAAAGCGAGAGTATTTTCTATGCACAGTGGAAATTCTTTTGAGCCTTTCGTTTATTGGGGCATTATCCATATTTGGTCTTCTTTTTATTAATTAAAAAAGAAAAAGGAGAGTATAATATATAGTCTGTTTGTGGGGGTGGAACTAGACTAGGATAACGGCTGGTCAGTCCATGTCTAATGTAATGAGTTGCAACATCATTTGTTTCTTTCATCTTTCTTTGTTTCCCTGAATCCCTTTGCGTAATTATTTATAAACAACTATTGCTAAAGTCAAGTACATTGGGCCATTCCTAGAGGATAAGATTTATGATACTACCCATCTACCCCAAACACTAAAAACAAGTATGTTACTTCAAAGGTTACGGTGTCACATGTTGTAAAAGGAAAATTAAAAGAAGTTTTCTAATGAAAAAAATTCTAATTGAATAAAATTAATCCTGAATTCAATTTTTTTTTTAGCAAAACTTTCCGAAGTCACCTAATATTAGTTTTTTTTTTAAAAAAAAGTGATTCCATTATTTTTATTTTTATACGGTTAAATCTTTATTTTTTTATTTGTGGTTTTTAAGTCCTCATTTTTAAATTTTTATTTTATGTTGTAATTTTTTTTTTATCCAAAACTGTCTTTAATTATTATTTAACTAAAATGTGCTTATCTTAACACGAGTAAAATTGAAAGCAAATAAAAATTATTAAGTTAGAGATGGCGAAAATCCCCAATGGGGTGGGCATTGCGTGGCTCGTCTCTTGGAGGCAGGCGTGCCTGCCTTGCACCGAATATATATTTTTTTAAAAAGAAAAAATTTATCCTATAATTTTTTTATATATTAGAAAGAAGCCTTTAGGTGATGATCAACCATGCTTCGTATATTTGGGAAGGTGAATAATTGCCTTGTGCGGTTATCGTTTTGTTATTTTTATCCGCAATATTTATTAATTTACTTTTACGTCTTTATCGGCTACGAGATTTTTTTTTTTTTTTTTTTTGAGAAAAGTGATTTCTTAAATTGGGCGACTATGAAATTAATATATAAACTCAAAAGATCACGGATCAATATTCAAATATTAGGAGATATTTTGAGAAAGGAAAAAAAGATAAAATTTTAAAGTTCAAAACATTTCAACCTGTAAATCGGGGCACCGAAAATTTTGGCATAAGATTACAATTTACCACAAATATTTATAAATATAATATTTTTATGTCTTTTTGACGAGCTTGATAAAAAAAATTCTTAAAAGAAATTACTTTTATAATGACCAACTTCGGCTTGGACAGTTTAAAACGAAAAAATAAAGAAGAAGCTAATGACGTATCTGGAATGAGACCAATATAAATAAAAGAATGAAAACTTAGTCACGAAAAAAAAAATATATATATTTTTTTTCTCTAACAAAATTAATATTAGAGAATTTTAAAAGATTTTATTCTAAAAAATTGAATTCATAGTTAATTTTACTAAATTGTTACGAATTCAGGAAGTTTTTTTTTTTTTTTTTTTTTTTTTTTTTTTTTTTTATCAAAAAGCCTATTTTTAATTACAAATTAGTCTTTTAACTAATTGGTTGAAAGCTAATTAAAACTAAATTGGTTTACGAGTTTTTAGCAGCTTACTTACTTTTACTTCCCAATTAGTTTTTATTTTTTTAACCAACTGCTGGCAAAAAATACCTGATTGGTAATTAAAAATAATTAAGTTTTCAAAAAATAATAAAGAAAACTAAAGTAATGCGAAGTGAAAGAATTGGAACTTAATTTATTTTTTAAGATCCTCACTTCTAAATGCTATTTTTAACTTTTTATTATTTGATCATTAATAAGCCAATTTTATAATTAGTTGAGAATTAAATTGAGCATTAAAATGTGTATTTATTATCAAGATTATTTGATTGAACACTAAAAACTATGTTTTTAATATTTTAAAATTCTAAATACTCTAATTGTAATTTTTGCACTAGAATGACATTAGATTGAAGAATGATTTTTATGTTTTATGCTAGATCATAGCATTGTTAAATAAATTTGGCACTATGTTGAAGTTGCTCTAATGTTTAACAGGTTAAGTCGATTACAAAAGCGAATTTTCATTTAATTATGAGTTATCAAGTGTATCTTCTATAAACAAATGAGACTTATTGGAATTTTGAATAATTGTATATATTTCTCGGTACATTCAAAATTACCATTACATTAGTTATATATATATATATATATATATATATATATANTTAGCATGCACATTTTTTTATTGTAAATACCTATCCATAGGTATTAATTTGGCCAATGAAAATTTAGCATGCACATTTTTTTATTGTAAATACCTATCTATAGGTATTAATTTGGCCAATGAAAATTTATCATGCACATTTTTTTATTGTAAAAAATAAAAAAGAGAAAGAGTATTAATGATGCACATCTTTTCATGCACTTCATTATAACTTTTGGATATGGTGATCCAAAAGTTAAAAAAAAAATATCTATCCATAGGTAAAAAAAAAATATAACTATTAAATTGGCAAATATATATATATATATATATATATGAGACTTATTGGAATTTTGAATAATTGTATATTTTTATCTGTACATTCAAAATTACCAGTACATTAGTGTATATGATGATCTCACTGGCTACATTGACGGTTCTAAACTATGCCCTCCTGCAACAATTACACAGAATGGTACTTCGGGTTCTAATCCCAACTACCTACCACACAGCCTGCAAAGCCTGGACTGTTCTAGCCAACACATATGCCAAACCCTCCAGAGGACAATGTCTTCATCGGTGATGGTACAAGGCTTGACATCACTCATACTGGTTCTACCTTTCTCACTACTCTAGCCACTACCTTTTCTCTTAACAATGTTCTTTGTGTACCTGGTATAAACCGCAATCTCATCTCTATTTCTCAATTCTGCATGTCTAACAATGTCTCAATTGAATTCTTACCAAATCTCTCAACATGGGGGAAATTCTCTTCAAGGGTCAGATGAACGATGACGTCTATGAGTGGCCGGTCTTCCATACCAAATCGCCTCCCATTCTTGCCTTCTCCAGTGTCAAAGCCACTCCTTCAAAGTGGCATCATCGCCTTGGTCATCTGGCCCTACCTATTCTTAAACGTCTAGTCTTCATTAATAATTTAGAGTTGTCTTCTTCTTTGACTAATGATTTTGTGTGCAATGCCTCCTATTGTAATAAAAGTCATAAGCTACCATTTTCTACCTCCACATTACACTCTTCCAAACCTCTTGAACTTATCTTCTCTGATGTTTGGACTTCCCCATGTTATCTCTTATGACAATTTTAAATACTATTTTATTTTTGTAGATCACTTCACAAAATACATTTGGTTTTATCCTCTCATTCAAAAATTTGACTTCCAAGCTGTCTTTGTCAAATTCAATGCTCTTGTTGAGAACCATTTTAACCACAAAACCATCACTCTTTTCTCCGACAACGTTGGTGAATACGCTGGTCTGACTGCATATCTTTCTACTCATTAGTAATAACAGAAGGGTTATCAAGATTTTTCTTGACTTTGTAGCACACTCATAATAGTATTATATAGAGTAATAGGAGGTTTCATCATCGAGATAACAAAATACTCGTATTCTTTACCTAGACTTTTCAGCAGGCCAAAGACCTTTTCTTTGATCATGCAGCTGCCTTCCAATGGCTCCGAGCTCATCGTTAATCTCTTTAAAGCCTCTGATGTATTCGTCAACTGTTTTGTAATTCTTTTTATCATGTAGCTGCATTTTTGGAGAATGAACTCTCTGTCTCTTTTGTTTTGGGCAAAGTAGTCTGCAAGGGATCCCCAAATTGACTTTTACTATTGTATCATGCCCAACTACAAGTCCAAGTACCTATTCTGACAATGTTCAAACTATCCAACCATTAAGGAGTCTATCCGATCTCCTCCATGAGATATATTGTGGATTGTCACAAACTCCTTTCTAGGTATAGAATCATCAGATTCCATTAGAGTTTTAATGATAACATCATATGGTTTTTGATAACTTCCATCTAGGAAGCCTCCTATATCTTGGCTCTTAATAAGACCAAGTATTTGTGTCTCCCATAGCATGTAGTTGATTTGAGTGAGTTTAAGGGAAGGATATGATATTGACTGATAGAAGAGCTGATAGACATAGCAAAAGATGATTGAAAGAGGAAAATATATAAAAAAATTACAGTAGGTCTAAGAAAAGCCCTGATACCATATAAAGAAATGAGACTCATTAGAATTTTGAATAATAGTATTGATCAATATCTTTCTCTATATATTCATAATTACTATTACAGCAATATATGTAAAAATATACATAGACCTCATGTAACTGTTAGAGTAAATCAAGCCAAGTCAACTAAAGATATATACAGTATAATTAGAAAAGATAACAGGAATCAATATTCTTTATTGTTGGCAGATCTCCCTTGATTTATTTTGATTTTCTTCTATATGATATGCCTTCAAATATTTAATTGTTTATTCTTTCCTTTAACATCTTCTTACAAAAAGGGAACGGACATGTACATGAGTAATTTGGATCTAAATAACTTTTTTTTTTTATGAATATTTAATAAAATGACATTTTGAAGACGTCAAATTTTTATTTTTTATTGAAAAAAACTCCTAAAAATATCGTAATTTAAAATAATGGCTGTGGTTGGTACAGGGACGGAGCAAATTTTTTTACTAGTGGGGCTGAGTCATAATTATAATTCAAAAAATAATTAAAAAAAAATAATAAATATTATAATTTACTTGATGCGTTTTTATTCCTTAAAAGTATTTTGCAATAAGCTAGCTTTATTACCAATATCATTAAATATATCTTTTTTTAATGTAAATAAATAAATTATCATTTATTAATTAATTACACATTTTATTACTTAGCCGATTCTTCAGAAAATTCATAGAATAGAATATCATCAACATATTAGCAATAACAATTAGTAAAATTAATACCAATACCACGAGTCGATAAATGAGAGGCTAAATATTATGCCTTATTACCTCAACCATTTTTTATGCAAGATCACTAATATTTTTTAATCCATTAAATTTCTCACTAGAACACATATTATATATATATATATATTTCAAGTTGATGATCAAATTTCATGAGTTTTATAGTAGAAAAGATTTTTGGATACTACTCAGTAAAATGAGTTGATTTTTTCTTGTCAAAAGCTAAAAATATATCACATGGACACAATTACACAATACAAAGAAGCAAGTTTGAAAAGTATATATTTTCTTTATTGAATTTATTTGAAATCAATTAAAATGAAATAATGAGCTATGTTAATTCCGAAATGGGGTTGAACTTTTTTTTCATTAACTAATGCAACAAACTTTTAATTGTAGGTTTATGAGATTTTATTGTATTTTTAAAATTTTTAGGGGGCTTAATTTTATTTTTCAAACTTTTTTAAGAGTTAGATTAAAAATTTTAATAAACTTAATGAATATATAAAAATAAAATAAAAATTGAGGGGGGACTGAAAGCAAGCTGGCTCTGTCCGTGGATAAGTACAACCTATGTAAATAACGGTTGTTGCATTCCAAATTACACGTAATACCTATTTTTATATTTTACTTTTATAAATACTCATTTTTAATTTTTTTTTTCAAAAGTTCCCATTCTTATGTTATACATTTAATGTGCAAAATATAAATATTATATATTTATAATGTAAACTTTTACCTATGAGATATATATTTTATATATAAAATATGAACGGTCCACATTTATAATGTAAATATTTACTGTGTTTATATTTTTTATTATAAATTTGACTTATGCCATTTTTTTGAATTGTGTGCCAATTTTTAGTACAATTTTTATGGTAGTATACATTTTAAGTATAAAACACGGGTAGTTTATATTTTTTTTTCCAAAAATAGTTATAAAAATGGGTATTTATAAAATAAAAATAAATCAGATATTTATGGGTATAGTTTTAAAAATGTGTATTTATGAAACTTTCTCGTACAATTATTAGAAATTTTTTTTGTTTGTTATTTTTTTTTTCAAAAAATCAATAATAATAAATAGAAGAAGATATTAAGCATTTTTTTTTTTGAGAAAAAAAATCAGTACATTTGATTTGGCCAGAAATAAAGATTTTCTTTTCATTTTTTCCAAATATAAAAACAATTAGCCAAAATGGTCAGATTTTGCTAATATTACTTATATGTATAAATATTATTACTTTCCAAAGAAAAAACAAACAAAAACTAACCTCAAATATGGAAAGGAATCTATATATATATATATATATATAGAGGTTGCCAATCCAATAGGTATTTTTTTTTTACCTAAGGATATATATTTTTTTTTAGCCGTTGGGATGGTGATCCAATGACTATAATGAAGTGCATGAAAATACGTATATCATTAATGCTTTTTCTCTCTCTTACTTTTTACAATAAAAAAATGTGCATGTAAAATTTTTATTGGCTAAATTGATACCTATATATAAGTAAAAAAAAAAATACCTACTAGATTGGTGCCCATAT
This sequence comes from Parasponia andersonii, assembly GCA_002914805.1. Taxonomy (NCBI): domain Eukaryota; kingdom Viridiplantae; phylum Streptophyta; class Magnoliopsida; order Rosales; family Cannabaceae; genus Trema; species Trema andersonii. Next base: position 59,310 of record JXTB01000549.1, on the reverse strand, counting down.
ATATATATAAAGCCCCAAACAAAGAAAAATTAAAAAAAATTACTATGGATTCGTTGATCTGTATTTTATTTTTAAAATTTTTAAAAAATTTCTAATTTAACTCTTATTTTTTTTATTATCTGATTTGTCCTATTATTATTTTTCTATACTATAGTTGGTTGTAATATATATATATATATATATATATATATATATATATATATATAAATATGTTATATAATATTGTATTTAATTTAATATTAATGTTATAATTCATTGAACTGAACTATAAATTAAGGGTAATGACTTGTATACTGTATTTATACCAAATGGAGTATAAGGACTAGTAAATCAATAAAGGAGCTAAAAAAAACAAACAAAAAGAGAGGGAAAAAAAAAGAAGAGAGAGAGATAATGGTTCGAAAAAAAAGGAGAACATATTCCCTTTTATGTTTATAATCTTAGTAAGTGAAGTGTATATTCCTAAGAAAATATGGTTAGATACATTTTGTTTTTTAGAATAATGTTAGATACATATGTGATTATATGTTTAGGCATTGCGTACAGCGTATATAAGGTTGAACACATACGATATAGTCTCCTAATTGAATTGGTATATCTTTTGACTCCGGCCGGTTCGCATTGCTATTTAATTTTGGTATCTAATCCCCATGAAAGCAGCCTTTAATATTTGTCTTTTGGAACTCACCTATAACTATTTTCTTTTCTGACATTCCTGGTTTAGTTTTTACACTTCTTGCATGCATATTGCATAGTCTTTATATTCCTTTTTCTTTCTTATTCGCAGATGTTTTGACTCTGCTTTTGGAGTGTTTTGCGTCCAAGTTCAGGTCAGTCTCCTAATGTGTGCTTTTGAAAGAACCGCAGGGTTTTTTTTTTTTTTTTTTTCAGTATAATAATGTACCTAAAAACATGTTTTTTACTTTTTTTTTCTCCCTGTTAAAAAAAAAATCTTGATAGCAATCTTTGAGTTTTTTTTTTTCTCCCTCTAATACAAGATAATGTGAATAAGAAATAAACGTGACAAAAAAAAAGTGATCAACCCGCTTTTTCAGGTGGAGAGTTTGATTATATATGGAAATTCATTGCTTAGTATTGATGCAGCTATTTTTTTTTTTAAAAAAAAAATTGGGTTTAAGATTATCAATTTTATGTTGGTGTTGAAGACATCTGAATGTCTAATCTGAAAATACTGTGTAGATTTTGGGTACAATGAAGTGTGAACAAGTTGAAATCATAGGAATAAAATAGTACCTTTGTTTATTTTTGGCTGTCCAAATTGCTCCGAGTCAAACCCATCAACCATTATAAACGCATCACTGGATTTTAATTTTGATCTTCTTTCAAAGAATCTTTGATAATAATATAGTGAGGGTTGCTCCTTTTTCTTTATAAATTCTTTTGTGTGTGAGGTTTGCTCTTTTCTGGTGTAATATTCACTTTTTGAGGCTCTTTTCTTACTTTTGAGGATTAAGTCTGCTAATATCATGCTGCGTGAATTATATGATGATTTTATTAATTTGGGATGATTAATACTGCTAAAATGTTGTGGGAATGGTCTATGATGTTGAGTACCACAACATATGATATTGTGTTCTGTTACACAATCGTGTGCTTGTTTAGATAACTATTTTCAGACTATAAATTCCGTAGTTTATTTATAACAACCAAGAACCCAAGAGGCTGGTCGGAGTGGTTGCAACTCACTCCTTGGGCTATGACTGAGGCAGAGATCCAGGGTTTGAGTCCCTATCTAGGAGAGTGACGGTGCCACCTTGACCCTTTTTTTCATTTAAAAAAAAAAATTATAATGACCAAGTACTTTTTGCAATATTTTTCTATTTACTTCCACCTTTCAACTACCCTAAAGCACTAGCAAATGTATCAAACGTGTCCTGGACCGTTGTGTTACTTTCATAATAGTATCCTAATGATGGCATTGTGGTTCTGGGGTTGTGCTTATAATCAGTAAATTCCAAGTATTGGCATGATAATATTGTTGGTATCTTTTCAGAAAAATACTTGAGCCAAAAAGGAAGGGCCTGTCAGATAGCACAACTTGAAGAAAACCATGGAAGAAGAGGACATCTACACTCAGGATGGAACCCTGGACATCAAGAAAAAACCTGCTAATAAGAAGAAGACCGGGAATTGGAGAGCATGCCGTTTCATTCTTGGTATGGTTTTTAACTATTTTTTCTTTTCATTTAATATTGTTACCAGTACATCCATTCTTGATATGGTTCTAAGATTTTCTCCCTTAAAATTTCCTCCAAGATATAGCATTTTGTAGTCTACTTAATGGTTACTCTAAATGTTTCTTTTTGCAGGAACTGAATGCTCTGAAAGGTTGGCTTACTATGGGTTGGGTACCAATCTTGTGAATTATCTTCAAGATCGTCTGAACCTGGGAAATGCTGCAGCAGCAAATAGTGTCACAAATTGGTCCGGAACCTGTTACGCCACACCATTAATCGGTGCCTTCCTTGCTGATGCGTACTTGGGAAGGTTTTGGACAATTGCCCTTTTCTCAATTATTTATGTCGTTGTAAGTTTCTTATCAAAGCCAATTTTCATCTCTTTATGTCATGAATGCTTTCCTTGGATGTATCAATAACATGTTCCGATCAATTGTGTTTCATTCTTAATCTTCGTTCCGTTCTCTGACTCCATATTGAAATTTCTTTCTTCTAGTTTCATTTTTTTTCCCTGGTTTACATCCACAAGGGTTGTACTTGGTTTAAGACATCAAATCAATGTCGATATCCATGCTTGATGCATATTTTTGTCTACTATACTGACTGAGAGTTGAATTTTTCCTTCAGGGGGTGACTTTCTTAACACTTTCTGCTTCTGTTCCTGGACTAAAACCATCATGTAACAGTGCTGGTTGCCAGTCAAAAGCATCGCAACGTTCTTTTGCCTTTTTTGCCTTGTATATGATTGCGTTTGGTACTGGTGGAATCAAGCCTTGTGTTTCATCTTTTGGTGCAGACCAATTTGATGATACTGATGAGACTGAGAGGAAAGAGAAGAGTTCTTTCTTTAATTGGTTTTATTTCTCTATCAATGTTGGAGCACTAGTTGCTTCGTCAATTTTAGTTTGGATCCAAATGAATGTAGGTTGGGGCTGGGGCTTCGGAGTCCCTGCTGTAGCTATGGCCATTGCAGTTGTGTTTTTCTTCTCAGGCAGCCGAATGTACCGTCTTCAAAAACCCGGAGGAAGTCCCCTTACAAGGATTTCTCAAGTTATTGTTGCATCCTTTCGGAAATTCAATGTAAAGGTTCCTGAAGATAAGTCCTTTCTTTATGAGACTGCTGATGAGGAATGCAATATCCAAGGGAGCCGCAAGCTTGAACACACAGACAAGTTAAGGTCAGTATATCAAAAGCGATGAGTCTTGTTAATCTTATTGATTCAACTTTATCACTCGTACAATTCTTCTTTTGAGGTTTCTTAATCATCTGCTCTGATAATTTGTTTAGTGCATTGACATTTTCATGTTCAGTGAAAGTACTAAAATTAATGGTGAATGGCATTATTCAAGTTAACATCAGAATTACTTGAATGCTTGAAAGTGTTAATTTTAGGAACACCTTTGTTAACTGGACTAAAAGAGTTGGATGGCAAGTGCTTAGTGAGAAAGAAAGGTTGGTGGTTAAATGTAGAAGAAGAGAGTTCAAAAAGTCAAATACGTAGTATTTGGCTTGTTATAGTTATTTCATATGAAAAATAACGTAAATGACTTAAATGGAGGGTATCCTCTGGCCTAGACTACCTATTATTTTAGGGAGTCCTCTGTTATAGAGGGGAATTTACAAATATAATGTCATTTTCTATTGACTAGACTACCTATTTAATTGCCTTAGTAAGTACACAAATCATTGCATGGCCAACGAAAATTCGTTCACTTTGTGTTGCTCTGCTGGAACTATCAGTTTGATACAATCTTTAAATTGATGATTGATTACATTTCTTATCAATGTTATTTTATATAAAAAAAAAAAAAAAATTGCAGTTTCTTTGATAAGTCGGCTGTGCAGACTGACAATGACGACATAAAGGGCGGAGTGGCAAACCCGTGGAGACTCTGCACTGTTACTCAAGTTGAGGAGCTGAAGGCCATTATTCGTTTACTTCCTATTTGGGCATCTGGAATAGTCTTTGCCGCAGTCTACAGCCAAATGAGCACCATGTTTGTTTTGCAAGGAAACACAATGGACCAACACATGGGGCCTCACTTTGAAATTCCATCTGCATCTCTTTCCCTCTTTGACACTGTCAGTGTCCTCCTCTGGGCTCCTCTCTATGACAAGATCATAGTCCCATTTGTGAGGAAGTTCACTGGCCGAGAGCGAGGATTCACTCAGCTACAGAGAATGGGGATTGGTTTTGTCATATCCATCTTTTCCATGATCTCTGCTGGGCTTTTGGAGATTGTTCGTCTAAACATCGTTCACAAGAACAACTATTACGATCTCAAGTACATTCCCATGTCGATTTTCTGGCAAATCCCACAATATTTCCTCATCGGATGTGCTGAAGTCTTTACTTTCATCGGGCAGTTGGAGTTCTTCTATGATCAGGCGCCAGATGCCATGAGAAGCTTGTGTTCAGCTCTCTCTCTTACAACTATTGCATTAGGCAATTACTTGAGCACTCTGCTTGTTACTGTTGTGACAAATGTTACTACAAGGAATGGCAAACTCGGTTGGATTCCTGATAACTTGAACAGAGGTCACCTCGACTACTTCTACTGGGTCTTGTCCATCCTGAGTCTCATAAACTTCTTGGTTTATCTTTGGATTGCCAAGTGGTACACATACAAGAAGACAGTAGTACGTACCAGTGTACAAACTGGCTGAGATGAAACCCGAGTAATTATGTTTGTGTTTTCTTAACTGTCGTTTTTAAGGTCTTATGTTGGGATATGAAACCTACTTATTGGTAAATATTGTACATACAGGTTTTATGGCTGTTGTTGTTTTTTCTCTTTATATTACTGGGAGCATTGAATCTTTTTGATATTTTTAAGGTTGGTAATTAAAATGCTAAATATGACTTTCTATCAACTTTTGCAGCAAGCATTTTTTAGTTTTTAGTCTCAAACTTACGGAGAAGCAGAATTTAACAAGGCAACTAGAAAGTATACCTCTGCATATGATTTAACATTTTGACCTCTCATCTTTTGAGTTGATGAATTTCTTCCTAATCAGGTAATGTGTCATAATTCATTTTCTATGTATTGTTTTACAAATTTATTTTAAATTAATTCCAGCTAATCTTGGTTAATTAGAGTAATATGAATTAATATATTTTGTTTTGAATTAATTTGAAATTTGAGTTTTTAACATTCTTTTTTCTCCCAAAATCCTATAGTTTCTGCACATATTTCTCCAAACAAATTAGTGCTAGTGAAATTTTGACCGGTTCCTTACAAAATTGTACGTGCTCAATTCCAGTCAAACATTTAACTGCGTGTGCCACTAATGGATTGGACGTAATTGCCTCTGTTTTCAAATTTAGGGATCTAATTCTCAAAAAAAATTTAAAAAAATTAAAAAAAAAAGGTTAAATTGCCAAACTGTGAAAAATACAGGGGCGAACACTGGTAAAGGCCCATTTATAAAATCAGGATAGAATAATGCATAAATTAGCACAGTAGAACTGCTCATCAATTTGCCAATTCAACTGGCCTCTTATATGTATACCACCTAGCCACCAAAATAAACACTCCTAAATTGAGCACACTCAGCACACCCAAAAGCCAGAAGAAATAATCGAGATGACCATGGTTCAAGTTGTCCGGTATCCATCCAGGCTTCCCATTTCTGGTACTCAAGTCAGTCACTACACTGACCAGAAATGTACTCAGGTAGTTTCCCAGTGCATTGGTCGCGAGTGAAAGTGCTGAACAAAGACTCCTCATGGCGTCTGGAGCTTGCTCATAGAAGAACTCCAGTTGCCCTATAAAGGTGAAAACTTCAGCACAGCCTATGATGAAATACTGAGGAACTTGCCAAAATACTGACATGGGCATGTACTTGAGGTCATAGTAATTGTGTTTTTTCACCTCCCGGAGCCTCACAAGCTCTAGTGTCCCTGCAATATAGGATGAAAATATCTGTATCAGAATAAATGAGGACGAAAAATATGGTCACCGGACTACTGGAATGCATCATTATACGTGTGACACTAGAAAGAACTTATCGTATGAAAGAAAAAGTGAGATCAACCAAGTTCCATGCTACTTCGTGGTAACATATTACTACTTGGGTGTCAAAAAAAAGACTAAATGAAAGAGTGTTGCCAATTCTGAATGTTTGATACTTGATTAGTAGTTATTTAACATTTTCTGAACTATCTAAAAGATTTTACTAGTTAGGAACAGTTTGTCCATTGATATGCGAGACCCGTGTGTCACATCGATCTTACTGTGAGACTTGTGCCCGTTAGTAGTTGAAATCCACTAATTGTGTCAAATTTGACTAGACATTTCATTAATCTCGAAATAAAAATGTACTATATTGAACCAATATGTTCTTAAAATCCTTGCCTGCAACGAACATAGCGAGGATGGAAATGACAAGTCCAATCGCGATCCGTTGAAGTTGCGTGAAGCCGTTCTTTTGACCGGTGATTTTCTTCGCAAACGGGACGATGATACTGTCGTAGATTGGGACCCAGAAGATGACGCTCATGGTGTCAAAAAGCGAGAGAGAAGCTGAGGGAATTTGGAAGGAGGTGCCCATGTGAAGGTCCATAGTGTTCCCTTGTAGTACAAACAATGTGCCCATTTGGCTGTAGACCGCAGAGAAGATTATGCCAGTTGCCCATATGGGAAGCAGCCTTATTATGGACTTGAGCTCCTCAACTTGGGTTACGGTGCATAAACTCCATGCATTCACCGCTGAACCTTTGGTCTCATCTGTTTGAGTCTCAACAGCCGCCTTATCAAAAAAACTATCAAGGAAAATCTCAAATAAGTTCATTGCATAGTGTACATAAAGCTATTAATTAATCTTTACAAATTGGAAAAAATGCCAAACACTGACTACTTTTTGTAGATTCGTACATTCCAATAACGCATAAATTGTGATGTTAATACATATAAAAGATGTCTGCATGTGTAGAGTTACTGATCAATTGAGAATCACTAATTAGAGCCAGTTTGAATAGTATTGTGTTAGCTTATCAAAACTTGTCATATTGAGGTTTAAGTTTCTTTGTGAGAAAAATACTCTGTCACGTTATATAATATGTGACTATGTTGGAACGATATATGAGTTTGTAAAGTGTATATATAACGGTATAGATCAGAGCATATGATCAAATATTGCAGTCTGCAGATGCTACCGATGGAGCTTATTCTGTACCATGAAAGCTCAAAATTTACCTCAACTGGTTTGTATGATCAAGTTTCCGGCTTCCTTTAATTACAGATTCCTCATCTGTAGTCTCATACAAAAGAGACTTATCCTTAGGCACTTCAACTCTGAACTTCCTCAATGAAGCCACTATCACCTGGCATATCCGAGTCAACGGACTCCCACCAGGCCTCTGATTCCTATACAACCTTGTACCTGAAAAGAAACTCATCACAGCGATCGCCATAGCTGCAGCAGGGATACCGAAACCCCAGCTCCATCCAACATTCGTCTGTATCCAAACAAGCACTGAAGAAGCAACAAGTGCTCCTATGTTGATTGAGAAGTAGAACCAGTTGAAGAAAGAGCTCTTGTTCTTCTTCTCTGCCTCATCAAAATCATCGAATTGGTCTGCACCAAAGGATGAAACGCAAGGCTTGATTCCACCAGTTCCTAGAGCTATAAGGTAAAGTCCTAAAAAGAAGACTGCGGTTTGTGACCCTTTAGGATTGCAGACATTGTGTTCATCATCACAAGATGGTTTGAGTCCTTGGATAGAAGCTGATAGTGTCAATAATGTCATTCCCTGAAACACAACTCAATTACGCTTTCGTCTTGATTATATGCTCTAGGAAAGAATAAACTTATATTGGTCATGTTATAACTTTTATACTTACAAAAACGTAGATGATAGAGAAGGATGCAATGGTCCAATATCTTCCAAGGTAGGCATCAGCTAGAAATGCTCCAAGCAGTGGCGTGACATAACATGTGCCCGACCAATTTGCGACATTATTAACAGCAACAACATTTCGCTGATTTAATCGACATTTTAGATAATTAACCAGGTTTGTGCTCATTCCATAATAAGCTAATCTCTCACAGCATTCATTTCCTGAAATTCAAAAAATACTCGTTGAGGACAAACTTATAGTGCATTTCTCTAAATGTTGGATTAAGTAAAAATCATATTTATACTGACATACTATAAACTTGATGAAAATCTTGTGGTTCAAAAATATTCATGACCCTACAACATAATTCGCTTGTTTAACTAATGTTGGAGAAGAGAATTAAGCATAATTTAGTATGTAAAAAGCCTGTATACCAAGAATGAAAGGACATGCTTTCCAGGTTCCGGTTTCCTTCTTGATAGCAGGCCGGCTTCGAAAATCAGTAGTTCCATCCTTTGTATAGATGTCTTCCTCAGCCATTTCTCTATACTACAAGTATATTTCTTTGTTGCTCTACTTGACCCAAACTCAAATATATGCATCGCATATGTATCTTAAATTTTCCAAGGTTATTGATCATAATGGGTTATGGATCATATATTTTCATATGTACCATATTGTGTTTAAGCATGGCACACTATTCAAAAAATCTGACCTTTTAAATGCAACATGGATTAATACCATTAAACATTACATTAAATTTATGTCATTTTCATTTAGCGGCGGTATGGTGGTACCTCTAGATTTTAGAAGTTATGAGAGGGTAACAGTCATTTAATTCAAATTGCAGATACTATTACTGCAGCATTATTCATAGTTACATGTTTTCAACGTAAGAACTTTAAATGTTAACTGCAGCATTATTTCAAGTTCAATTCTTTTTCTGGCACAATTTCTTAGGTAGAAGATATTTTTTTTTTTTTTTTTTTGAGGAAATGTTAGATAATAAGACCTCTTGCTGAGTTGGTGATATACTGATATTCGAGTTGCAAATTCGCGCACATAGGCCCAAATTGACCTTTATAGAAAGATCAAACTACCAAAAGTGTCACTCAATCAAACAAATTACTCTTTTAATATTTTAAACAAAATAAAATGATAATAAAAAAAATTAGGTGGATGACCAATTTTTTAAATTTGATTAAGTAGATATCTATTTTTTAAATTTTATTGTTAAATGTCCAATTATATATATTTTTATACTTAGTAAATACACTTATCTACCAATTTTAGTTAATATACTAAGTATATAAATTTTTATGCTTAGTATATAATATTTTACACTTGGTATATAAATATATATACTGATCATTTTACTATAACATTTGAAAAACAGACATTTACTTAAATTGAGACCAAAATTCAGTCATTTTGCTATAAAACCGATGTTGTTATTGTAGTTTTATTATATGTACGTATGTCTTTTCAGATACAATAAATTGCATGGTGTCTATATAAAAAAAATTGGGCTTTTAAGCCAAATGTTCGAATTTTGGATCACTTTTTGAAAAATTGTCATAGAACACTGTTAAACAATGTTCAAATTTTAAAATATTTAAAAAGTAGTTTTCCACATTTAATAGATCAAAGGATATTGATTTATTTTTAAAAAAAATGCTTTATGTTGCATAAAATTGATTTATTTTTAAAAAATAGATCAACCCTAAAGACAATAATTTATCAAAATAAAATTATAGAAAATTCATTTTCAAATTGATCTAGAACAAAAAGATATTTCTTACAAATACTCAAAAAAATTATTAAAAATCAGATAAAAAAATAAAAACAAAAACATAAGGGTTAATTACATTATTATATCTTGAATTTTAATTGTTTGTTCAATTTATATCGTGTATTTTAATTATTATCAATATTGATATTCAGATTTAAAATTTGTAATAAATTTATACACTCTCTGGGTCAAACACAAATTTTGACCATTGAATTCACCAAAATATCCTTTAAAGTTTAACATATATATTGTAATACTTGATTTAAATTTAAAACTTACATAAAATGGATAAATGTATTAACAAATAAGATTAATATTTACAAGTTTTTACATTTTTATATATTTTTTATTATTTGTTCTTTAAGTTATTAACTTTAATAAGTTTTAAATTTAAATTAAGTATTAAAATATATATCCTTAAAGTTTAAATGAGTATTTTGGTTAAAATGGTATTTTGGTAAACTTAATTATCAAAATTAGTGTTAATCCAAAAAAAGGTACAAATTTATTAAAGATTCTAAATCTAAAGGTCCATATTGATAATAAATAAAACACAATGAATATACTCAAATAAATAACCAAAATATGAAAGAACAAAAATGTGATTATCCCAAAACAAAAAGAAAGAACTTTAGGCAATGGCAAGCCCAAGCTATAGGCCTAAGTGTTGAAAATAAACTTATTTAAGCCTGTAAGAAGTGTTTTAGGTCTATCAATATAAGGCCTAATAAGTTGGAGTTAGCCTAATTGCAAAGATCATAAAAGAAAAATTCGAAGTCCAAATTGAAGAAGCCTTCCACCTAGAATCTTCTACTGTTAGTTAGATATTAGTTTTTTGCATGTGAATTATTTGATTACTTAGATTATTATTAGAAGTGTATAAAAGAAAATATATATGGCTTAAGGATTTTTATAATTATTTATTTGTATGGTTCTCATTATTTCTCATATAGTATAAATACCCCTTTCCATTTGAGTTTTAAGTTTCAAGTAAGAAGCAAAGCTTCTAAAAGTAAAGAAAAGAGAGAAAGAAGCATAACTTTTAGTGAGTGAGTAAGCTTTAAGACTGAAGTTGAAATTTTTCTCTTGTAAAAATATTTGAGTGAGTAATAAAACTTATTTTATTTCCAACAAAGTGATATCAGAGCGAAGTTGTGAGTTCTCATGAAATTCTAAGTATGCACTGTGGTTGCAGTTTTGACTGATCTTCCATATCAGAAAATAATTCTTGAGATTGAGAGTATTATCTATTTATTCCAAATATACTACTATCACATATCAAATCGAAGAGCTTGACGAGACAAAGATGCTGCCATAAAAATTAGCCTAATCAGATTTCGAATGAGTCTAAACGAGTCATCGGAAATTTGCTGTCATAATTGAGTCAACTCACCAAGTGAAGCCGAGTTAAAGCCATTTGACCAAGCAGTCAGAGCCGTTGACCGAGCTATTAGAGTCGTTGATCAAGCCATCAGAATCGCTGGACAGCACCATTAACTGCACCGATGGAGTCGTTGACTACACCATTGACCCGAGTGTTGACTTTGACCTAGTTGATGTACAAGTCAATCTTAAGGTTTTTCGACGTTCCAAATCCATCCGTGTAGTTAAAATTTCCAAAAGCTTACTTTGTTAAGAGTTATGACTATTGGTATTTTAGCATCTTTTTAAGTTCTACCACTTCAAGGCAGCAACTTTGATAATTAGACTATCAAAATGAAAGTACTTCTTGGAGCACATGATGTTTGAGAAATAGTAGAGAAAGGCTAAGAAGAACTAAGGGATGAGGCAACATTATCATCAATACAGAATGATAGTTTAAAAGATTCAAGAAAGAGAGACAAAAAAGCTCTCTTCCTCATCTACCAGGCCTTAGAAGACGACGAGTTTGAGAAAATCTCAAGTATAATATTTGCTAAGGAAGCATGGGAGAAACTTCAAATTTCATATAAGAGATAAGGAAAGGTTAAAAAGGTTTGTCTTCAAACTCTCCTCTAACTCTAAGAGAAGAGTTTGATTTACTACACATGATGGAGATTGGGTCAGTTTTTGATTACTTTTCAAGAGTTTTAGCTATTTTGATTCAAATGAAGAGAAATGGTGAGAAACTTGAAAATGTTACGATCATGGAAAATATTTTTTGATCGTTAGATTTAAAGTTCGAGAATATTGTTATTGTCATCGAAAAAACTAAAGTTTTGGGAGTCATGACAATAGAACTACTCTTAGGTTTTTTAAAAGCTCGCGAGGAAAAGAAAAAGAAGAAGCCAAATTTCAAGGACTAGCTTCTCAAGACACAACGTACATAGAAAGAAGATAGGAAATGTATCAAAAGAAGTTAACGTAGTCGTGGTAGAGGACAAGCCCGAGGACAAGGATGTGGTACAAGTTGAGGCAGTAGAAGAGGTTGGAATTCCAACAATAACAACAATTATCATATCAACAATTTTGAAAGAGGAGAAAGCTCTATAAGAGGTCGTAGTAGAGTTCAAATGAACTCAAGGTCTAAGAAATCTCAAGTTGAATGTTTCAATTGTTACAAATTTAGCCATTATGGTAGAGAGTGTAGAGCACCCAATAACAAAATTGAAGAGAAAGTCAATTATGTTGAAGAGAAAAGAGAAGAAAATGGCACCATGCTACTAGTATATAACAACAACAACAGAGGACAAGACAACGCATTGTATCTTGATACCGGTGCTAGTAATCATATGTGTAGGCATCGATTAATGTTCATGGAGCTTGATGAATCAATTAGTGGAAGTGTTTCTTTCGATGATGATTCAAAAGTAGCAGTAAAAGAAAAAGATAAAATTCTTATCCACTTGAAAAATGAAAGATATCAATTTATTTGAAATGTTTATTATGTACCTATAATGAAAACAAATATTTTGAGTTTAGGACAACTCTTAGACTAAGGCTATGATATTCACTTGAATGATAGTCTTTCTGTAAGAGATAACAACATGAACCTTTCTGTAAGAGATAATAACATGAACTTGATTGTCAAGGTGCCTTTGTCAAGAAATAGAATGTTCTTATTGAACATTCAAAATGATATGGCAAAATGTCTTAAAGCATATTATAAGGATTCATCATGACTATGGTATTTGAGATTCAGGCATCTCAACTTTGGAGGACTAGAGCTACTATCCAAGAAAGAGATGGTGAGAGACTTGTTATGCATCAATCATCCTGATCAGCTTTGTAAAAGATGCTTACTCAGGAAGTAGTTCAAGAAAAACTTTCTAAAAGAGTCGAATTTAAGAGCTTAGAAGTCACTAGAGCGCCTGCATACAGATGTGTGTGGTTCTATCAAACCAATTTCTTTTGGTAAAAGCAATTACTTTTTGCTCTTTATTGATGATTTCTCAAGAAAGACTTGGGTTTATTTTTTGAAGAAAAATCAGAAGTCTTAAGCTTTCAAGAAGTTCAAGGCTGCTGTAGAGAAAGAAAGTGATATTCAGATCAAAGCCATAAGATATGATAGAGGAGAAGAATTCACTTCAAAAGAGTTCCAAAAATTCTGTGAAGCAAATGGAATTCGAAGATCTTTAACTGTTCTAAGATCGCCTCAATAGAATGGTATGGTAGAAAAGAAGTACCGGACCATCCTCAACATAGCTTGAAGCCTGCTGAAATGTAAAAGACTACCTAAAAAGTTCTGGGCAGATGCTGTTACATATGCGGTTTACTTGTCCAATCGATCTCTAACAAGAAGTATATGGGGAAAGACACCACAAGAATCATGGAGTGAAAGGAAGCCTGGGATCTCGAACTTGAGAATCTTTGGAAGCATAGCCAATGTGCATATGCCAGACGAACATAGATCCAAGCTTGATGATAAAAGCGAGAAGTTCATTTTCATTGGCTATAACACTAACTCCAAAGGATATAAGTTATACAATCTCAATAATGGAAAAGTAATCATCAGCCAAGATATAATATTCAATGAATGAGACTTTAGTTCTCAAATAAATAACTACAATTTCTTTCCACAATTTGAAAATATAGAAATACTAGTAGAGCAAGCAAGAGAAGTCCACCAAGAGGCTATTACTCTATCTTCCTCACTAACATCATCTACTCATGAAGATTCACCTCCATCTTTCTTAATTGAAAGGCATGAAGAATGTACAAGAAGCCTTAAAGATCTATATGAGGTGATCGATAGACTTGAAAACCTCATTCTATTTTACCTATTTGCTGATTGTGAACCGGTGAATTCCAAGAGACTATACAAGATGAAAAATAGAGGAATGCGATAAATGAAGAAGTTAAGCCATAGAGAAGAATGACACTTAGGAACTATTCATTCTTCCCAAAAGTCATAAAGCTATTGGTGTAAAATGGGGGTACAAGGTGAAGAAGAATGCCAATGGAGAGATAAAAAGATACAAAGTAAGGCTAGTTTTGAAAGGCTATAGTCAAAAATCCGACATTGACTACGACGAGGTATTCGCTCCTGTTGTACGATTAGAAACTATAAGACTTAATTATTTCTCTTGCTGCTCAGAATAAATGGAAGATTTATCAGATGGATGTAAAGTCTGTATTTCTGAATGGAGTTCTTGAAGAAGAAGTTTATATCGAATAACCATTGGGTTATGAGTTGAAAAGGCATAAAGATAAGGCTTTGAAGTTGCATAAGACTCTTTACGGTCTAAAGCAAGCACCAAGAGTATGAAACAGTTGAATTGAAAAATATTTCCAAGAGAATGGATTTATTAAGTGCTCTTATGTACATACTCTTTATGTTAAGACTAAAGATAGAGATATTTTGATCGTATGCTTGTACATAGATGATCTCATATTCAATGAAAGTAATCCAAGAATGTTTGACGAATTCAAGAGAGTAATGGCACATGAGTTTGAAATGACAGACATCGAACTTATGGCGTACTACCTCAGCATAGAAGTCAAGCAAAAGGAAGAATGCATCTTTATCTCTCAAGAAAGCTATACAAAGGAGATCCTAAAGAAGTTCAATATGGATGATTGTAAGTTGATAAGTACACCAATGGAATACAAAATAAAATTATTCAAAGATGATGAAGTAGAAAAGGAGGATCCAATATTCTTCAAGAGTCTTGTTGGATGCCTTCGGTACTTGACATGTACAAAGCCCTACATTCTCTATGCAACTAGACTAGTGACTCATTACATGGAAACTCCAACAACTACTCACTTTAAAGCTGCAAAAAGAATACTCCGTTATCCAAAAGGTACGATCAATCTTGGCTTATTCTATTCAATTTCTAATGATTACAAACTCGTTGGTTAAAGTGAAAGTGATTGTGCCGGAGATATCGATGATCGAAAAAGCACAACTGGTTTTATATTTTTCGTGGGAGAAACCACCTTCACCTGGGTATCCAAGAAACAACTGATTGTCACTCTTTCGACATGCGAAGCTGAGTATATAGTTTTTACATCATGTGTTAGTCATGCAAACTGGCTAAGAAGGTTATTGCAAGAGTTAAACATGTCTCAAAAGGAGCCAACAGAGATTTGTATCGACAATAAATTAGCAATAGCTTTGGCTAAAAATCCAGTATTTCATGACCGAAGCAAGTATATCGACATTCGCTATCATTACATAAGAGAATGTGTTGTAACAAAGAGGTACAATTGGAGTATATGAGATGACATGATCAGATTGCTAATATTTTCACCAAGCCACTCAAGTTTGAAGACTTCACAAGATTAAGAGACTTGCTTGGTATTATAAAACAAGTTTAAGGGGGGTGTTGAAAATAAACTTGTTTAAGCCCATAAGAAGTGTTTTAGGCCCATCAACATAAGGCCTAATAAGTTGGAGTTAGCCCAAGTGCAAAGCTTATAAAAGAAGTCTAAGTCCAAATTAAAGAAACCTTCCACCTAGAATCTTCTAGTGTTAACTAGATATTAGTTTTTTGTATATAAATCATTTGATTACTTAGATTATTATTAGATATAGAAGAAAATATGTGTGGCTTAAAGATTTTTGTAATTATTTATTTGTATAGTTCTTATTGTTTCTCATGTAGTATAAATATCCCTCCCTATTTGAGTTCTAAGCATCAAGTAAGAAGCAAAGTTTCTAAGAGTGAAGAGAAAGAAGCATAACTTTTAGTAAGTGAGTGAGCGTGAAGAGTGAAGTTAAGAATTTTCTCTTGTAAAAATATTTGACTGAATAATAAAGCTTGTTTTATTTTCAATACTAAAAACTTCTTCGGCTCTTCCCATCCTACCTTGAGACATTAAGCTGAAGTGCTCATACTA